>BGKB01000044.1:0-11607 GCA_003116975.1 Aurantiochytrium sp. KH105
CTTTTTTTTTTTTTCCTCTCCCCGCGCGAGCCCACATCGTCTCGACAGCCACCAGGGACAGCGCGTCTCCTCCTTGCGCCCTGGGCCTCCAGCCAGCCAGCCAGCCAGCTGTCAGCCCCCAGGCCGCTCTGGCGCAGCGCGCGATGCGGACCCTAGCAGCAGCAGCATCCTCGAGGCGGCCCTCGCGGCGCGTGCCGCAGCTTCGGACATCTCTCCTCCTTTCCCTTCGCCCTTTCCTTCTGCACACTGCCGCCTCGATTCCCAGAAAGAGGGTGTGCGCTTGCAAGTAGAACCCGGCCGCAGCCGCTGCGACCTTGGCCAACTCGCTCGCTCGCTCGCTCGATTGATCGGTCACCGAAGCAAGAGAGCTCGCAGCGTAGCGGACCGACGCGTAGCCTGTTCGTGGCGCACCAACAGCGGCTCACTCCATGCGCCGGCGTCAGCAGCACCGCGCCTGCCAGCCTCCCCCACTTATCAGCCGCGTCTGCCTCGCGCTCCTCATGTCCCCGTCTGCTTCTTTCTTCCCCAGACACTGGGCAGCATCTCATCTCTGAGCACGCTTCGGAGAATATCCGGCGCTTACGGAGAAACTCAGGTGTAATGAGAATGTGGAGCCTCCTTTACCCGGCCGACGAGAAAGTTTCCCCGGTCGATCCTCGCAAGAGCGCGATGCGAGCAGCCAGATGCAGAGCGCGAACGATCTCGTGGGTGGGCTCGGCTCGAGGCAAACGCGCGCGTGCTCGTGCGCGCTCGTACGTGCGTGTGGCGCACCCTCCTGCGCTCACTTCGCTGCGCGCCCTTCTTGCCTACCCTCGACCCGCGCGGCGTATCGGGCGATCGGCTAACGAGCTGAAATTAGACGGTCGTTTTCGTCGCCTGTCTGCCTGCTGTGCGCTTGCGGCGTCGACACCAAGCACGAGACGTTCGTAGAGAAGCCGCGCTAACGAACAACGCATCCGTCTTGCCCTCGTGCACGTGGTGCCAAGTTTCTCTGGCTGCCGCGCCGCTGCGGTCTCGGCTCCTTTCGCTCGTCGCTTGACAGCGTGCTCTCTCTCGCCGCCAGATTCCCGTCGTCATCTTGGAGAAAGTTGTGTTGACGTTGTATCAGCTGCAAGCGTATACTGGTCCCTGTAGAGCATTAATTTCAAGTTGTGCTCTTCGTGAAGAGGCCGCGTAAAAAGGTCTTGAGTACAACGACGTCAAGACGATGAGCGACGAAGATGAGCTCAACAGAGCGATTGAGGCGATCGAAAACGGCGCGACAAAAATCGAGTACGTATATGACAAATTGTGAGACCTCCCAAATTAAAAGAGCTGACCACAACTCACGCACGCACGTACGCACGCATGGGATGCAACGGAATGCAACCCTCGGCGCGAATTCGTTTATCTTCGCGTATCATATTATGACGAGCGCAGTCTTGGGTTTAACAATATCGGCGACGAGGGCGCTACGGCGCTGGCGAACGCACTCGCGAACAATGAGTCGCTGCAGACACTATAGTAAGTCATTGCGACAAAGTAAAAGTGAGGCCAGAAGCCCAAGAAGAAAGCAACAAGAGCTGACCACAACTCACGTACGTACGCACACATGGGATGCGACGAAATGCAACCCTTGACGCAATTTCGTTCATCTTGGCGTCTCATGTTATGACGAGCGCAGTCTTTATAACAACAGTATCGGCCACGAGGGCGCGACGGCGCTGGCGAACGCACTCGCGAGCAATGAGTCGCTGCAGAAGCTATTGTAAGTCATTGCGACCAAGTCAAAGTGGGGCCAGAAGCCCAAGAAGCAACAAGAGCTGACCACAACTCACGTACGCACGCACGCACGGGATGCGACGTATTGCAATCCTTGGCGCGATGTCCTTCATCTTGGCGTCCCATGTTATGACGAGCGTAGTCTTGGGTTCAACGAGATCGGCCTCGAGGGCGTCAATGCGCTGGCGAACGCACTCGCGAGTAGTGAGTCGCTGCAGACGCTAAGGTAAGCTATTGCGAGAAAGTGAAAGTGGGTTCAGAAGCCCAAGAAGCGACAAAAGCTGATCACAACTCACGTATTCACGCACGCATGGGATGCGACGGAATGCAATCCTTGGCGCGACTTCGTTCGTGTTGGCGACTCATGTTATGTCGAACGCAGTCTTCAGGGGGACCATATCGGCGACGAGGGCGCTACGGCGCTTGCAAACACACTCGCGAACAAGGAGTCGCTGCACACGCTCAGGTAAGTCATTGCGAGAAAGTGAAAGTGGGGCCAGAAGCCCAAGAAGCAAGCAACAAGAGCTGACCAGATCTCACACACGCCTGCTCACATGGGATGCGACGGAATGCAACCCTTGGCGCGATTTCGTTTATCTTGGCGTCTCATATTATGTCGAGCGCAGTCTTGAGTGGAACAAGATCGGCCACGAGGGCGCTACGGCGCTTGCGAACACACTCGCGAACAATGAGACGCTGCAGACGCTATTGTAAGTCATTGCGACAAAGTGAAAGTGGGGCAAGAAGCCCAAGAAGAAAGCAACAAGAGCTGACCACAACTCACGTACGCACACGCATGGGATGCGACGGAATGCAACCCTTGACGCGATTTCATTCATCTTGGCGTCTCATGTTATGACGAGCGCAGTCTTGACCACAACAATATCGGCGACGAGGGCGCCACAGCGCTGGCGAACACACTCGCAAACAATGAGTCGCTGTATACGCTAGAGTAAGTCATTGCGACAAAGTGAAAGTGGGGCCAGAAGCTCAAGAAGCAACAAGAGCTGACCACAACTCACGTACGCGCACACACGCACGGAATGCAACCCTTGGCGCGATTTCGTTCATCTTGGCGTCCCATGCTATGACGAGCGCAGTCTTCGGTACAACAGTATCGGCCACGAGGGCGCGACGGCGCTGGCGAACGCACTCGCGAACAATGAGTCGCTGCAGACGCTACAGTAAGTCATTGCGAGAAAGTGAACGCGGGTTCAAAAGCCCAAGAAGCAACGAAAGCTGACCACAACTCACGTATGCGCGCACGCATGGTATGCGACGGAATGCAACCCTTGGCGCGATTTCGTTCATCTTGGTGTCTCATGTTATGTCGAGCGCAGTCTTGCCGACAACAATATTGGCGACGAGGGCGCTACGGCGCTGGCGAACGCACTCGCAAACAATGAGTCGCTGCACACGCTAAAGTAAGTCATTGCGACAAAGTGCAAGTGGGGCCAGACGCCCAAGAAGAAAGCAACAACAGCTGACCACAACTCACACACGCACACGCACGCACGGAATGCAATCCTTGGGCGCGATTTCGTTCATCTTGGCGTCCCATGTTATGACGAGCGTAGTCTTGGGTACAACGAGATCGGCCTCGAGGGCGTCAATGCGCTGGCGAACGCACTCGCGAACAATGGGCCGCTGCAGACACTACAGTAAGTCATTGCGACAAAGAAAAAATGGTTTAGAAGCCCAAGAAGCAACAACAGCTGATCACAACTCGAATACGCACACGCACGCACTGAACGCAATCCTTGACGCGATGTCGTTCATCTTGGCGTCTTATGTTATGGCGAGCGCAGTCTTCAGTACAACAATATCGGCGACGAGGGCGCCTGGGCGCTCGCGAACACACTCGCAAAGAACGAGTCGCTGCAGACGCTAGGGTAAGTCATTGCGACAAAGTGAAAGTGGGCCCAGAAGCCCAAGAAGAAAGCAACAAGAGCTGACCACAACTCACGCACGCACGCACATGGGATGCGGCGATATGTAACCCTTGGGCGCGATTTCGTTCATCTTGGCGTCTCATGTTTCGACGAGCGCAGTCTTCGGAACAACAATATCGGCGCAGAGGGCGTCAATGCGCTGGCGAACGCACTCGCGAACAATGAGTCGCTGCAGACGCTAGAGTAAGTCATTGCAACAAAGTGAAAGTGGGGCCAGAAGCCCAAGAAGAAAGCAACAAGAGCTGACCAATATTAACGCATGCACGCTTGCATGGGTTGCGACGGAATGCAATTTTTGGCGCGATGTCCTTCATCTTGGCGTCTCGTGTTATGGCGAGCGCAGTCTTGAAGACAACAATATTGGCGCAGAGGGCGCCAGGGCGCTCGCGAACGCACTCGCAAAGAACGAGTCGCTGCAGACACTATAGTAAGTCATTGCGACAAAGTGAAAGTGGGCCCAGAAGCCCAAGAAGCAACAAGAGCTGACCACAACTCACGTAAGCACGCACGCATGGGATGCGACGTAATGCAATCCTTGGCGCGATGTCCTTCATCTTGGCGTCCCATGTTATGACGAACGTAGTCTTGGGTGGAACGAGATCGGCGACGAGGGCGCTACGGCGCTTGCAAACACACTCGCGAACAATGAGTCGCTGCACACGCTCAGGTAAGTCATTGCGACAAAGTAAAAGTGGGGCCAGAAGCCCAAGAAGAAAGCAAAAAGAGCTGACCACAACTCACGTACGCACTCACGCATGGCATGCGACGGATTGCAACCCTTGGCGCGGTTTTGTACCTCTTGGCGTCTCATGTTATGACGAGCGCAGTCTTTCGGGCAACAAGATCGGCGCAGAGGGCGCTACGGCGCTGGCGAACGCACTCGCGAACAATGAGTCGCTGCAGACGCTAGAGTAAGTCATTATGACAAAGTGAATGTGGGGCCAGAAGCCCAAGAAGCAAGCAACAGGAGCTTACCAGATCTCGTACACGCCTGCTCACATGGGATGCGACGGAATGCAAACCTTGGCGCGATGTCGTCCATCTTGGCGTCTCATGTTGTGACGAGCGCAGTCTTAATGTCAACCATATTGGCCACGAGGGCGCCGCGGCGCTAGCGAACGCACTCGCAAACAATGAGTCGCTGCAGACGCTAGAGTAAGTCATTGCGACAAAGTAAAAGTGGGGCCAGAAGCTCAAAAAGCAACAAGAGCTGACCACAACTCACGTACGTACGCACACACGGGATGCGACGGAATGTAATCCTTGGCGCGATTTCGTTCATTTTGGCGTCTCATGTTATGACGAGCGCAGTCTTTCGAGGAACAAGATCGGCACAGAGGGCGCTACGGCGCTGGCGAACGCACTCGCGAACAATGCGTCGCTACATACGCTACTGTAAGTCATTGCGACAAAGTGAAAGTGGGGCCAGAAGCCCAAGAAGCAAGCAACAAGAGCTGACCAGATCTCGCACACGGCTGCTCACATGGGATGCGACGGAATGCAAACACTGGCGCGATTTCGTTCATCTTGGCGTCTCATGTTATGACGGGCGCAGTCTTGATTGCAACCACATTTGCCACGAGGGCTGGACGGCGCTGGCGAACGCACTCGCAGAAAACAAATCATTGCAAACGCTCGGGTAAGTCCCAAAGAGGACCCACAGACCGCATAAAATTCCTACTTCTGACATTTCGAAATTGCAGCATCGAATACGACAATCCTGCTCTCGAAGCCGCTCTCGAACGCAATCAAACTCTGTACGAACAGAGTCAGACTCCTCTTATGCAGGCGTGCAAGAACGGGGACATCTTGGAGGCAGAAAAGTTGGTCATTGGCGGGACTCAAATCGATGCGCGGGACACTTTTGGTCAGACAGCGCTGTTTCACGTTTGCGAAGCAAAGGATGAGAACAATGCTCTTATTGTAGCCAAGCTTCTTTTCAAGCACAGCGTAGGTCTTTCGAGCGAGTCTCTTGGAATAAGAGAGGCCATTGAGAATGCTTCTTTCAATGATCATATGAAGCTGTCCTTCTTTCTCTCCTTCATACACTCGTTACCGTTAGCGCAGCTGCAAACCAACGCACTGCGAGAGATGGTTGTCAAGCTTTACGAGCAGGGCATGCACACATTGAAAAAGATTCGCAGTCTCACTTCCGCCCAGCTTGAGAAACTGGGGACAGCAAGCTTGCAAGACCGCCGTGCGTTGCTGCAAGCGTTATTGGGTTCTGGTCAAACGACCAAGCTCGAGATTCTTGCCGCGGAGCTTTCCAATGCCCGGGCAAAGCGCAGCGAGGAAAAGACTGGTCTCCATCATATAATGCTGCGCGATGTCTTTGCCGAGCAGCTCTCACGCGAAAACCCGATTGCCATTGCTGCAGACTTTGACTTGCAGCAAGCAACTGTATCTGAGAAAGAGCAAGCGCTCGTCACACTGCAGGAAGCCGTCAAGACAGACCCCGAAAAGATCCCTGAACGGAACCAGATGCGGCGCGACCTTATCGCGTATATTCGAGAGATTCTCGCAAAGAGTTCGCAAATCAAGCTTCATGAGCTTGAAGATGATGCAAACGACGTGGTCGATACTTGTCGCAAGCTCTGGCGAGACATTCTGGGTGTACCGGCAAACGTCGACGATGCAGCGGAGGTAGTGACCTTTGGACAAGTACAGGAGGCAATTCGAACCATGATGGAGGCCATCAAGGCGTGGGAGGCTCGCCATGATACGAGTGCTGCACGCGAGCGCACCACTGCAGCTCTCAACGCACTAGAAGAGAGCACGAGGCGCCTTGGCATTCAGCCTACATTCTTCATGACACTAACTTATCCCGAGAGATCCCAGGAGTTGGTATTGGAACTTCAGGATGTGCATCAAGCATTTGTTGCGGAGCTCAGCGCCTTGTCGAAAGGCAATCCCATGGCAGATGCCCCGCTCGACAAAGTGCGACGTGCGTTGGCCTGCATGTTCTCGTTTTACACTCGTACGATTTCGAGCGAGGTCTCGCCCATAAAGGACCTGGGGCATTTGCTCTCTCGCCTTACGTCTGGACTCACTGAGCCGAACACCGAAGATGCAGAGCTTCTTCTCAAGAGTCTCAGAAACAAGACGAGAAAGCTTAAGCGTCTTGCTTTCGAACTCGACGACGCCCGCGAAGATGCCAGAGGAGGTGACGAGGAAGCTCAAGCGAGAATCGCTGACCTGGAGCAAGAGCTTGCTCAAACAGGAAGTGTTGACAAACTCGACAGCGAGCTGCGCAAGGAGCGAGCTCGCTTGTTGCGTCATGCAGAGGAGCACTACCCTGAGCTGCTCCGGAATCAGGAGTGGCTGAAGCGTCTGGGTTTGGGCGACGACGGAGCACCGCTGGAGCTGTCCAAGCTGGGCTTATGGCGGACGACGGCTCGTCGCGAGCACTATGTCACTCTCAAGGAGCTTGCGTCCAAGCCTGGCAAGTCTGTGCAAAAAGTGCGCGGCCCTGATGGCCGCGATCTCGTGCTCAAGGTGTTTCATCTCGCCAGCGAGGCGCGGAGCCGTCGCTTTTACCATCAAGTTGCGGCACTTGCCCAGATTCAATCGGCCTACGTTGTCCAGATCCAGGGCGCCTTCATGCAGGATGCGCATCATGGCTGCATTCTGATGCCGTTTTATCCAGGTGGCGACCTCGCCACGTGGATTCGCGATCATTCGCACGCAGACTTGGCGACGCGTCTGCGCATCGCTATCGGTCTTCTGAGCGGGCTGCACGATCTGCATTCGCGAGGCTTCGTGCACTGCGATGTCAAGCCAGAAAACGTCTTTCTCGCAAAGGGTCTGTCGCCGGTGCTGGGCGACTTTGACGGCGTGCAGACGCACAATGTGACCATGACGCAGCCGATGCAGGCCACCGTCAAGTACATGGCGCCAGAACTCCGCAACGGGAATGTCGACAAGGTCGAGCCTGCCGTGGACATGTTCTCTGTGGGTGTGGTGCTCGCGGAGCTCTTTGACGGCTCAGAGGTGTCTGACGCAATTCAAGCACTCATTTCGTCTCTCCAGTCTGTAGATCCAACGCAGCGACCCACTGCGCTTGAGGCCTTGCGTCACGAAGCCTTCCAGGCCGAGCTCATGAAGAAGGCCTCATGTATCATTTGTCTCGACGTTTATCCAGTCAGTGGAGGCGTCTCTTGCGCCGACGGCCACTTCACATGCAGAGAGTGCCTGAGCGAGTCGGTTCGCGCCGCGACTCAAGCTCAGGCTCACGTCAACGTACGACGGGATGGAAGCATGTGCTGTGTCGCGCCCGACTGTGAACTCCTTGTTTCTGGTCGAGCCATTGCATCCGCGGTTCCTGACGAAGACTTTGAAGCTCTACTCGGCATTGTACGCGCGCACTTTGAGCGAGACGCTGCAGCCGCACAAGAGCGTCAGCTCCGTGATCGCGTTGCCGCAGCGCTCCGCGAGCATGGGTTGGACCCGACAATGCAGAATCACATTCATACCATCCAGAATGAGGTCCTCGTCATGTCGTGTCCGCGTTGCTCGACAGTCTTTGCTGACTTTACCGGCTGCTGCGCTCTGTCATGTGCCTCTTGCCCGTGCCGCTTCTGCGCATGGTGCTTGCAGGATACAGGCAACGACTCCAATGCTTGCCATCGTCACGTGGCGAGATGCGCATCAAAACCTGCTGGCGAAGAAGACCCATTCTTTAGCAATTTTACTGTCGTGCAGCAAGCCTGGGCTCGCCTTCGAGCGCAGCGTCTTCGTCGCTACATGGCAGAGAAAGTGGAAGACCGGGACCTGCGCGCTAACGTCCAGCAGAGACTGCGTCCACTCCTTACGCCGGACATTGTCGGCGACAACTTTAGGTTTGAGTAGTGTTTGAAACGTCATTGCCTTGATGGGTGTTCCTTGTGACTTGAAGTGCTGACCGAGGCCCAAGGCGCTGCTGCAATCTTCCTTTGCCTTGTTTGCTGCTGCACACACCGTCGAGACGACAAAAGTCGCGAGATGGTTTTTTTAGCTCATGCGCCTTTCATTTACAGCAGCTTGCCGAAAGCAGCCACATTCTCGGGACTACCGCTTCTCTTGTGCCTTGCTCGCGTCGCTGACGCCCGCATCCGCAAACATGCCTTCGCATCGCGTCCTCAACGTAATCCTCGTTGTCTTCTGCGGCAGCGGCAATGCATCAGAAGGGCCCAAGACTTGGCTGAGCCTCTGTTTTTGCCGATTGCGCCTGGCTGTTTGTTCATTTGCGCGGACCAGTGATCCATTTTGCACCGCGCGAATAAAACACTTGGTTGGCTTAGATCTTGGCACATCGACGAGCTCGCAGCTGGAGCGCGGCAAGTTAGACACCGACGCCAAAGCCAGACGCGTGGCTCACGAGACAGTCTGGCCAGGCCGGCTTGGCCCAAGAGAAGAATCAAGGGCGAATGCTTGCCACTACTCAAGAAGGAAATGCTCATCATCGCCACAGCCGTCATGATTCAGATCCTTTGAAGGATGAAACAACGTGCACCGCTGGTCTCGCTCGTTTAATGCTTTCGCCTAAAGTCTTCTGTGATCACTGAAGCATCAAACTTGAAGACGACCGACCAAGCGACACTTCGCCGAGAAGAATAAAAAGAAGATGATGATGATGATGCCGCCGTCTTCACTGGTCTGTCAAGCTCTTGTTAGTGGCCACGCAACTCGCCCTTGGACGACCGCCTATCTTCCCGCCCGCGAGCCCGCTCTGTTCGTCTCCCAGGCACCATCGTCTCGGCAATCATCCGGGCCACCAGCCAGCCAGCTGTTAGCCGCTAGGCCGCTCTGCCGCAGCGCGCGAAGCGACCCCTACCTGCGGCAACCTCGAGGCGGCCCTCGCGGCGCGTGCCGCAGCTTCGGGCCTCCCTCCTCCTCCCCTTCTCCCCTTTCCCTCGCCCCGTTGGCGCATGCAATGACGCCGCGCGCTGCATCCGCCGACCGCGAGCAGCCGCGGCGGCTGTGCCCTGCCCGCCTCGAATTTCAGAAAGAGGGTGTGCGCGCGCAAGGAGGAGCCGGCCGCTGCGACCTTCGCCGACCTGGCTGCGCCCGGCAGCCGCGCCGCGAGCGCTGCGGTGGCGCCCCAGACGCGCGCCGCGGCGGCCTGCAGCAGCAGCAGGTCGCGCGCCTCGCAGCCGCCGCGAAGCAGACGCGCTCTCACTGTCAGTCAAGGCGCTCTCAAGGCGCACTCGCCGCGCTCTCGCCGCACTCTCGCCGCAGCCCCGTCCTCACTGTCAAGGCGCGGACTTTGCGCCGCGTGGGGAAAGGACGGGGGCTGAGGTACGGAGCATGTGGGTGAGGAGGGGGGAGAGCTGTGGTGATCAGCGGTGACCGTCCGCGTGCGCTGTGTCACGAAATCCAACGCGGTCCGAGAGGCATTGAATGGACAAGCTCGACCTGCTGGGGCTGCTTGGAGTCCCGCTTCTGTTCGCCAGGCCTCGATCTCGGGCTGTGCACGCCGATCTGGCTGGACCCGGCCGCTGCCCCGAGAGCTCTGCGGCGGCTGAAGGAGGTCGCGCCACGCAACAGCAGCCGCCTGCGCGCAGCAGCAGGCGCGCAGCAGACGCGCTCTCACTGTCAGTCAAGGCGCTCTCAAGGCGCTCTCAGTATCGTGGACTTTGCGCCGCGTGGGAGAAGGACAGGGGCTGAGGTACGGAGCATGTGGGTGAGGAGGGAGAAGAGCTGTGGTGATCAGCTGTGACCGTCCGCGTGCGCTGTGTCACGAAATCCAACGCGGTCCGAGAGGCATTGATTGGACAGGATCAACCTGCCAAGGCTGCTTGCAGACCCGCTTTACGACCGCTGGAGACCTTGTCACGCTGGAGACCTCGTCACGCTACGCGCAGAGACAGACGCATCTCGGCAGCGCCCGCCTCGCTGGCCCAGCCGGTCGTACGGACGGACGGACGGTCGTCACCTTCGCTTGTCTGCCTGCTGTGCGCTTGCGGCATCGGCACCACCTATCGTGAGACGCTCGAAGAGAGGCCGCGCCAAGCTCGCCCAGCTCAACGCATTCGTTCTGACATTGAGCACATCGGGTCATTCTTCTCTGGCTGCCGCGCCACTGCGATTTCGGCATATTTTGCTCACCGCTTGAGAGCGTCCACGCTTTCGCCGCCAAATCCACGACGCCGAGAAAGACGTGTCCACGTTGTACAGCTGCAAGCGTATACTGATCCTTGCAGAACATTGATTTGAACTTGTGCTTTTCGTGCGGAGGCCGCGTGAAAAGCTATAAGGTACGACGAGGTTGAAATGGTAACATTTTATGGCAATGATGCACTCCAAAAAGCAGTTGAGGCGATCAAAAACGGCGAAACAGTAATCGAGTACGTAAATGACAAAATATGAGACCTTTCCAGAGACACAACAACGACTGACCACAACTCACGTACGCACAAACGCATGGTATGCGACGAAATGCAACCCTCGGCGCGATTTCGTTCATCCTTGCGTCTCATGTTACGACGAGCGCAGGCTTTTGGACAATGATATTGGCGTAGAGGGCGCCAAGACGCTTGCGAACGCACTCGCGAAGCACACGTTGCTGCATACGCTTAGGTAAGTCATTGTGATAAAGTTAAAGCAGAGTTCAGAGACCGAGAAGCAGAAAGAGCTGACCACAACCTACGTATGCCCGCTCACATGTGTTGCAACGAAATGTACTCCATCGGCGCGATTTCGTTCATCATGTCGTCTCATGATATGACGAGCGCAGTCTTTGGAACAATTATATTGGCGTGGAGGGCGCCAAGGCACTTGCGAGCGCACTCGCGGAGCACAAGTCGCTGCATACGCTTAGGTAAGTCATTGTGATAAAGTGAAAGCAGAGTTCAGAGACCGAGAAGCAGAAAGAGCTGACCACAACCTACGTATGCCCGCTCACATGTGTTGCAAC
>BGKB01000044.1:12939-328831 GCA_003116975.1 Aurantiochytrium sp. KH105
AGGCACTTGCGAGCGCACTCGCGGAGCACAAGTCGCTGCATACGCTTAAGTAAGTCATTGTGATAAAGTGAAAGCAGAGTTCAGAGACCGAGAAGCAGAAAGAGCTGACCACAACCTACGTATGCCCGCTCACATGTGTTGCAACGAAATGTACTCCATCGGCGCGATTTCGTTCATCTTTGCATCTCATGTTATGACGAGCGCAGTCTTCGGAACAATGATATTGGCGTAGAGGGCGCCAAGGCGCTTGCGAACGCGCTCGCGAAGCACAAGTCGCTGCATACGCTTGAGTAAGTCATTGCGACAAAGTGAAATCAGAGCCGAGAGCACGAGAAGCAGTAAGAGCTGACCACAACTCACGTACGCCCGCTCACATGTGTTGCAACGAAATGGATCCCTTGGCGCTGTTTTCTTCATCTTTGCGTCTCATGTTATGACGAGCGCAGTCTTGAGCACAACAATATCAGCCACGAGGGCGCAGCGGCACTGGCAAACGCACTCGCGGAGCACAAGTCGCTGCATACGCTTGAGTAAGTCATTGCGACAAAATGAAGGCAGAGTTCGGAGACCGAGAAGCAGCAAGAGCTGACCACAACTCACGTACGCCCGCTCCCATGTGTTGCAACGAAATGCAACTCTCGGCGCGATTTCGTTCATCTTGGCGATTCATGTCATGACGAGCGCAGACTTCAGTACAACGATATCGGCGACGAGGGCGCCACGTCGCTGGCGGGCGCAATCGCAAAGAACGATTCGCTGCATACGTTAGAGTAAGTCATTGCGACAGAGGGAAAGGAGCGCCGAGCCCAAGAAGCAATACCGTCTGACCAGATTTCATGCACGCATGGATTGCGACGGATGGAACCCTTCGCGCGATTTCGTTCATCTTGGCGTCTCATGCAATGTCGAGCGTAGTCTTCGTAACAACAATATCGGTGATAAGGGTGCCACGGCACTGGCAAACGCTCTCGTGAAGGACGAGTCGCTGCAAAAGCTAAAGTAAGTTACAAAGGAAGCCCAAACTCGTCAGCAACCTTCTTCTGACGTTCACATCACAGTATCGAGCTTGAGAATCCTGCTTTCGAAGCTGCTCTTGCTCGCGCTCAAGCATTGTACGAAAAGAGTTTGACACCGCTAATGCAGGCGTGCAAAAGTGGGGACATTTCAAGGGTAAGAAAGCTTGTGGCGGACGGAGAACGAATCGACGCGCGTGATACTTTGGGCCAAACACCACTCTTCCACGCCTGCGGAGTCAAAGACGGAAAGAAGAGTCTCATTCTCGCGAAGATCCTTTTTGAGCACAGCGCAGGCCTTTCAAACGAGCCGCTCGGGGTAAGAAGGTCACTTGCTCGTGCTTCTTGCAAGCATCACGAAGAGCTGTCTACCTTTCTTTCTTTCATACGCTTGCTACCGCTGGCTCATTTTACCACCAACGCACTGCGGGTAATGGTCGTCAAGCTCTTCGATCAAGGTGTGAGAACCTTGGAAGAAGCTCGCCAACTTACTTCTGGTCGTCTTGAGCAAAGGGGGATATCACATGCGTCAGATCGCCGTGAGTTGCTCCTATTATTTGCGTTTTCTGGGCAAGCAGTCAATCTCGAAACACTTGCGGAAAAGGTTTATCTTGCACGGACAAAGCGCAGAGAAGGTAAGCCGACTCTTCACATGAGCCTGCGTGAGGTCTTTGCCAAGCAGCTCTCACGCAAAGATCCGGTCGCATTTCTTGCAAGCTTTGACACGCAGCAAGTATGTCTTCGCGAGAAAGCGCAAGAGCTGGCTGCGCTCCAGAAGGCTGTCAAAACAAATTTGGAAAAAGTGGCTGAACGGGATAAAATCCGACGCGACCTCGTAGAGGGTATTCGAATAGCTTTGTCGGGGGAGATCGAAGGTCAGCTGAAGAAAGTATCGACGGATACAGGAACAAAGGCCACTATAGACTCCTATCATGATCTGTGGAAGGATATTTTGAAAGATCCAATGGAGGTGAACGATGCTGTTGCACCAGTGACCTTTGAACAAGTACAGGAAGCAACGCAAATCGCGCTGGAGGCCTTAGGAGCCTGGGAAACTCGTCACGACACGATCGCTGCGCGCAAGCAAAGCGAAGCAGCCATTGCTGCTTTGGACGAGAGGAAAAAGGACCTTGGTATTCAGACGACATCCATCATGGCGTTGAGACATCCCGAGAAGACAAAGGATATCACGAAGGAGCTAGAAGAGGTGCAGGAAGCACTTGAGGCAGAGCATGACGCCTTGACGAGCGCCGATCCCATGGCAGACGCTCCAGTGGAAGAGACGCGACGAGCGTTGGCCAGCGCAATATTATTTTACACTCGCACAGTGACAAACAAGGTCTCGCGCTTGCAAACAGCCGTAAAAGATCTCACAACACTCCTTGATGACCACGTTCCCGGACTGACGCCGCCGGACACGTCCCGTATGAAAGAAATCATTCGTCGTAGTCGCCACGAGGACGAAGTCTCAGGCGCCTGTGAGGAAGGGCAATGCGATAATGTTCAAGACCAGGCCAAGATGGCAAATCTAAAAGGAGAGCTTGATGAGATTAGAAATCTTGACAAGCGAGACAGCGAGCTGCAACGGGAGCGCACGAGCCTTTTACGCCTTGCAGAAAAACACTATCCGGAGCTCCTACTGGATGAAAAATGGCTCAGAACGATAGGTATCATCAGAAATGCGCCCCCCGAGCTGTCCAGGCTGGGCATCTGTGACTGGTGCGTCATTTGCGACGACCTTCGCCCCATTAAAGAGGGTGTCTCCTGCGCCAATGGGCATTTTACATGCCGAGAGTGCCTCAGCGGGTCAGTTCGCGCTGCAACTCAGCCAAATGCGCACGTTATGGTGCTCCGAGATGGAAGCATGTGCTGTGTCGTGCCAGACTGCAAGCTCGTCATCTCAGGACGAGCCATTGGACCCGTGGTTCCCGAACAGGACTTTCAAAACTTGATCGACATCGTGCGCAAGCATATTGAGCGAGATACCGCTGCCGAGCAAGAGCTTCAGCTTCAGCGTCGTCTTGATGCAGCGCTCCGGGAGCATGGAATAGACCCAATGATGATGCAGAATCACATTCGCACCATCCAAAATGAAGTCTTGAACATGGCGTGTCCGCGTTGTACGGCTGTTTTTGTAGACTTTGATGGCTGCTGCGCTCTCAAATGTAGCGCGTGCTCGTGTCAATTTTGCGCATGGTGCTTGGAGGATACAGGAGATAACTCAAGTGCTTGTCGTCAGCACGTGGCAAGGTGCGCGTCAAAGCCTGCTGGCCAACATCGTTTTTATGGTCAAAAGCACGTTGTGGAGCAAGCATGGGCCCGAATTCGGGCACAGCGGCTCCGTCAGTACATGGTCGAACATTTTCAAGACGCTGTTCAACGCGCCAGTGTCGTGGAGAAGCTGCGCCCGCTTCTCACGCCAGATATTGTTGGTGAAGGCTTCAAGTTCGAAGATCACCACCCTCAGCATGGGGAAAATGATGGTCATCGCCCTCAGCATGAAGAAAATGATGCCCCCCCCCTTCAGCATGGGGAAAATGATGGTCATCGCCCTCAGCATGAAGAAAATGATGCCCCCCCCCTTCAGCATGGGGAAAATGATGGTCATCGCCCTCAGCATGAAGAAAATGATGCCCCCCCCCTTCAGCATGGGGAAAATGATGGTCATCGCCCTCAGCATGAAGAAAATGATGCCCCCCCCCTTCAGCATGGGAGAACCATTTTCCTGGCTGGTCGTTTTTTGATGATATCTCTCTTGATTGTGAGTGCTTACATTCTGTTTGAATTTGTTCGCCAAAATGGAGACCCGAACGCCTGGAAAGCGGAGATGACGCTGCGCCTTCACAGCATTACCAATATGATGACCTCGGATTTGCAAAGCGCCCGTCAGCTCTCGCACAAACCGGCTATCAGCCCTTCTAATAGGGGACCAGACAGACGCAGCTCTGTAGACTCTTTCGTGGAACGCATCTATGCCTGGTTCTCGACGAACTTCACATGAGAGCGTTTCAACGAGCCGTCCATCGTCTCTCTGGACCACTTCTTAATGGCCCGTACGTAGAGATCGCGCCAATGTACAGATCTTCCACCGGGTTCATGGTATCAGACGCTCATTCCGAAAACGAAACATTTCTAAACCTTTTCTATCACAAAATTTTCGCAAGGGGAGATGCTATCCTGGCCAGCGCATCGACCATGCATGTGGGGAACTTCTCGCTGATTTCCCTCTTGTTTGTGCATTTCTTGCCTTCACAACCAAACTGGGGACACGAACGCGTGGGAAGTGGAGTCGTCGCTGCGCCTTTGAAATTATTACAATATTATGACGTAGGTTTCGAGCAGCGCTTGCCCGATCGTGATGACGTTGATTTTGAGCATGCGGCGCAGTTTCTCGCTGAAGGCCCACGACTCGACAAGGACTGATGAGCGAACGAGATGTTTCCGTCCGTTACCGCGTTGGGATTCGCCGAGAACTTGTATCGTAAAGAGCGCGAATGTTTATGCTCGATCCGATCGGAACTGAGCCTACGTTTCGCCAATGCAGAGCTATGCAGCAAAGATTGCGAGTAAGCCTCGTAGTGCGGACCGCAAAGGGAACGAGAAGGAGCGCCGCTTGGTGCAACCGAGCAGGGGTCGCTTTTCGTTGGAGCAGTTTGTTCTGTACTGCCCACCTTTTGGTCTTCATGTTCGAAAGTGATGGATCATGATGCAGGGTGCCATGCAGCAGCTCTTTTCGGGCACGCGTGAGCGCCGGAGGCCTTTAGGTCAGCGCCGGCAAGGCCAGCGCGTTAAAGCGCGAGCATCCTTCTGGCCCGACAACGTGGCCTACCCCTCGCGCTTGCGAGCTACACGGAGCACGCGATGGCGCGTAGTCAGACAGACAGAGCAAGATAGAGGGGCGGCGACCAGACAGCTGCCCGCCCGTCCGCTCGGCGAATCACAGTCCGCGCAAGCGCAGCTTCGGCAAGGCAATAGCTCCGTTGGGCACAACAACTTGGAGATGACTCGATTCTTGTGGGTAGAAGACTGACCATCGTGTGCATCAAGTAACGGACCACGTTGCATATCATCCGTGGTACAAGGGGGTGTTGAGCACAGGCTTCCTGCACAAGAAATCATGGCCAGCTCCTGTGTATGCATCCGCGCGGTGCTTCGATAAGCAAGGCGGCGGCGGGGGGCACAGGTGGAAAGCTTAAAATTGCTCTTTTTCTTTTCATGCATTTGCAATCGTTCCTCGTCCCGTTTGAATAATAAAAAAAACGAAAAATATGAGTCGTCGATGTCTATGTGCGCGCGACGGGACGAAGGTGAATGGGGCACGGGTTGAGCGTCATCCAGACAATCGGGTCTTCTTGAAAGTCTTCGCCTGGATGATGTTCAAAGTCGAAGCGTTGGAGAAGCTTGATGAGCGTGAGCTTGAGCTCAAGGTTGGCAGCAAGACTCCTGCCGACACAGTTGCGGGCGCCGAGACTAAACGGGAGAAAGGCGTAATGACGGCCGAGGACTGCAACTTCGGTCTTGAGGGGCAAGCTGTCCTTTTCCAATCGCTCGAGCCAGCGCTCAGGCAGAAACTCGTTGGGACGGTCATACAGCGCCGGATCGCGCTGCGTCAGGTTGGGGAAAACGACCACCTGGCAGCCTTTGGGGATGACGTGGTCGCCGATGCGCACGTCTTCGACGGGTTCTCGCGTGAAAGCTGCGGGCGGGTGGAGCCGCATCACTTCGATGAGGACGGCGTCCATGAAAGGCAGAGCCTGAAGGGCCTCAAAGCTCGGATTAACGCTGCGGTCCGTGCCCAGCACCGCTTCGAACTCTCGACGGAGCCGTCTTACATGGGCAGGATCGCTTGCCGCGAGCTGGTAGAGTGTCATCGTGAGGACGTTGGCGGTCGTGTCGTGACCGGCAAAGAGCATCGTCTGAATGTTGTCCACGATTTGCTGCTGTGAGAGCTTGCGCTCGGTGCCCGGGACCGAGGTAGCGAGCATAACATCAAGGAGGTCTTTGGGGGCGGCGCTTTCTTCGCTCGCGACCTTGCGCGAGTTGACAATGGCACGCACGTGACCATCCAAAGTGGCCATGGCGCGATCGAATTCCTTGTTGATGGGCAACGGGGCCCACGTCAGGTACTTGAGCGGTGGCATTGTGGTGCGATAGTTGAGTGTGCTGAGAATGGTTTGGAAACAGCTGTACAAGGGGGCGTCGGCCGAGGTGGGTGCGCGCACGCTGCCAAAGTCGTACGAAAAGGCGAACTTGCCCAGCACGTCCATTGTGAGCTTGAGCGTTTCCTCCGAGGCCTCAAAGGTCGTGCCTGCGTCTGCAACGCCCTGCAATTTGTCGACGAACTGCTGTACGGACTCGGTGGCGGCTCCTAGCGCGTTGCGTAGGAGGTCGTCGTGGAACCCGTGCTCAAGGATGAGTCGCTGGTCGTGCCACTCGGGGCCAGAGGTAGCGAGCACGCTTCGTCCGATGAGCGGCTTGCTCACCTTGTAGGCCTCGCCTTTGAGGAACTTGTCAAGATTCTTTTTCGACAAAAGCTCGCGGACCTCATCGGCGCCATGGACAACCACGGTGCAGGCCACATTCGGCACATTGCGCGCAATCGTGGAGTTGAGTCGCCACATGGCGAGTATGCCCTTTTTGCGAAGCCCTGGGTCGCGCTCGAGTCGTCGCCGCAGCGCGCCCAAGATCTTGGTGCGGATGCTGTCAAGGGAGACGGGCAAGCCTTGCAGGAACTCTTCCGAGGTCGCCCAGCCAAAAAGACGGCCCTCGCGCGTAGGATCCGAGCCCAGGCTTGGGAGCGCGAGCAGCATGCGATGCGTGCGCACCACCTGCTTCCAGTACGCCAGGGCGCGGAGGACCACGAAGGCCGCGGCGCAGGCGAAGGCCGTTTTCCGCACCGCCGCGGTCAGCGTCGCGGTCGCCATCGTGCAGTGCTCTCCAAGATCTTTCCGCGTCACTCTCTCGCCCTCGCCCTCGCCCTCGCGCCCGCGTTCGCGTTCGCGTTCGCGCTCTGCCTGCCCGAGGCCGTCGCTCCAGTCTGCTCGCTCGGCGCCTTCTCTGCCCGAGCAGTCCGGAATCCGCGGCGCGTCCCGTCGCCAGATCGCGACCCGGCCCCGTTTTGCGTTGCGCAGATATCGAGTCCGCCCCCTCGACAACTTGAGACTCTGTTCAAGGACGACCGGGACTTGCAGTCGCAGACGACGCACTTGGTTGAAGCAGTGCAGATGGCAAAAGAAAGAAGAAAGAAGGAAGAAGAAGAAGAGGAGGCTCTGCCTCCGACCAGCAGCAGCAGCAGCAGCTGCAGCAGTGGCAGCTACCAGCGAGGCCGTCCCTCATCAGATCGCGTCACAATGACTCCACGGCCACACCAGCGTCCGATTCGTCCCACCGTTGTGCCCTCGCATAGCGCTCGCTCGCGGGCGACCGCACTGAAAGACACCACTCCCCCAAAAAAACCAAGGCGTCCAGCAGCCAGCCAGCTGCTGCTTGCCACTGCGCTCCAAATCGGGTTGCGCAGAGCGCGGCGTTTCCCGCCCGCCGCTCCCCGGCGCCTGCCTCCGGGAACGCGCGGGAACGCAGCTTCCCGCGCAGCGCAGAACCGGGCGTTCTGCAGCTGCAGCCATGGCAGCTGCAGCTAGCTCTCTCTCTCCCGCCCGCCCGCGCCAGGCAGCTCGCTAGCTAGCTGCAGCCAGCTGGCCGCACGCGCCTGCTCCAGCGGCAGCGGCATCCCGCGCGCGACTTCGTGGCCGCCCTCGCGCGAAGCCCGCGCCCGCGCCCGCGCCCGCTCCTCCTCGGCGGCGCATGGTCCGGGTTCGTCGCCGGATCTCGACAGGACAGCGGCAGGCGGGCGTGCCTTCTTCTCCCTCTCGCCGCGGCCTCGAGCGCGCAGCGGCCGACGGAGCGGAGCGGAGCGGAGCCGAGCAGGCAGGGCCGGGCCGCGAGCGCCCTTTCTCCGCCGCCGCCGCCGCGCCCGGAAAGGCAGCTAGCTGGCTGGCTAGCTAGCTAGCTGTGGCTAGGTGGCGCCAGAAGCAGAGGCGAGGTCCCCGAGGAGGGAAAGAAAGGGCACAAGGAAAGAAGGAGAGAGGAGGAAAGAAGAACGGCGGCGCCAAGACGAACTTCACGGCACGTCGCCTGCGGCAGACCCGGCAGACAGACAGACAGACAGACAGTCCCCAGCAGATCTCCATCCTAGGGCAGCGGGCCGAGGCATCGACAGCGCGCAGGGCAAGGCAGAGTCGACAGCAGCAGCGAGAGCAAGAGCAGCAGCAGCAGGAGCGAGAGCGAGAGAACGATGCTGGCCAAACAGTCCCTTCGGGCCCTGGGCCGGCGCGCAGGTGTGGTGAGCCTGGCGACGCGAGGCGTGACAACGTCGACCTTCGAGCTCTTCAAGATCGGCGTCGGCCCATCGTCCTCGCACACGGTGGGACCCATGAAGGCGTGCAACGACTTCGTCGACCGTCTCCGCGAGGAAAACCTCCTCGACGCCACGGACCGCGTCGAGATCGAACTCTTCGGCTCCCTCTCGCTTACCGGCAAGGGCCACGCCACCGACCAGGCTTGCCTTCTCGGCCTCTCCGGCATGGCCCCGGACAAGGTCGAGGACGCCGTCGGCGTCCTCCACGCCATCTCGCGGGACCGCGTGCTCAAGCTTGGCGGCGAAAAGTTCATCTCCTTCGAAGAGCGCGAACAGCTCCACTGGAGCTTTGAGCGCAAAAAGGAGCACTCCAACGCCATGACCGTGCGCGCGCTCGGCGATGGCGGCAAGACCACCCTTCTCGAGGAAACCTACTTTAGCATCGGCGGCGGCTTCATTCGCACCATGCAGGAGATGCACGCCTCCAAGGAGGACCTCAAGGAGGAAAAGGAGGCCAACCAGCTCGACCTTCACTTCAAGAACATGAAGGAGCTTCTCAACATTTGCGCCACCAAGCAAATGGACATTGCCGAGGTCATGCGTCACAACGAACGCCACAAGGGATTCTCCGACGAGGAGATCAACGAGCGTCTCGACCGCATCTGGGGCGTCATGAACGGCTGCGTCGAGCGCGGACTCAACAGCACCGAGCCCGTGCTCCCTGGCCGCCTCGAGGTCAAGCGTCGCGCACCCAAGCTTTTCCAAAAGGAAAAGCGCTTCGCGCGCAGCAACTCCTTGGGCGCTGAAAACGATTCCTCCATGCCCCTGCTCAACGGCATGTCCAAGCTCTCCATGTACGCCATTGCCGTCAACGAGGAAAACGCTGGCGGATGGTCGCAAATCGTTACCGCGCCCACCAACGGCGCGAGCGGCATCATTCCCGCTTGCATCAAGCACCTTCTCGTCGATCTCCTCAACCCGCGCACCGTCCGTCAGCTCCCGAACCTCTACCCGACGTACGAGGATGCCATGATCGAGGCGCCCCGTCGCTTCCTCCTCACGGCTGCTGCCATTGGCGCGCTTTTCAAGCAAAACGCATCCATTTCGGGTGCCGAGGCTGGCTGCCAGGGCGAGGTTGGTGTGGCGAGCTCCATGGCTGCAGGCGGTCTCGCCGCCTGCCTGGGCGGCTCTCCGGGCCAGGTAGAGAATGCCGCCGAAATTGCCATGGAGCATTCGCTCGGTCTCACGTGCGACCCCATTGATGGTCTCGTGCAGATCCCTTGCATTGAGCGCAATGCCATGGGTGCCACCAAGGCCATGAACGCAGCTGCTCTTGCCATCGTCTCGGCCGAGGAGACTCACCACATCTCCTTTGACACCGTCGTCGAGGTCATGCGTCAGATCGGAAACGACATGAAGGAGGAGTACAAGGAGACCGCTCTTGGTGGCCTTGCTCTCGCCAACAAGATTACGCGCTCCTCGCCGGCCTGCTAGTTCATCATCCTCATCCTCCTTCTTTCTGCCACCTCGCGATCTGTATGTACACTATGAAAGGGCTGTCTTGACATTGGCTCCTCGCTGGTCAATTTCGCTCTCTACCTACTACTTACTACTCATGTTCATCTTTTTGTGCGCTTTCCATCCTGCGACGAGCCCTTGGCGTCATTCATGCATTCTTCACGACCCTCCAGACATTGTAAAAAAGAGTAGGCCTAGGCCTACATACGCCTTGCTGGCCTTGTCATGGCCCTCCAGACATTGTAAAAAAGAGTAGGCCTAAATACGCCTTGCTGGCCTTGTCATGGCCCTCCAGACATTGTAAAAAAAAGGAGGCCTACATACGCCTTGCTGGCCTTGTCATGGCCCTCCAGACATTGTAAAAAAAAAGAGTACCTGAACGATCGATTCCATACGTACATGATCCATCGCCTGCGCCTCCCTTTTAAGGACGCTGGGAGCGGTGGCCTCCCTCCCTCCCTGGCCTACCCTACAATCTACCTAATGTGGCCCACCGTCCTTGCCTAGCAGGAGTGAGCGCAAGCAAGTTGAACTCGTTTGTCTTCCCACCTCACACCGAGAACACAAAAAAAAAAAATGATTTCAAAAAAATACTTCGGTCGGGGATCGAACCCAAGACTTGCAGGGACTTTCGAGAAGAGTACATAAGACTCTTAGGGTGTAAACCTACCACTCTACCAACTGAGTTACCGAAGCATTCACAAGGTGACAACTTGGAACACTGATTTATAACGGCAAAGTTGTAAAGTTGTCTGGCGATAAAGTCGATCTTTTGTGTTTGGTTCAGCCTCGCGAGACCAAGCTTTTCACGATACCTCACTCAATTTTGTAGGTCAATGAGATTGTTATTATTTTCTTAAAGAAATCCTCCGCCCTTGAGCACAAGCAAGCTCGTCGCGATGCCACCCGCAAAGCCTGAAGCCACAAGAGTGATCCAGCGACTGTCAGCAGCAGCAGATCCTTGCGACAAAGACTTGACTTGGCCAGGGCCCTCCCACACATCGTTTTCAGCCCAAGCCTTGATAAGATGGTGAGCAATTGCCCAGGACGGCGGTACAATCTTCCCAAGTTCGGGCTTGGACATGGCGCCCGGCACACGAGAACGCTCGAGCATCTCGAGAGCCTCCGCGCGTGTGAACCAGCGCACGTCAGACATTTCCTTGATATCCATATCGATATTTTCCGAGGTGGCTCGAGCAATGCAACCAATCATGAGCTCGCAATGTCCAGCAGCGCCCAAAGGCCACGGCTGCGTTCCCACGACCTGGACCTCTTCACCAACGCGAATGCCGCTCTCCTCGAATACCTCGCGGCGGCATGCCGACTCTACGGACTCGCATTGCTCCACGAAACCGGCCAGACAAGAATACATATTGCCACCAGCGCGCCGTTTGGTCTTGCCCAAAAGGCATCGTTCACCATCTGCCGATTGCACAAGCATAATTGCTACTGGATCTGTGCGTGGGTAAAACACGGCCTTGCGACGGTCCTCCTGCGACCAGTCACGACGGCGGTGCCCACACCCCGCCGGCGTCATGGCTGCACCTGTCCGCGGACTGAACGAGAGCTCCATGTGCCAGTTCATGCGCGAGACGGCCTGGCCCATCACAGCAGCTTCTCCGCTGGGCAACTTGTCCATGAGCGAGTTGGGCCGGACAAAGTTCACGTCGTCGAGTGCAGGCGCATTCACGCCGCTCACATCGCACACAAAACGCCATCCCGCAGAGGTCAGCACAGCGTCCGAGGTTTCGCCGCAATGCTCATAGTCTACGTCGCCGGGCTGTTTGCGTCGTCCCAAAAGCACGACTGTGCGTCCGGCATCGTCACCATCGGTCTTGCTCGTCCCGCCGCCGTCCTCTTCGAGCTCGCGAGCACGCCACGAGGGCAGCGCCGAGACCTCTTTCCAAGTCCACCATGCGAGGCCGCCATCTTTCTGCGTGCCAATTTGGCCCTCGGAAAACAGCAAAAACCGCGAGTCGGGATCTTCAAATGCCTTACGAATCACCTTCGTGCTCTCTTCCCCCGTCACCTCGTCATCGTGCAGCTCGGGCAGCGGGTGTCGGTCGAGTGGCAGCGATGACCAAAACTGTCGTTCGATGCGATAGAACCTGCGCTGCGTCTGCGCTTGCGGCATCCTGCCGCGCCACGAATCTGCGCGTAGCCCGTGCCCTTCTACCGTCGTCGCTCTTCGCGTACTACTCGCTCCGGTCCTCGCAAGCGTCGCCGGTCTGCTGCGACAGCTTCGCTGCGCGATGAGTCTCAACACCATCTTTTCGCGCTCAAAGTTTGCAATTTATCTCGGCAATAAACAACAAAGCGCCACAAATCGATTAACTGCACGTAACAAAGGACGGACACTGTCTGGGCATGCGCAAACTTCGTCTCACGATCGCTCACGATCACTTCGTGCTGCAGCTCTTCGAACAAGTGCTTGGCTAGGCTTGACTCGGCTTACGTGCTTGCCAATGCTGCAAGGAGTGTTGCTGGAACGGGCGGACGAGAAGTGTTGCTGGAACGGGCGAACGAGAAGAGACTTCCGGGAGGCAGAACGGGTCGATGACATTAAAGCTCCTGTACAAAGCATATAGTAGTAGAGTGCGGAACGTCGGTTAAAGTACTACGACGCATTCATATAAAAGCAACTTCTCTTCAGAAAATTGGTGCAGTAGGCCTATCTTCTTTCCTCTCACGACTCAAATGAATTCCAATTTTTGAAAAAATTGTGACAAATCATTTCGACAGATCAGATCAATTTCACAGCAAAGTAAAGCAACAGAAACGAAAACATCAAAAGTATTTGAAAGAAAGAAGAAAGAAATACAACAAGCGCAGCTGCCAACTACCAAAGAAAAAGAAATGCATGGCGAGGGAGGCAAAAGATCTTGATGACACGAACAGAATTCACACAAGCGTACTGACGTCATGACCATTAACGTCGCGGATGGCGACCCTTCGCTTCCCGCCATTCTTTTCGCTCGGGTAAATCTTCTTCACGCCGCGATACCGAGGCGGGACCGGAAGCCATTCGGGAAAGTTGAAACGAGGATCCTCACTCGCAACTGGGGCGCGCGTCTTTCCAGCAGGCGCACGCTGTGCTGCACGGGCCGTCTCGAGGGTTGATCCTACAGGAACAGTGCGCTGAGTAGGTCGGCTGCTTGAGCCGACATCGACCGCATCAACAGCAAAGGCATCTGCCACGTTGGGAAAATACTCGCGCAAGGGAGCCCACGTCGGATTGTCGAAAGCAACGTTGGTGATTTGCAGGGTGGGCTCAAAATACCCGGCCATGTGCCATTGGCGCATGTGAATGTCCGTGAATGGGCCCTGTTGCTGATGATTCCGGTCCAAAAAGTACCATTGCCCGCCTTCGGAGCCCTGGTCCGGCGACTCATCCATGAACGCGTTACTTCCGTTGGGAAAAAGCTCTGCAAGCGTCTTAAACGCGTTCGAGCGCGGGTCGCCCTTGGCCACGAGCAGGTCCGCCTTCAAGTACCCGGCCTCGTACCACGCACGCATTTCCTCGTTTCCAAAGGGGCCCTGCACCTTGTTATCATTGTCGCGAAAGTACCACTGCACGCTCATCTTGCTCGCCCGCGTTTTGGTAATCTGATGGGATCAACGTTGCTTCGCCCGCGCTTCTCGTCACGCGAGAATGTACGAACGCACGTGCAAGACCGCGTCGCGCCCTCCTTCGGCACGTGCTGATACCTCGCCGCGAAAAGGCCGTACGCGACCTTCCGTGCGCGTCCTCGTCTCCTCCCTGAGCAGGCGCTCGCTTGCTCGCTCGCTCGCTCGCTCGCTGGCAGGCTCCTCCCGACTGCCGCTCTCTGCGCACGCTCGCTCGCTCGCTCTCCCGTGCGTGCCTCCGACGAAGCAGTCAATACCAAACTGGACGCGCGCGCGCGCGCTCATGTGCACACGACTGCATTCACACAGCACAGACACGGAACTAGTTTCGAGACTAGTTCGCTCTTATTTATAGACCTTTTTCTGTTTGTTTTGCGTTTTGTTTTGTTTTGTTTATCAATCAATCAGTCAGTCAGGAACTGGCCCCGGCCGAGGGCGGCGATGGCGGCTTCTCACCTTGTGCTCCTTCCTCGCGAGCAGAAGAAGTGCCCTGCGTCGTCTTGGACGACGAGGATAGCCATCCAAAAACACCTCCACCCCCGCCGCTGCTAGCAGCTGATTGCCCCGACGAGGCGTCGCCGCCGCCGCGAAGGGGCTTGACAATGCGATTGCCTTGCGGTGGGCTCTTGCTCAAAGGCGATGCCGTCGATCGACCAGGCGAAACGCCAGAGGCCGTCTTGTTCATAAAGGCGAGCGCTTTCGCCCCAAACGAGGATTTTTGCTCGTTGAGCTCACGCCGCGCGCGCGTCACCTCGAGTTGCAGCTGCTGCACCTCCTTTTGCCGCTCAATCTGCATGTCCTCAATTTCAAGGGCATGTCGCTCCGCCTGGGCGCGAAAGTTGAACTCTTTACTCTTGATATTGTTTTCCAGCACCTTGATGCGCTCCTCCTTGAGTGTCAGCAGCTGCGTCTTTTCCGCCGCTGCCAGTTCAGCATAGGCATACTTTCGCAGGAGTTGCTTGTGTACGGCAATGAGCTGGTACAGACGCTGTTCCAGCGCAGGATCCATGCTCTTGCCTTCTGCCCCACCGCTCGCCGCAGACGCGCTCGTCGCCGCCGCAGCAGCAGCCACCGCAGCCCCGTCCGAGGTCCCAGTCCCGGCCCCGGCCCCTGTCCCGCTGGCGGCCCCGGCCTCCGACGAAGATTCGCCCACTTTGCTCCGCAAATCCTGGATCGTCGCCTCATACGTGCCTGTCTTTTGCTCGAGATCTGCGCGCAGCCGCCGTGCTTCCTCCTTGGCCGCAGCCAGCTGCTCCTCGAGCGGAGCGTCCGGTCCCACCGCCGGCGCCTCCACCGCGCTCGCGACACTCGCAGCTGGCGCTCCAATTGGCACAGCGTCCAGCTCCTTGTTAAGTCGTTCGTTCTCCTTTTGCAATGTATTCACATTCAGCTCCACCTCCTTGAGCTGGTGCTCCAAATGAGCATACTTGGACTCTGCCTCATCGAGTTTATTTTGAAGAGCCTCCTTCTCCGCTTGCGCCGTGGCGATTTGCTCTGCACTCCCCGCAGCTGCTGGTGTGAGCGGTGCCTCGACACCTGTCCCATCGCCGGCTTGCCCGCCGCCAACGCCGCCGCTAACACCGGCCCCGTTGCCGCTGCCGCTGCGCTTCGCCTCGTTTAGCTCCTGACTAAGAATCTGAATCTCTGCGTTCGATCTTTCCAGCTCTTGCACATCGCTTTCGTGTGCGTCGCGGAGCTCCTTGATTTGCAGCTCGAGCGTGACAATCTGTTTCGCCAGGTCTTCGCTGCTCTGCCGGGTGCCGTCCTCGCCGTCGTCGGCGCTGGCTTTCTTGGCCTCTGCATTGTCCCCACGACTATCGTCTCCGCCCTGCGCAAGCCGCCGCTTCAGCTTTTCAATGTACTGCGCCTGAACGTCAATGGCGCGTTCGGCCTGTGCTAAAAGGGCCTCCAGCTCCTCGACGGTGCGCACCTGGTTCACGACTGCCTTGTTCTTGATTGCTTTGGCGCGATTACCAAAACGTAGGGTATTGATGGTCTCTAGCGCATTATAGCTGCTCGGAGAAACGTTGATCACGAGCCACGTCCGTGCATTTCCACCGAGCGACTCTTGCAGCATGCGCGTCAGCTTCGAGTCACGGTATGGCACGTGTGCAGACTTGCCGTCTGTGAGCGCGTTAATGACCTTGCCAAGTGCCGAGAGAGAAAGATTGATCATCTTGGCTTCATCGAGGCGATCCCCCGTGGCGCCCGTCTTGCGCACCATTTCTGAACCAGCCAAATCCACGAGATTGATCTTGCTCGTCTTGGTTGTTCCCGTTGTTGTATCCGTTTGCACGAGCTGCAACACAAACACGCTGTGACTGCGCGAACTCCCCTCATTCATGCCGGTCGCGGCCTGCGCGCGATTGCCCGCGCCCAGTGCCATAAGCTCCATCATTTCCTCGAAACTGTTTACATATCGCTCGCTCATGTGCTCGACGTAGATGCCGCGGTTTGGGTCCTCGCGGACTTGCAAGTTTTGCCGGCTCACATCGAGCAAATCCCGGATCCGCTCCAGGTAGATTTCGACGTAGCTTCCGCGGACCGTAAACTCCATGTTCTCTCCCGCGCGCGCAATGTACTGAAAGATGGCCTCCACGGTCCGCGGAATGATGCCCGCGAGCTCCGGGTCCGTAATGTTCGGCCCTTGCATCGTGTGCGTCTTGCCGGAAGACGTTTGCCCGTACGCAAAGATCGTGCCATTGTACCCTTCAAACACGTTCTCTACCAGCGGCCTGCCGATGCTCTCAAACACTTCAGCCTGCGTGCTTTCCGGCTGGAAGACACGGTCAAAGGTGAACCGCGAAACGCCTTCGCCCGACAGGCTGCCCACGTTGTCCACTTGGATCTCCTCCTTGGACACCTTGACCGCGACCTTGCCGCCGGCCGCTTCCTCCTTGGCGTTTTGAGGCCGCACGCGGACCACCACGTGCACCGAAGACGCCGCGCCCTCGCCGCCGCCGCTGCCGCCGCCACCGCCGCTGCCGCCGCCACCGCTGCCGGACGGCGTCGCCGGCATCTTTCTCTGTCAGAGTCTCGGCGACAGACAACGACTCCGCTCCCTCTCACTCGCGCTCCGCTCGGGTCTCCGTCGCGCGAACGTATACCACGCGCACGCACCCGAGAGCGCGCCGCTGCGTCGTTGCGACTGGCCGCGTCGCCGTCGCCGTCGCCGTCTCGACTCGACTCGACTCGGCTTCAAAGGTTTGGTCAAATCTCAACGTCGTGGAGCCTTCAGCGAGTCGCAACTTTGAAGATGTTTGTGAAAACGGAAGCAAAAAGCAAAAAAATGGCCTACAACTAGCCTGCTTCTTTCTGTGGCGGCTGGCAGCGGACATCACGCCAAACGCCTGCACGCCTCCCAGTCGTCTGGGACTTTCAGAAAAGGACCAATGGGGTCACAGTCAACCGATTATAAAACTTAGTGTTCACACGCATTTATTTGGTTGGATGTACGTCAGTCGGTCAGAGATCCCGAGGCCGAAAAGGAAAAGTTCTGGTGATTCTTGGCCTGATTTGCGACGAGAATGCGCTCCATCGCCAGCTGGACAAGATCCTGGTGCGCAAGCGGCGGCAACTCCGGCGCCGTGGCGAGCCCGCGACTCGCAGCGCTTAGCTTTTCACTCTGACGAAAGCTCGCGAGGTCGGCCTCGCTCAGCTCAAAATGTAGAGGGTCCGGCTCTCCGGTCGACCCATGACGCCGCAAGGTACCGCCTTTATTGATCCCGCGCTCCGCAACGTTCTGCGCAGATCCGGCAAAGGACGACGCAGACTTGGAGCCCAGAGAAGCTCGGCCTTCAAAGGGCTCGTGCGCGCGGATGCGCGCCTCAAGGATGGCACCGGCATCGAGGTCGTGGCGTCCATTCTCGACATTCTCATCATCGTCATCATCATCATCATCGTCGTCGTCGTCGTCGTCCGAGTCACTTGCGTCCGAGGACCACGATGAAGCGTCAAAAGCCTCCATGATGTGGTTCTCCTCGTCATTGCAAGAGTTCTCCCAGCGCTGCAGCAAAGGGTTAAAGGTCATTTGGCCCACAGTGTGCTGCTTGAAGCTCGAGTCGCGAAAGGGAAGCAGCATAGGTCCGGCGTGGGCCTGGGCACCCGACTCGAGCACAGGCTCATCGTCCTCGCCTTCGACCGAGGGGAGCGACAAGTCCGCCCAGCTATCGCTCTCCGGCCGCGCAGTCCACCTCGATGATGGTGCCTCCGCACCCACGGCGACTACGCTACGACCGCCTACACTCGCCAATGCTGACTCTTCAGGCTTGCTCGGCACGCGAGATGCTGCAGAAGCACAAACGCCCTTGTGACCGGGCTGCACGTCCACTCCAGGAAGAGCGGCCGGGTCGATCTCAAGGTCATCCCACACGTCTTCCGACGCATCCTCTTCGACGGCTGCCTCCACAGTCGCAGGCAGCTGTGATACTGATACTAGAAGGCCCGTCGTTGCTTCTTGTGCAGCTCGTCGCGCTCTCGAGCCGCGGGCGCGGCTGGCGCGTGCTTCGGCGCGCGCCTTTGGCGACGGGGCAACTTCCGAGGCGCGTCGTTGAGGTACCGCACGAGCACGTTGCCGCGACGAAGCTGTTGCACTCAAGAATGATCGTCCTGGCCTTGCCTTGGCGCTCCTGCTGTGACTCGCACCAGCGTGACCTGCCACGCCAGCCCTATTAGTGGCCACGACAGGCTCTGTCCCCGTCCCGAGATGTCGCACGTGCGACGAGAGTTTCGTAGAAACGGTGCTGGAAGAGCGTCGATGACGCGGTCGTGCACTGTGCGCACCTGATCCCAATTTTCCACTACTCGCGCTGCTTGCATTTGACAACGCGGCTCGGGAACGAGCAACGGCATTGCTCGCGGCGCTACTAGCAGCGCTGCTGCCGCCCTCGCTGCCCTTGGAGACGCGTCGCGTGCCGCTCGTCTTGGTCTTGAGTTTGCCTTTTAATTTCGCAGAGGCAGCCGCTGTAGGGCTGGGGGAGCGCGGCCGCGTGCTCCGCATGCTGCGAAAGCTTTGTGCTCTGGTCGTTTCTGCAAAGGATCGCTGTCTTTGCATTTGGGAGCGGTATGCGTGTCGCAGACCCGCCGTGCGGTGCATGCTACCGAGGCCGCCCTCTGCCTCGGCATGGGCATTGTCGATGATTACTCGTTCCGCAAGACGGCGCAGCTCTGGCGAGCGAAAGTGTCGCGCGATCAGATGATGAAGTCCCGCATCGCGATTGTCCTTGAGTTCTTGCTGCAGGGTTTCGGCCGTCTCGGACGAGTTTTCCATGAGCACTTGGCCTTGTTGTCCAGGGCGCGACCTGCTCCGCATTCTCAGCGCCTTTCTCGCCGCCGCTCTGCCCCCCAGCAGCCACAAGCCGAGCACACGAACTGCGACGAGTGCCAGGAGCCCGACTTCTTGCCACGGCGACCGCACCGCGAGCACGAGCCTTGCGACCACCACGACGCGCTCCAACAAGGAGGCCGTCGTCGTCCTCCGTCTGCGTCTCGCCGCTCCTCGTGTCCTTGCAGCACAACCAGCACCGGCGCCAGCAACGTCTGCTCGCCCACGACGACCTTTTACAGCAGCGCCAGCAGCAACGAAGAGCAGCAAGTTTTCTTTCCTCCTTTCCGCTGTCAGTTCCGCGCGGCGTCTCCGCTCCTCGCGCCACAACAGGCAGGTCCGCCAGCACGCACGCACGCACGCACGCACGCACGCGCGCGCGCCGCCGCGTCGCCGCCGCGCCCGCTGGCCCTCGCCGCGCGAGCAAGCGCGCGCGGACTCGAGTTTGGCCGCGGCCCTCGCTGCGGCGCAAGGTCCGCCCAGGAGGCCGTTTTTCGTCCCGGAGCCGCCGCCGCCTCTTCCCTCCTCCGAGTCCTCTTTCCCTGCGCCAGCTCCTGCGGCGCCGCCCTGCTGCCGCCGCCGCCGCCGCCGCTGCCGCCGAGCAGTGCTGCTCTGCTCTGCTCGCCTCGCCTCTGCCTGCGCCTTGCGCGCAGGGCGGTTTCGCCTGCCGAGGCGTGGCAACGAAGGCAAGGCGGGCGCGCAGGAAGTCTTGCTTGGTTGGGATGGGATGATAGGCAGCCAGCTGGCTAGCTAGCAAAGGCCTCGAGAGCGGCGCCGAGAGCAATGCAATGCAAGCAGAGCAGCAGCGAGGCGAGAAGTCGAGGTGATATGCAGGGGGCGCGGCCACGCGTCAACAAAGATTGAGCAGCAAAAACAACACCAATGCAACTAAGTTCTAAAGATGACCTGCCCTGGCTGAAATCACCAATGCGCGCACGGGCTTGTTCTTGCGGCGAGGCGAGACGATTCGAGCTACAGCGCTTCCGCTTACTCGCTTGCTTCTTCTGACCTCGGAAATAATCATGGCAACAGCAAATCTCCAGTGGCGGAGGACGATGGTGATGAAGGCCGGATGACGGATGAGGAGAACCATGCGAGAACCATGCTTTCTTTTATTGGCGCCGTCTGGCAGCCCAGTCCGAGGCAAAATCTTTTTTTTCTCATCGAAAACATCTGCGGCGGCAAATCTGGCCGCGGCGAGCCCGAACGGGGGAGAGCAAATGCTGAACGCTGCACGGACAGCATTGCGCGCAGGCAGCGAGACGGGCCGACGCAAGAGCTCCGCCGCAGCCCTTCTCCACGGAGGTCTTCGCACCATGGCGACCTACGATGCGCCGACAAAGGTGCTCGTCGTCACCAAGCCGAGCTACAAGGTGAGCAACGCCATCATGGAGAGCAGACACATTGTCGCGGACGAAAAGATCGAATTCGTCATTGCCGAGAGCGCAGATGACCTCTTGGCCAAGCATAGCAAAGAAGAGCTCGCCGACTTGAGCGGCGTCCTGCTCACGCCCCAGTTTGCAAGCGCCGATTTGGGCAAGCTGCTCGAGCCAGAAGCCGAGCTTGCCAACGTAAAGTGGATCCACAGCTTTAGCGCAGGTGTCGACCACATGGCCGACCTTCTTGCTGGCACGCTGTCCAAGTCCCGCACCGACATTGCCGTCAGCAATGGCCGCGGCGCCTTCTCCTCCTCCCTCGCCGAGTACATTATCCTCGGCTGCCTTCACTTCAACAAAAAGGTTCCTCGCTGTCAGCAAAACAAGCGGGAAAAGCGATACGATCGCTTTACCATGCCCGTGCTCAAAGGCAAGACCATCGGCTTCGTTGGCTTTGGCCACATCGCCAAGAGCGCCGCGCGTATCGCCAAGGATAGCTTTGGCATGAAGATTGCTGCCGTACGCCGCAACCCCGACAAGAGCGATTCTGCGCTTGCCGACCAAGTCTACACGGACAAGGTCGAGTTGGCTCGCAATTCGGACTTTGTCGTTTGTACGCTTCCGGGTACGCCGGCCACCGTCAAGTTTTGTGACCAGGCCCTTTTCGATGCCATGCCCGATGGAGCCGTCTTTGTCTCTTGTGGCCGCGGAAGCGCCGTCGACGAGGCAGCGCTTGCCAAACATCTTCGCGAAGAACGTCTCTTTGCGGCGCTTGACGTCTTCGAGCAGGAGCCGCTCCCCGAGTCCAGCGAACTCTGGGAGGTTCCGGACGATCGCCTTCTCATTACGGCTCACAACGCGGACCTCACCGAAGACTTTTTCGAGCTCGGTTGGGAGACCTTTCGCAAGAACTTTCATCGTTTTCGCGCCGGCGAGCCCCTCGACACACCCGTTGACAAGGCTCACGGGTATTAACTTTTAAAAATTAAATTAGAAGATGAAGAAATGTATGCAGATGGATGGCTGGCTCGCTGGCTGGTTGGCTGGTTAAGTCTGTCATCCGTCCGGATGTTACTGATTATCGCAAGCCTTGCAACGAGGAAAGGAAAAACCTTTTGCTTGGTGAATCTCATCCTGGACCTCAAAGTCCCTCCCTCTCTTGCCGCCGGCACCAGCTCGCTTTCAACCTAGAACAAAAGGAACGTATGTGCCGCTTCGCCTCCCACAAAGATGCCCTCGTTAAACGGCACATTTGTAGAGAAAAGCTGGCTGCTGGCTTGTGGACAGGGGGGCAGTGACGGTGACGACTGCCGTGCGGAGCGAGCAAACACAACACTTGCCATCGCAAGCACGAGTCGCGCGGCGACGGGCGGTCGGCGGTGAGCGTCCGTGCGGAGGCAGCCCTCTCTCTCCTACAGCGCGCAGAGGGTACTTTTTCCATACGAGTGCGGCTTCGACCGCTCTGTATTGTCAAAGATGAAGGTCCGGACCGCCGTCCGCAAGCTCTGCCGCGACTGCCAGATCGTGCGCCGCAAGGGCCGCGTCCGCGTGATCTGCAAGAGCAACCCGCGCCACAAGCAGCGCCAGGGTATGCACACCATTGCCAACGAGAGTGCCCCGACCCTCACCGCGCGGGCACACGTCGTCGGCCCGGCCTCGATCGCGGCTTCCAGCCCCATGGGTGTCCAAACGCGCTTCTCGAGCACTGCCGCGGCTCTCCGTGTGCTCATGCTGTAGAACCTCGTTCGAAAGGAATGATTGAATCACAACGACCCTACCACCCTCGCAATAATAACAACAACAGATTATAGTATTGAAACAGGAATTCACATCAAACTCCGCCCTCTGTTTGTCATTTCGTTTTCGAGGCATGAACTTGAATACGACACGACGCACATCATCAACGTCCTAGCAAATATTCGCGACTGCATCTTCACACTACGAATTGAAAAGTAAAGTCGGAAAAAAAAAAAAAGAGAAGAAAAGAAAAAGGTCTCTGATTGCATCACAACTCTTCCTCTGTCCTCTCGACCATATTGTCCCCTTCTCTTATTGTTCTTTTATTTCTTTTCAACAGCTTACATTGTCGTCGCGTAATATCTCGTCCAGGTACTGTTTGACCTCAGTGGGCGACAGATCTATAGTCTGGTTGTTGCCTGGCCGATACGTGCTGCGTTCTTGCATACGCTTCATCTTTTGCTGGTTCGTTCCAGCCTTCCTCTTGTTCTGATCATCTTCGACACGACTAGTCAAAGGATCAGCGTCTCCTGCGCGACGATGGTCTTCTTCCTCAATTCGCCTTCGCGGAGTTCCATCGTTCCGCTGATGCTTGCGCCGCAAAATGTCCGCCACCGAGCGGATCGCGGTTTGACTCTTGATCTCGTCACTCTCAATCTTGTCTCCTTCTTCTTCCTCCTCCTCCTCGTCCTCCTCGTCCTCCTCGTCGTCGTCGCCCTCCTCCTCTTCCACGTCGTCCTCAGCGTCATCTACTACATCCGCCTCGACGCCAACTTTTTCAACAGTGTCATCGCGCGCATCCACGAAGGAAAGCGGCGAAGCCGACGTCGCGTCCACAGCCAGGACAAGAGGAGCCAGGCGAGGCTTGTGGTTTTTCCTTTTCCCAGCTGGCGCGGGGCGTCGTGAAACCCGCGGTGCTGCTGATCGCGGCCGAGGCCTTCGCAATGCGCCAGTCGACGCTGTCGTTTGCATTGCATGCGCCCCTCGAGTCTTTCCAGAGGTTGCGCCTCTCTTCCCATGCGCACCCATTGTGACCGCCCCCGGCCCCGCAGGATCTGCCATCGACTTGTAAAGCTTCAAAAGGCTCTGTTCGTTATCCGCAAGTCGCGCATTCTCCTCTTGAGCGCGCGCAAGCTGATCAGCAAGCGTCGCTTTTTCAACTTGCAAGGAGTTAAGCTCCTCTTCAACTCGGGCCGACCTCCATCGAGATTTCTGTACTTCTTCGCGGGCCTTTTGTTGATCTTCTTCCAACATACGCTGAAGCGATTGCTTTTCCGCAGCGAAATCTTGCCGCAATGTCGAAATTGCAAGCTCGTGAGCCGCCTTTTCTTGATTTGCTTGTCGGACCCGCGTTTCGAGAATCTGCACCTTGGCCTCGAGCTCCTGTCGCGTAGCCGCGGTCGCTTCCGTAGCTTGTGCTTCTTTACTCGCCATTACTTGCAAATTCGCCTTGAGACGGGAAATCTCGTTACGCAGCCCTTCGCTCTGCTGATGATATGCTCGTGCCTTTTCGTTCAGACCAACAATTTGGGCGGCCATCGTCTGCTGCACCTGTTGATTTCTCGCCTCTAGGGCCCCGCAGCGGTCCTTTGCTTTGGACAAGTGGCCTTTGCAGGTCTCATACTCGTCCGCGAGCTTGCGTACGAGACCTTGGTACCTCTCTGCCTGCGCTTGTTGTGCAGCGGCTGCTTCTTTCGTTGCAGCCTGCAGCTCTTCTTCTGCGGCGCGCAATTTCTGTTGCAAAGACCGGATCGCAGACTCGGCAACGTCTGCTCGTGCCCCCGTCGATTTCTCTCGTTCCTGCGCTTGGCGAAGCAGGCTTTTCACCTCGACAAGCTGTGAGGCAAGCGCGTCCTTTTCTTTTGTGGCTGTGGTAAGGTTCGCAGCCCTTGACCTCAATTCCGTTTCCACAACCTCTCTCTTTCGTGCTTCCGTCTGAAGCGAGGCCTCCGCACTTTGCTGCGCGCGCTGCAGCGCAGACGCAGCCTTGCGTTCGCGCTCACGAAATGCCTGTACTTCACGAGCGCGCTCTTCCTGAAGTTCACCCAACTCTTTGCGCACCTTGGTCAACATGTCGCGTTCCTCCTGAAGACTGGCGTTCAGGCGGTCTGCAGCGTCCTGCGCACGCTTGCGCAGACTCTCAAGCTCTTGCGAAAGATCTACAGACTCGGCGGATTTGGCAGCGAGTTCTTCGTCTGCGCGCTCTGCGCTGCGCTTCGCCGATTGGAGATCTTGCTCCAATGCTTGGGCCTTTGCATTCGCCTTGGCCAAGGCAGCTTTCGCGGCCTTTGATGCCTCGTCAAGCGCTTGCGTCAACGCCTCTTCGCGCGCCTTGATAGCTGCCATTTCGCCATCTTGTTTCTCAACCACTCCGCTAAGCTCCTCCTGCGCAGCTTTTGCCCTTGAGAGCGCCTCCACCGTCTCGTCTCGCTCAGCGCGGGCCTCCTGCAGCAAGCGTTGGTGCTGTTCGAGGCTACGCTGGAGACCATTGAGCCGCGTAGTCAGCCCTCGCACACTTGTGGCATGCGCCTCACGTTCTTGTGCGAGTTCCTCGCTTCGGGCTTTGTTCGTCTCTTCCAGCTCGCTCCGAGCCTTGTGCAACCCTTTCTCAAGCGTGCGCACTTGCTCATCGCGCTCCAGTTCCAGGGCATCGAATTTGTTTTGTAAATGCTGTGCCTTGGCTGCAGCTAGCTCTTCATCCTGCGCGGCCTTGGCCCGCGTCTTGTCCAGCGTAGCTTCCAAGGCAGTTTGCTCTGCATGCGCTTCGTCGACAAGGACATGTTGCGCCTTGAGTTGCACTTCGAGCTCGGTGATCTTCTTCTCAAGCATCGCGGCACGCTCGGCGCTCCGACTTGCCTCGCCGCGAGCATGCCGAAGAGCCTCCTTTTGGGCCACCTCGGTATCGCGTAAAACAGAGACCTCCTCCAGCGCATTTTGCTTGCCCGCGCGAAGACTTGCGACTTCGCTTCGAACGCTTTGAAGCTCGACTTCGTTCGCGCTGACGGCGGTCTGCAGGGAAACGCACCTTTTGCGTAGCTCGTTGGTTCTTCGTTCGCTCGTTTGTTTGTGCTGAGCGAGAATGGCTTCAGTCTCCCGGACCTTCTCCGCAGCAGCCAGGCCCTCGAGCCGAGCGTGCTCCAACTCGCTCTGGAGCTTGGTTTGTGCCACATCGCGAGTCTCAATTTGCTCCTCGAGATCTCGAACGCGCTGTTCCAGGCCGCGCAACGAGGCTTCATACCCTACCCGCACTTTCTTCGCATCTTGGACACTCTTTTGAAGCTTGCAAATATGCTCTTGCTGCTTTTCTGCAAAGCTTTGCAGCTCGGCGAGCTGATGCTGCAGCTGGTCGCGTTCCTCGCGGAGCCCACTCGCCTCCTTGTGCAGATTATCGAGCGAGGTGGCCTGCTCTGCGAGTCTTCGCTCTTTACTCTGGATGCTAAAAGTCTGCTCCTCTGCGGAGAGAAGGACCTCGCGCAGCCTCGATACAAGGCCCTGCTGGCCCAGCTCACCTGAGACCACCGCATCAAGGCCTGCAGACACCTTGCTGTCGGGGGCGCCGCTCGACGCCATGTCTCACGCGCCTTCGGGCCTGCGGACGCCCCCCGCCAAGTTTGGCGGACCGCCAGCGCAAGGCCCAAACCTCGCGCGGGCCCCGATTCTGCCTTGCTCGTGCGTGCGAACGTTGTTCGCCTCTCTGCACATAGCCGTTCAGAACTTCTGGAAGTAGGTGTACACAACGGCAGGATGCGTGCAAAGGCGCTCTCAAGTCTTCTTATACGCCCTTTAGAGCTACTGGATCGATGCCGCTAAACGCGCAAAATAGCCCCCTCTCCAGTCCGGCTGCTTATCTCTCAGTCCGCATCATCACGAAGCGCAAGAAGTAGAGTGCGCACGCGCGAGAGAGAAAGAGAGTACATGCACGCATGAGCCAGGGAAAAAAGGAGATACGGAGGAGATACGTGGGAAAAGGGGCGGGGCGGGGTGGAGGAGACCCTCTCGCAATTGCTGCAATTGTTGTTGCCGCCGCCACCGCCGCCGCTGCCGTCGTCGTCGTCGTCGGCAAGGATGGCGGGCGGGCGCCGACGAAAGCGCGAGAGACCCCGCGGCGTGGGCGCAAGCACGCGCGATGACGCAGAACAGCGTAAATGTCTCGCGCCGCGAACGCTACCGCCGCTTCCGCAAATCAAACAGAGCACGCTACGCGCTCTCGCAGAGCGTCGCAGGCAAGACGCTTCGACGCAAGACACGTCACGGAGGCGGAACGATGCTCGCGGGGGCGCGAACGTCGTCTTCGACCCTCTCGATCCAGTTGCCATGCTTCAGGCAATGCGAGAAGCGCGCTCGCAACCCTATATTCACCCTGACTCCGTCTTTGAGGCCAAGATCAAGGTTATTAACGAGGAACGTCTCGTCCCGCTCAGCTACCAAGGAGCGCAACACCTCCAGCAAGAGCTCGAAGAACGAGAAGAGGCACAGCGCAAAGAAGAAGCTCGGGCGCGCCAAGAGGCCGTCGCAAACCAACGTCGCGAAGAGCTGCAAGCCAACGCTGGGGCGTTTGCAGCCTTTCGCCGACGCATGGAAGAGCAGGTCGGCAAAGTTGTTCTTCAAAAGGTTGCCTCGCGCGGCGTTCCTCTTTTGCATCACTTGCGTGAGCTAGATGTGCGTGGTTCCGGCTTTGTCAGCGCAAAAGACTTCCGAAGTGCCATGAAGCAGCACCAGGACGATCTTGGACTTTCCCTCGCAGAATGCGACAAGCTCATCGAGCAAGTTCTTGAGGGCGATCTTGTACACTACGAGCTCCTGCAAATTATTCCGCAAATGAGACCGGCGCTGGAACGAACAAAAAGCGCAGCCGATCTGCAGCACGAGTCTCTGCAGGAGCTCGCAGCGCACCGAGCCCAGCGGTACCAATTTGCAGCCTTGAAAAACCACAGCACCTCGCGCCTTTTGCGTCCAGCGACAGGTACAGAAGCATTCTTTCCGGATGAGCAAAGGCTCGTCACAACAATGCAAAGGCCGGCAGAGGAGTGCCTCTCCCCGGTTCGCATTGAAAAGTTGACAAAGGCCGCCGCCTCGAAACAAGCAGGGCTTCAAGCTCATCTCGCACGCTTTGCAGTCATCCAAGCGCAAGAGCTCAAAGCCGCTGAGGACCGCGAAACTGCTCGACAAGAACGCCTCGTGCGTCAGCGAGAAAGCTACCTGGCCCCCTTTGAGGCCCAGGCGCAACGAGATATCGCACGGGCGCAGAACCCCCGCGGCAAGCGTATTTTTACTTCCCTTCCGCCACGACTCAACCAAAAGGCGCACCAGGTCGATCAACGCATTGGTGAGGACGACGCGCGCAAAGCATATGCAGCCTACGAAGCGCGGACACGAACAAAGGAATGGCAAGAGGTCTTCGGAATCCGCAGAGAGGTGCTTCACGCGCTTGTTTCGCGCGACGCATCCTTGAAAGAGCATTTGCTACGTTGAACATGTAAGATAAGTAAATGATTGATTCACGTAAAACTTTGGTCGGACATTCGACATATCCCTATCTCAGAGCCCCATACAAAAATAGCATATTTTTATCCTTTTAATTTTGACTAAAAGAAATTTTTACGCCGGAGTTAGCTCTACATAGTAAATAGGGATAATTTTATCCTTTTTTGGTAAAAGTAGTTAGTTGCTGACAGCGCTGGTCTTTGGTTTCTCGGTTCGCGAGCGCGAGCAGACCTTCTGCGCGCGGTGAACTTGCTGCGCCCCAAGTGTCAGGCAAGGAGACGCAGTAGCGGCTGCGCAAGGGTCTTTGGCGCTCGGCCCGCCCCTGAGAGCGGCTGACGATGGTTAAGTCTCGACGAGACGGCAAGCGCAGCTTGTCGCGCGACTCAACATCGTCGAGCGAACTTTAACCACCACGCTCAAGCGCCACAACGACGACGTCTCGCCTTACGTGTTGATACCTTGTCTGCGGCTCCTGAGACACTGTCTCGTGCAGAGACGCGGTCTCCTGCAGTGACGCACATTCTTTTCGATTCGCAGGCAACTCGAGAGGACGTGCAATCCGTCTCTTCTCAAGAAGATCAGCGCGTTCTACATGCTGCGCCTCGAGCAGAATTGCAAGGGGCTTTTGATTCACAGGCAACTCGAGATTGTGTGTCATCGGCCTCTACTCTGGGGCACCTTGTCTCGCAGGCCACACAAGAGCGCACGCCATCGCCATAGTCTCAGGTTATTCGAAGGTTGAACGAGCCAAAGCTGCAACGTCCTGGGCCATATTTTAACGTCTATCATACAGGAAGCCTTGAAAGACAGCAAGACAGAAGTCAGTCAAACGAATCTACAGCAGCCGAGCCTCGTGTTGACAATCTTAGGCGCCTTGACGATAGCCGCGGCACCAAACGTAGTGGTATCAGAGGTGGTCAAGGACGTGACCGGTCCGGACCCTAACTTTGTCGAAATCATGCAGTCAATCAGACCAGATTTCCCCAATTTCATCACATTCAAAAGACGGCCATTCCACCTAAGCGCAGGCTGATAAGATTGTGAGTAGTTGTCAATGGAAGCACGTAGGAAAGACCCGGGAGTTCTTCAACAAATGAAATGGCCAGCAGGTCAGACTCGACAAGTCATTGAATCACAGATCAATCTCGCTGGGTAAAAGATCTTCCTTTCAAGTCATACAGCAAATGTGCGCAAGGTGCGGTGACAACGACAAGCGAGCAAGCAAAATGTGCACAACGTGCAAGGTTCCACTGCACATCCACGTGTCAGCTCCTAATGGACCTCACTCTTGACATGATAAATGGCATATCCACTAGTTCTGCATTTCTCACCATAAATAAGCAGATATATGCTCGCCGACTTCTGAAGACCCGGCATCGTTCATTGTCCACACCAGGATGTTTTCTGGTCATCCCTCTCCTTCTCAAGCATCAAAAAAAAACTTTTTGAGCTTGAAAAAAAGTGGTTCTACACCGTTCCACGACCTCATTTATAGCAAATACGAATAAAAATAACCTTTTTTGAAAACCCTATCAATAAGGTGGAGACTTTTCTTTTAATTAAAAAATTTAATTGGGAATAAGCAGTAATAAGGATACTAATATCCTTGTTTCTCTGAGATAGGGATATCTATAAGCCGTTAGGTACGCAGACACTGAAATAAAACAAAACAAAACAAAACATAACATAACTTCTTGAAGTGGCTCTTTATCAGCAGACTACACAAACGCTCCGTCGACGATTTGGAGCACATGGACCCGCCCTGACTCATCGCCGGCAACAGCAATGTTTGCATCGGATGCAACGGTCGTGATGTTCGTGTCGCTGGTGTACCCAATGCACCTACGCGAAGCGAGTGACATGTGAACGCCGTCAAACTGTGGAATAGGTGACGCCATGTGACGCCAAATCCTCGCCCTCTGACCGATGGGCATACCGGTGTTTAGACTGAAGCTGTACACCTTGCCGTGTTCGGTACTTGCAACGACAACGCCAGCATCCAGCACAAACACCTTGCGAATCGTCGTTCTCGGATGCTCCGGATCAGTGACGGCGATGCAACTCGTCTCCACAAAACTATTTCCGGCGCGGCTCCAGATGCGCAATGTCTGGTCAAGAGATGCACTGGCAACCACGGTATCACGCAGCGTGACCGAGGTCACTGGGCCGGCATGGCTGTTGAGAACCTGAATGACGCGCCGCGTCTCCACGTTCCACAATCGGATCGTAGAATCGTCACTGCCGGACGCAAGAGCGCCTTCATGGTGCGAGATGGAGTTCACCGGAGCGGTATGACCCGTAAGCGTGAAAAGATGCTCATAAGGCGGCTCCAAGGACCACGCCCGGATGGTATTGTCGGCCGAGCCGGAATACGCACGCATGATGTCCAAGTCAAGACTGACGGTGAGAATCGAGTCGGTATGCCCATTGAAGACAACCCGGATCCTCGCGTTCTCAGTGTTCCACATTCGCACGGTGTCGTCATCGGAACCTGAGATAATGATATTGTCACGAAACGCGATGGCGTTGACGCAATCCTCGTGGCCTTGAAGAACTTCAAGTTGGGCGCCAGTTTCCGCGTCCCACGTACGTAACGTGGCGTCGGCGCTTGCAGAGACGATCGTCGAGCCCGATATTTTGATCTTGGTGACCTCATCTCTGTGACGCTGCGCATCCCGCGTGAAGATCGTGCTGTCTTTGAAATTCCACACCTTGAGCGTCGTGTCATCACTTGAGCTGATAACAACGTCTCCCTTGAGGGTAAGCGCGCGAACAACATTCGTATGGCCCCGCATGAGGCGAATGTGCGTTTGCTCGCCAATATCCCAGATGTGCACGTACTTGTCATCTCCGCCTGACACAAGCGTATCGCCCTGCAGCGCCAGACAGCGCACGGCGGCTCCCCTGTGCGCATCTCGAAATGAAAAGACTTCGTCTCTCGTGCTGGCATCAAAGATGACAATGTCTCCAGCAAGCGAGCCGAGGGCCACGGTACTGTCAGGGGTCGCCAGATCGATCGCCACGGCGAGCCACGCAGGGGTCTCTTTCGCAGCCACAGCAAGTGTCGCTAGCTCTTGGCCCTCAAAGGGGGACCAGATGATTGCATTCCCATCATCTGAACACGACACGAGCACGGGATAATCACCAAAGGGCTCAAGCGGGGCGCAGGCAAAGTCATTGACTGCTGAGGTGTGGCCCTCGAGATTACGCAGCACATTGCCGGAAATAGCATCCCACACGCGAATACCGCCGTCGGCCCCGCCAGAGGCAACGAGTGTGCGCATGGGCTGCTCAGCATTGGGACGGCTGCGTCGGCGGAGCATCTCGGGCCTCTGCAAGATGATGACACAGTTCACGGGCCCAGCATGCCCGAAGAGCCTGTGTCTGAGTTGGCCCGTCTCCGCGTTCCACAGGCACACCGTCCCATCGTTGTCACCACTTGCGATTAGACGGTCAAGGATATACACGGACTGCACGGGAGCGTCGTGACCTTCCATGAGGAGCTGCTCTTGCCCGGTGTCAGCGCTCCAGGTACGGATGGTATGGTCGTCCGAGCCCGACACGATGATGTCCAAGGCGTTGCTCACGGCCCGAACTGGTGCCGTGTGGTCACGAAGCGTCTTGCGTAACGCTGCGTTCGCGCGAATAAGGACGGGTCGTACGGGCCGCAGCCACGCCTTCCTGTGTGGGGCCCAGTTGTCGTGAATGGAGGCTACGATGGGGTGTTGATCGTCAGTGATCCTTCCCAGGAGCTGTGAAGCGAGCTCACGGGGATCCTGAATGAGCGCCTCGCCTCCCTTTTCAATGGCACGTATCACGAGGTCGCTTTGAAAACGCATAGTGCTGCCATCACCGCCCCTGCCTCTGCCTCTGCCCTCACCGTTCGGTAAGGCCCCGCGACGAGGCAGATAAAAGCGCTCAGCGTCAAGGACGAGATCGTAAAACGGTACAGCATGCTTGCCGAGCGCGCGCATAAGCCACGAAAAGTCCAGCAACAGAGGGGGCACCTTTTCAAACTGCTCGGACATGCACAAATGATAGAGGACATTCTGGTCGCCAAAGGGATGATCGACGCTGAGACAAACCCGCGCCAGATTCAAGTGACCGTCCAGGGGCCTTACGTATAGTTCCGAGGCGCGTTCCCTCGACGTGAGGAAATCTACCATGCTCTTATGCACGAAGCCGATCTCGTCGTCGCCCACGTAGAGAAGTTGACGTGCGCGATCCAGTAATTCGTCGACTCTGTCCTCGTCAGCTTCGCCCTCCTCTCTCGGAAGCGTCGAAAGAAGCGACGAAAGAAGCTCCAGGGGAATGGGACTTCGTGAGACGGCCATGGATCCCAGCAAGACTGTGTAGAGCTCACGATTACCGTCCAGCGCGCCATCGAGAAATCGAGAAAAGTTCTCCGTGTACATGCCATCAAGGCCGTCCGGGAATCGGTTCGTTTCCTCCCTAATCTGATTCAAGGAGACCGAACCAAGCTCCAGTTGGCTGAGCACCTCGCGGAGGAAACTCGCATAAAGAAAGAGCCCTTCGGACCGCTCTGCCATGATTTCCGCAGCCTCGTTGAGTTCGTTTGGGTTGCGCATATATGGTTTGAGTTCAACCTTCATGTACAACTTCATATCCTGCTCGTTCTCCGCGTCGCTCGTACTCACCTCGTATGGATGAAAACGCTGCAAGCGGTACGGAATAATGGAGGCCGGGCGAGAGGAAATAATGAGGCCGAGCCACCGTGGCGTGTTTTCGAGCCACCGGGTCTGTAGCAGCTGCAAGAAAAGGGTTCGCTGGTCCTTTTTCGCCTCGTCAAGACCATCGATGATAAGTACGATGCGCTCTCTTGGCACGGGCGTGATTTGAGAGCAAGGATTGGCGATGAGTGTCATAAACAACGCGTTGAGATCAAGTACGTCGCGATCGAGTTCCTGGGCGTCGAGGGTGCTGAGGTTTTCCCGCATGCCAGGAATGACGTCCGCAAGCTGATTGGCCAAAGAGTAGAGGCACGTGCGCACCGAGGAGGCCTGATCGTCATCGTGCTTGAAGAAGTGCACTCCGCCCACCAGAATGACGCGGCGCTCGGCATAGTATTCGTCTTCGCTCTCGCTGTCGCCATCACGAATGGAGCGAAGGCCGGGCATGCCTCGCGAGCTGGCCCTACGCATGGCAGCGCCGAGGGAGGCGCGAAGGTTGCGACCTTTACTGGACGAGCGCCTTGTCGAGCTCGCTCCGCTATTGCTGGGGCGCGACTGCGTCTCGGACCCAATCAGAGAACGCGTGCTTGTCATGAATGCAGATGGCCGGCGCACGCCGGTCTCCACATCAGGAGCAACGAGCAGACCACCGAGGTAGCACAGCCAAGCCATGATGACGGACTTGCCGTAGCCGGCGGGGGCGAAAAGCACGAAGATTCGGTTTCGCATCCACGCCTCTCGCTCTTGGACGTACCAGCCGGCAATGCGCTCAATGATCCAGTCGCGCGTGTTCTTGACATAATTGGCTGCCTTGTTGCGGACCATGAGGTACGGGTCAAAACCGTAGTCGAGAGGAAAGACGGCGCCGCCCTTGCGAGTCCTCACCTCACCTGTCGCCTTGTTGCGGAGCATGGTCGCGAGCGTGAAGGCTTGTTCACGCACGATCTCGTCGGAGAACAGATTAATGTGAACCTCCTCTCCCAGCACGACGCTGAGGCGCCCGGTCCAGAAGCGTCGATCCGGGACTGCGGTTTCCATGATGGCGGGGACGATGCGGTTGGGCATTTGATGCGCCGCGTGCAGGAGTTCACGCCAGCAGTTGTCGCTGCGGTCGTCGCTGTTCACCTTGGTCATGTATTGGACGGTGATGAGCGGGAGGAAGACGTCTGATCTCTCGATGCTGCGAGCGATCCAGCTGAGCAGCTCGCCCTCGGCGTTGTACTGATCCAGAATTACGTCGAATGAGGTTCCATCTTCCAGCCTTACTTCGGCTAGCATGTTGGCCACGACGGTCGCTCTCTCTCTCATCGTGCGACCCTCTTCATCATCCTGCCACGTGTACGAGACAAACACCGTGAGTCTCCGCGCGCGGCCTCCTCGCCGGCTGCGTCTCCGCTGCGCACGCGCGAGTCGCTGTTCGCGTCGCTGTTCGCCGCCGCGTCCCAGCTGCTCCGGGACCGTGTCTCCTTCCTCTTCCTCCTCCTCCTCCTGCAGGTGCTCATCTTCCTGCAGCTGCAGCTGCTGCTGCTGCTGCTGCTGCTGCTGCTGCTGCGCCTCCCTGTTCGCCCTCGCTGTGGCCAGCAGGCCACCTTTCTGCGCCTGTTTCGTCGCGCGGCGGCTGCGTCGCCGTGTCCACATCGTCTCGTCTTCTCCTCCTCTTTCTCCTTCTCGTCCTCCTTCTCCTTCGCCGCGTTGAGGGTTTGCTCGGCTCAGCCGGCACGGCGCGGACGCGCGATCCTTCTCCTTCGTTCGTGATCTGCGGATTCGCCCGCGGGACTTGCTCGTGCCTCCACGTTCTGCTGCTTCTCCTCGAGCTCACGAACCTCTTTCGCACCAACTTACGATCCTACTTACGCGGACGCACGCGCGCACACACTCACGCACCCATCCCGAAAACAAGCGCACGGAGGAACGATCGATCCATCGAACGGACAGACTCTGCGCCGCGACCCGCGACCCGCTCGTCGCGTCCGCGCTCGTCGCGTCCGCGTCCGCGACGCGCGGCGCGTGCAGGTCTGCGGCACGTGCAGCCTGCTCAGGCATCCAAGATTCCCCTCTCTTCCTCCCCTCCCCTCCTCCCCGGGCCAGCCCGGCCGAATCTGCGCTCGCCGCCGCGCGGCGTCTGCCTCCGCGCGGGGACCGCGCGCGCGTCTCTCCGCGGCGCGGGGCCTCTCCGCGAGACCAAGTTGGCGCCGCGGGTGCCCCGCCATCCACCAATCATCCATCCATCCATCCATCGCTTGCCCCAGTGGCCCACGGACCGCGGCGCTCGCAGCCCTGCACGCGCCGACTGCTGCTGCTGCTGCTGCTGCTCGAGGGCGGAGAGAGCGCCGCGGAGTATCACGATTTCCGCGCGGAGCGGACGAGCGCGCTCGGGAACCTGTGTCTCCGGAGACCGTCGCGAGAGAGTTGGAGTGGCCAGCGCCGGCCGATCATTGTGTCGAGTGCGCCTTTGTTTGTGCGCTGGATGGTCACATCTTGAGGTGGTTCCCACGCGAGGCGCGTGGTGCGAACCGGAGCCGGGACCGCGGCCTGGCTGACAGTGACAATGGTGAGTGGGAGTGAGCCTCGCCGCGAATCCGTCGCGGTGGCCGCGACCGCGCCTCGTTCCGCCGCGCCGGGTTCCCGGAGCTCGCTCGCCGCGCACGGTCGGCCGAAGCTCGCCTCCCAGGATCGTAGTTTGTGCATGACCATCTCTGTCAGCGCCTCATTTTGGACGGCATCCAAGCAGCCAAACCCGCGAGCGGCAAGTGACAAGACCGCCCGCGCGGCGTCTCCACCAGCACTGACCCGCGGCCTCACGCCCGCTCCGCATCGCAGGCGGCGGTCTCGGCTTGCGCAGCCTGCTGCCTCTGCCGGCTTGCGGCATGGACCTGGCTGGGCTCCTCCTCCGCCCTGCTTGACGAAGGACGGTTGCAACGCGACGGCCTGAGCAGGCGCAAAGCAGGAGCAGGAGCAGGAGCAGGAGCGAGGCCCTCGCGGCGAGGACGATGTTCCCGTCGCTGCTGCCCGCGACCATCGAGCCCGTGTGGTGCCCGGTGCTCGGCATGGACGAGGAGGACGCGCTCGCGCAGGTACGTGGCCGGGGCGCAGCCGCGCGCGCGAGAGCGGGAGAGAGAGAGGTCGTCCATCGAAATGAGATGAACTGACACGCCAAGCCGCCCGCCCCGGGCTTTGCGCGCGACAGGAGGAGTTCGCCTTTGAGCAGCAGCTGGCGGCCGTGCGCCAGCAGCGAGGTCCTCAGCCCATCGGCGTCCGCCGCACGAAGCGCGGTGGTGGCGACGACGAGGAAGAAGACGAAGACGAAGAAGAAGACGACGACGACGCCGCCGAGCTCGAAGGCTCCGACATGTCCATGGAGGAGGAGGAGGAAGAGGAGGAAGATGAAGAAGAAGAAGAGGAGGAGGAAGAAGAGGAGGAAGGCTTTTCTGGCGTTGAGTTCCTTGCTAGCGAAGGCGAGGACATGAGAACATCGGACCATGACATGGACGAGGTTTATGCACAACGACACTCCGCGAGGAGTGAAGAATCTGATTCTGACTCTGACGGCGAGGATTCGGGACAATGGTAGCGATCCCTCCCTCACTCTCACTGATCTTGTCATCCGCTCGCGATCCGCTTTCCATCCTTCTCCTTTTTCAAGAATCCTTGAGGAAGAGACAGCCTTGCAAGGAAAAATAATTGAAAGAAAGAGAAAAAACAAAACACAAGCAGGCGCGCCTATTGCCTGCAATTTCGACTCCATCTTCGTCGCAACTGTCTGCGCACATGGTCGGCGAAGATCGGCAAAGAAAAAACAGTGAAAAAAAAAGGAATGGAGAGAAAAGGCACGGTGCAAAGACTTCCCTTTGATAAAATCAAGATCGATCTATTATACATGTACGACGGACTTTGTAAACTTGTAAATCCAAAGATCCAGGTCGCTTCCCTCCGTACGGTGCAAACAGTTCCCTTTGATAAAATCAAGATCGATCTATTATACATGTACGACGGACTTTGTGAACTTGTAAATCCAAAGATCCAGGTCGCTCCCCTCCGAAGCCCCCTCTGCAAGCGAATCTGACGTCCAGTTTGTCCACGTGACGCGCGCCCACGGGACGTCCGCAAGCGTGACAGCATCTCTGACACCCGGATCCACGGTTGAAACCTGCAAGTACAAGCCCCCAGGTCGCAAAAGTCGATGAATGCCTTGGAGAAAACGCCCAACCTCGGCGTCGCCTGCGAACTCGACGGCATCAAGGGTGCCCTTGTCGATACACAGGTCAAAGGTCTCTGACGCCAGCTTTGAATCGAGCACATCGTCTTGTACAAAGTTGCTACGTGCAAGCACTTCTGGCTCGTATTTCGCAGCTCCTTGGCTCTGCAGGCCCTCGACCGCTGCAGCGCTCGTGTCCACGTTTGTGACGTGGACATGCGGAAAAAGCTGAGCCGTGCAGAACCCAAGCTCACTCAGACCGCAGCCCACGTGAAGGCACGCCACACTCTCCAGCGCAGAGAGGCCTGGCTCGTGCTGGAGGGCCGCCTCGACTGCGCCGACGACACCATCTGCGCCCGCGAACCACTCGCGTGGTGCCCGGCCGCTGCGATACTTTGCGTCCCAGAACGCGGGGCTTCCAAAGTCGCGCGTGCTGCTGCTCAGCCCGCGACTCCTCGCTGCGCGGGCCACGCGTCGTGCGTGCTCGTGCGCACGGCCGCGCAACATCTCTCGCACGAGACTTGCCCTTTTGCATCCAGGCAAGCACGTCGCAAGCCAAGCACGTCTGTCTGTCTGTAAAGTGGTGACCCGAATGGCCTTGCACAGCACGTGCACGCGTAGACACTGTAGGTTGCAAACCCTCTCTCGCAGCACAGGTCGTCGCGCGAGAATCATGGGCGCGGCGGAGGCGGCGCTCGGCGCCCGCCTTGCGCACGAGGACGTGCAGGACGCCGAGGTGGACGCCGACGTGGAGTCCTCGTTGTCAGTGCACTTGGCGGCGGAGGAGGGGCAAGGGCACGCTCGAATGTGCGAACGCGGGGGACAGCGCCTTGCGTACGTGGACGTCGGTCCTCCGGGCTTGCGCGGCGCTAGCAAGACGTTATCAGCGCCTCGGATATCAACAAGGTCAACAAACAAGGGCGATACCGACCTCGAGGAGTCCGCCGCTGACAGTTCTAGCAATGCCGAGGTCAATCATGAAAATAACAACGATGCCAACGATGACGCCGACGACGACAACAGCGCAAAGGCACAGGAAAGGAAAGAAGCAGAGGGAGAAGACCGTGAAGATGATCAAGACTGCGAGCCTTCCGTGGACCCTGTCCTACTCTTTATTCATGGCCTTGGCGTCACAGGAACTTTCATTTGGCGCAAGCAGATCGACATTCTCACGCAAGAATATGGTATGCGAGTGATTGCAGTTGACTTGCGCGGCCACGGCGCCTCTGTGCCGCTGGCTTACCACGTCGATACACTCTACGAACTTGTCGAGGACTGTATTGCAGTCTTAGATGACGCCAAGGTGAAAAAAGCCGTGTGGTGCGGTTCAGGTCTTGGCAGCCGCATTGCGCTTAGAGCCGGTCTTGCCTTTCCTGATCGCACCGCAGCTCTTGTTCTGCTAGGTTCCCAGGCCCGAGCCGCAACTTGGGGTGAGGTTGTCGTGAACAGTATCTTGTGCACCTTTGCTCAGCAGTGCGGCTTCAATATGGTGCGCAATGTCTTGGAGCGCCAGCTCATCACCGCCGAATTTGAGGCATCACATCCGGAAGAATCCACCGCCTTTAGGGAAAATGTGAACGCTCAGGATCCAGAAGCCATCTTGGCCATGGTGACGCCTCTTAACAAGCGGAGTGATATCTCAGAGGAACTGCAAGGCCTCGATATTCCCACGCTCATTCTGCATGGCGAGATGGATCGCATTATTAGCTACACAGACGCCAAGGCCATGGCTGACACCCTGCCCGACACGGAGATTGTCGTACTTTCTGGCGTTGGCCATCTCCTCAGTCTCGAAGCTCCTCGAGACGTTGCCGAGGAGATTCATGGTTTTGTGGATGCACGACTGATCAGCTCATGAAACAGGTGGAAATCGAAATCGATAAGCAGACACCTGGAGCGGCACAAAAAGGAACAAAGCTGTCACGCATCCTCAGTAGTGTGCATGTGTTTGAAATATCATCCGTGTCTTTGCAGGCTTATCTCCCATTCGTCTCGCTCGTTCTATGACACAAGCTTATTTTTTTTCGAAATGAGGCCAGTCGGGAAATATCGCCACGTACTACATGCACCTGATCACCGGTCATCACACAAAATCAAAATCAAAACAAGTTTTTCTAAAAAACATTACAAACACGATCAAAATATATACACTCAAGAAAAGAGTTGCCAGTGAAACGCCAGGCGTCTTTCTGTACTGAGACGTCGCACTGGGCTTACGTCTCTTGTGTGTTTGCTAGGCACGTTGACAATCTATGGTTCTGTGCAACGGCGTTATACATTGTCAGTCATCGTTCCGAGTAAACGTGTTGCGTCAAAAAGCGACGAGTCCTTTCTCTGAGAGGGCAGCAATCAGGGAATTGTAGTCTTTTAGTGAGTCACACGAAGGTTCAACCTAAGTTTGTATCTTCATCTTGCTGCCTCGTCTCCAAAAGAAAAAAGGACTCGCCTCTTTCTCCCGCCACGTTCCAGAGTTTGCGAAGTGAGCGAGCTCAACCAACGTCACCTACTCTTCATCCAATCATAGCAACAAACAACCAGCTGAAGATCAAGCGCTGTGGCATCCCGTCGAGGAAAGCGGCGCGGCAACGCTAGGCCGCCCTCGGCAGTACTGCCATCACCGCGATGATCCCAACCATCCACGATCGAGGTCTGCTTATCCCCTTCTCGATTTGCCGCCTCTGCATTGAAATGAGTGGGTCTGGAAATTTGACCCACGTCTGTGAGAGAGTGGTACCTTTCGTGCGAGTAATTTATCAGCGGGGAATGCGGGGACTCGATATGGCCGTTCGTTTTCCAACAGCCTCCTCGGTCTTCATTCATTCATTCATGCAATCCCTCGACCCGATTAGTGCAGCGCAAGGTTTCGGAGAAGCTGGGCCAGAGCGGTATTGCTCCGAGCTCGCGCTACCCTCGCCCCGCCGCCCGCGCGCACCCCTTTTGAGCAAGAAATTGCGCAGGAGGCCGGGACAAGGCTCACGCGCGGGAGCAGGCGAAGGAGAGAAGCAACCCAACAAGCAAACAAACGACAGAACGATGGTGGGCGTGGACATGACCCGGGCAGCCCTGCGCGAGTCGTGCGAGAAGAACAAGCTATACAGGACGCCTAGACTTAACGACAAACTCTACCTGCACTACAAGGGCTGGAAACGCATCGAAAACCTCGACGAGTACACGGGCCTCAAGGTGCTCTGGCTCGAGGGCAACGGTCTGCTTAAGATCGAGGGACTCGAGCACCAAAAGGAGCTGCGCACACTTTACCTGCACGAAAATGTTCTAGAAAAAATTGAGAATCTCGAAAACCAGGCGAACCTCGACACGCTCAATTTGGCACAGAACTTTATCGAAAAGATCGAGAACCTCGAGCACATGAAGGAGCTCAAGACCCTTCTCTTGCCGCAGAATCGGCTCAAGGAGCTCGCCAACATCGAGCACGTGACCAAACTTCCGGAACTTTCTTGCCTGGACATTCAAAAGAACAAGATCGAGGATCCTGCCATCCTCGACGTTCTTGAGCGCTGCGAAAAGCTCTCCGTGCTCTACTTGCAAGGGAATCCATGCGTCAAGAAGATCAGGTTCTACCGAAAGACCACCATTGCACGTCTCAAATCGCTCAAGTATCTCGATGACCGGCCCGTTTTCCCAGAGGAGCGCTTGCGCGCAGAGGCGTGGTGCCGTGGACTTGCTGAGGGTAGCGTCGAGGCCGCTCGTGCATGTGAAAAGGCCGAGCTTGATCGACAGCGCAAAGAGAAGCAGGAAAAAGAGGAGGCTAACTTTCGTGCCTTTGAGAAGATGATGCTCGATGGCAAGCGCATTCGCGCCGAGCGTGAGGCCGCGGCCAAGGCTGCGGCAGCGGCAGCGGCATCAGCACCGGGAGCCGAGACCGAGGCTGTACCTGTTGCCGCGGCTCCCGTGGCGCCTCCTGTGGCCCCGCCAGTGGAGTCCACGTCCGCAGCTAATGCCACTGCTACCCCAACTGATGCATCGATGGATCACGAAAGTGCACCTGCGATGGCAATGGCTGCCCCACCTGTGCCACCTCTTCTTTCTGACGATGCCACAAATACCGCGCAAGTTCCTGCACAGGCGTCTCCGGTGCTTGTAAACCCATACTCAGGCGAGAAGGTTATCAAGCGGCCAGAAAACCCCGCAAGCAAAGCATTTCGCGAGGACAAGCTCCGCCGTGCCCAAGCTCGCGCGGATAACCTTGATGCGGCGGAAACGCAAGCAAATTCCTCGCACGACGAGCCTGCGTCAGAGCAGACGGTCACTTCGTCTTCTTCTGATGATAAAAAGGAGCAAGACTCAATCACGACTGCAAAAATGGCAGATGGTCCTGCTTTGCAGGCTGACAAGGTCGATGGTGCTGAAGAAGAAGAAGAGGCCAAGGAAGAAGGCGAAAATGCGGCAAGCCCACTTCCTGCGCCGACGCAGACAGTTCCAGCAAACAAGCTCACGCAAAACTCAAGCGAAGAGGATTCGCGACGCGAGGAAGCTGCCTTTGATGAACTGGACTAAGTTACGTGAATGTGGAAAGAAAGAAAAAAGGTGATCCATTTTTTTGGTTCTTGATTCGCATTTTTTTTATTCATACTTGTCTTTGTCTTTGGTCGTTGCGTCCCTCGACAAAAACAGAGGCAGCGCAACACATACCTTTGACTACTTGAGACTCGTGGCAGAACCGTCGTAAATGGGCACAAAAGTGTTAAAGGCAGCCTCGCAGAACACTCCAGGGTCATTAAATCGGCGATTCCTGTTGAGCGCAGAGATTGTGCGCATCTCCTCGTCATCAAGCTGCAGAGCCACGGCCTCGAGGTTCGAAACAATGTGATCCGGATTAGAGGACTTGAAAACGGCACATGTGCCGCGCTGCAGTGCCCAGCGCAAGACGACCTGGTGTACCGTGCTGCCGTGCTTGTCTGCAATGGCCTTGACCTGCTCGTTTTGCAGAACACTATCGTCATCCGAAGCCATACCAATCTCCACGTAACTTGCGTGGCCCAGCGGGGAAAAGGCCATAACCTTGATACCCATGGAACGCGCGTACGCGACGAGATGCTCTTGGGTGTTGAGCGGGTGAAGCTCGACCTGGAGAACGGCGGGAGGGAACTTGGCATAGGCCATCATGTCACGCAGCAATTGCACAGAGAAATTGCAAACACCAATAGCGCGCGCGCGCCCGCTCACCACCTCAGCCTCCATGTAGCGCCACGTGCGTTCGATGGGAATGCGTGCGAGCTCCACGCGCGGGTTTTCGGCGTCTGGGTCATAGAACCATTCCGGTGGGTAGCGCTTTTCGAAAGGGACAAATTTCTGAGGAATCGGAAAGTGGATCATGTACAGATCGACGTAGTCAAGCTGAAGGTCTTTGAGCGTCTTGGTCAGCGCAGAAGGCACCTTGTCACCATGGTAGGTGTTCCAAAGTTTGGAGACCACAAAGAGATCCTCACGGGTTACAATGCCTTCGCTGATGGCCTGGCGAATGCCGTCGCCCACCTCCTTTTCGTTGCCATAGTCGCACGCACAGTCAAGGTGACGGACTCCCGCCTTGATGGCCTTGAGCACGATCTCGGCAGTCACATCCTTGGGCAGCTTCCAAAGTCCGAAACCGAGCCGTGGCATAAAGGCGCCGTTGTACAGGCGGTCAAGAACGGGCGTGCCAACGGCCTTGGCCTCGAGCTCCTTGCTGCTGGCAAAGGTGCCAGCAAGCGGGACGCGTCCCACGGATGCCAAAACACGCCGCGGTGACGAGTACGTGTTGCGCGAGTGCATCGCAACGCGATTGTCCACAATGATTGCGTCGCCCTTTCGCCACGGTACGCAGACGCGCTCGCGGTGCATAAAGTCCGCGACGGCCTCGAGCGCCTCTGATTGAATGTAGGTACCATCGCCGTACATGACGGCCTTGGTCGGGTCGTTGCGGCTATCGACCCAGCCCTTGAAGGCGGCGACGATGGAGTTAAAGAACACCTTGGTGCCAGGGGATCCTGGCTCGCCACGAACGCCTGGGACAATGTTGGTCACATTGCGGAGGTCTCCGTTCGGGAGCCATTCCCACTCGTGGCCCATCTCGCGCATCTTGGCCTCAGCCTCGGCCTTGTTGCTCACGAGAAAGGTATTTTTCCACGAGCGTCCGATCGCTGACGATTCGTCGTCTTCCTCTGGCATGACTCGTGCGTATTTCACGCCGAGCTCCTCGACCTTGTGCGCGGCCTCGGGGAACTTCTGCTCGAAGAAGGACCAAACTTTGCGCGAAAGGATGAGCGGCGTCTCACCACCGCTCTCGGGCGCCACCTCGCAGTAGAACATGACATAGTCGGGGGGATTGCTCACCTGAGCCATTTCGTGGTGAAAGGGGATTGGCTCGCTCGGAGGCGACTCGTTGGCAGTAAATACATAGTCGCCAACAATGTTGCGGCGCACGGCGGCCCCGCCCACGTACGGCATATTCTCGAGATCGAGGCTCTGAACGACCTCTCCAAAGTCTTCAGGTTTCTCGATCGCAAAGCCGCGAAGCAGCACGGCTCCGTGCTGACGCGCCAGCTCACGCACCAGGTCGCGCTGCGCCGCGACGGTCTCCGCGGGTTTGCTCTTGCTCGCCTCGGACGCCGGTCCCAGCGTCAGCGGGAACACCTTGCCGTCCTCGATCTTGGCGGCATCGTTGGTCACCTCCACGAACCCGCTGCCCTCCATCCTGCTCGCGCGTCTACCCGGCCTCTTCGTCCCGGTCGGTCGGTCGGTCCGTCGGTCAAGCGAACGAGCGAGCGAGCGATCTCGATCGATGGATCGATCGATCGATTGATTGGGGTTTGCTCCAGCCAGCACGCCGCACATCACATGATGCTGTCCTTCTCGTGCCAGGTCAAGATTATCTTCACGAGGAAGAAAAAGGTCCCCAAAATCACCATGCCATGCCATGCCATGCCATGCCATGCCATACTACGCCACGCCACCACGCCACCGCGCCACGCCATGTCATTCATCATCGAGCCATCCATCCCTCTGTGCGCGTCTCGGCGTTTTTCGCACATCGCTGCGCAAATGCGCATCGCAAAGAAAGAAGAGCTCGCTCGACCTCCGCCCGGGCTGGCTGGCCCGGCAGGCTGGCACGATGGCGCGACCGCTCCTGTCGCCTGGCACGATGGCTGCGCTTCCTCCCTTTCCTTCCTTGCTTCCTTCCTTACTTCCTTGCTTCCTCGCTTTCTTCTCGACCCGCGACGTTCTCGCGGACACCGCCCGCAGAGGTGTGCGCGTTCTCGCCCTCGAGGCTCCCCTCTCGTCTTCGTTGTTGGCGAAGCGAGCGCGATGCAAGGCGACCAAATCCGAGTCGAAAAGGAGCGCAGACTCTGATCCAAGCTCGAGGCAACCTCGCAGGCAGCAGCAGCGGCTGCAGCGGCTGCAGGAGACGCGTGCAGCAAGCAGTCAAGGCGCAGGGCGGGTTTGGTTGGGCCTCGTCGCAATGCCCTGACGCGCGAAGACCCTGGTCAAGATGAGAAGATGCCTGCAGCAAGCGACCGAGCTTCGAAGACCTCTTCAAACTCGTACAGCGGGGCCCGGCCCGACTTCCCGCTCACGCTCCACGTCCCGCTCGGCCCGGAACCAGACCGGGACGCGGCGCCCGGCGCGGCAACGCTGCGCACGGAAAACGACTCGAGCGAAAGCGCAAGTGCGGGTTAACCTGCACTTGGCTGGAAGGCCGTCTCGCCTCGAAGGCGCTAGTAAATGAGCGCAGATCGCGATCACCGCGCCCCGGTCGCGGCTCCTTCGCGCGCGCGCGAGGCGAGGCGAGGAGCGCGGGCGGGAGGCTCGGCCGCGAGGCGCTCCGGCGCGGCGCGACGCGGCGCGACGCGCCTGCCCAGGGCCCGCCCAGCGCGCCGCAGCGGAGCTCTCGGCGCGGAGGCAGCGGCGAGATGGGGCCCAAGCAGGCCGACCTGCTGCAGGCCGCCCTCGCGGAGGCGGAGAACGTGGCGCTGCAGGAGAACAACTACCTGGGCGAGGACTTTGTGACAGAGGACTATGACGACAAGCTGGACAAGTCGGCGTCCGCAAAGATTGCCGACCGCGCGCGCAAAAACACGAGCGTGCTGGCCTCTGGCGTCGACTTTCGCAAAATCATGCAGCTCAAGGAGGGTCACGAATCGCGCCCCATCTGGGTCGCACCCACGGGCCAAATCTATCTCGAGGCGTCGAGCCCTTATTTTGCCCTCGCCACAGACTTTCTCGTGGCCATCGCCGAGCCCGAGTCGCGCCCAGAGCTCATTCATCACTACAAGTTGACACCGTACTCGCTGTATGCCGCCGTCTCGGTGAATCTCGACACGGAGACCATTTTAAGGACCCTCGAACGTCTCAGCAAGGTCCCAATTCCTCCCGAAGTGGACACCTTCGTCCGCCGCTGTACCGCGTCTCATGGCAAGGCCAAGCTCGTGCTCAAGCGCAACCGTCTTTATGTGGAGAGTCCGTACCCGGAAGTGCTCAAGAAACTACTAGAGATTCGAGCGATTCGACAGGCTCAGGATCAGTCCATCGACGCGCGTCTGCGGCGTCTCGAGGCCCGCAGAATGGGCCAAGAGGCCGAGGGTGTCGGCCCGGGTCAAAGTGCCAACAGCGTTGTCCAATCCAACGACGTGCGTCTTCTCGAGTCTGCCGCCGTCCAGGAGGATCGAGCCGCGCAGGCTACAGACTTTGAAGAGCTCGACAAATTGCTGGAGCGCCGAATCGAGAACATTGACGACATTGCCGACGACGAAGAGGAGGATGGCGGCATCGGCGCCAATGATGCAACGGCCATGGCCACAAACGATGGCGGCGGTAGCGGCAAAAAACGATCTGCAGCCGAGGCCGGTATGAAGGATGTCAAGAGTGAACCCAGCGCCCAGCGAAAGGTTCTGAGCTTTGAAATTAGACCCGAGTACATTGAACAGGTCAAGGAGGCCGCGATGATGGCAGATTATCCACTCATGGAAGAGTACGACTTTAAGCGTGACTCGCGCAATCCTGACCTTCCCATCAATCTCCGCGCATCAACTCGCGTGCGCGCGTACCAGGAAAAAAGTCTCGCCAAAATGTTTGGTAACGGTCGCGCGCGCTCGGGCATCATCGTTCTGCCTTGTGGTGCCGGCAAGACCCTTACGGGCATCACCGCGGCGTGCACGGTCAAGAAGAGCTGCATCATCTTTTGTATCAACTCAGTCGGCGTGGAACAGTGGATTCGCTCAATCAAAATGTTCACCACCCTCAAGGACGAGCACATTCGCCGATTCACCAGTCTCTCCAAGGACGACTTGCACGAGTCCGGCGCCACGGTGCTCGTGACAACGTACAATATGATGTCCTACAGCAAGGGGCGATCTGCGGACGGTGAGCGCGTCATGCAGCAGGTGAAAAATACCGAGTGGGGCCTCATCATCATGGATGAAGTGCACGTTGTTCCTGCGAAAATGTTTCGCATGGCGCTGCGCCACGTCAAATCCCACTGCAAGCTGGGACTCACCGCCACGCTTGTGCGCGAGGACGGTCTCATTGACGATCTCAACTTTCTCATTGGCCCCAAACTCTACGAGGCCAACTGGCAGGCCCTTACAGAGCAAGGTTTCTTGGCCAAGGTGCTGTGCGCCGAGGTATGGTGCCCCATGACACCCGAATTCTTCGAAGAATACCTCCGCCCCGATACGCCCGCCAAACGCAAGCAGCTATTGTATGTCATGAACCCCAACAAGTTCGCCATTTGCCAGATGCTGCTGCGCTACCACGTGGAAAAGAAGGACAAGGTGCTTGTCTTTTCCGACGACATTCCTGCTATTCTGCGCTATAGTACGTACTTGCGCATCCATCATCTGTACGGTGATACGACGCAGTGGGAGCGAGAGCGCTTGCTGCGCCGTTTCCGCGGTGGCAAAAACATGCTTGAAGGCGAGAAGGAAATCAATGTCCTGGTCATCTCACAGGTCGGTGACGTGGGTATTGACTTGCCGCAGGCCAATGTCATCATCCAAGTGTCCTCTCATTTTGGCTCGCGTCGTCAGGAGGCGCAGCGCCTTGGCCGTATTCTGCGGCCCAAGCCCGGCGAGGACTTCAACGTGGGCTGGAACGCATTCTTTTACACTCTCATTTCCATGGACACCTCGGAAATGTACTTTTCCAACAAGCGTCAGCAATACCTTGTCGATCAAGGCTACACGTTCAAGGTCATTCGCAACATCAAGGAGATTGCCCGTGCGAGTGGAATTCCGTACGAGGAGCTTCCGATCGAAAAGCAGCGGGAGATTCAGCGCGATTTGCGCGCCAACAAGGTGTCTGAAGCGCTCTTCGAAAAGAGTCTTGAAATCGCGAATCGCCAGGCTGCCGCGAAGAGTCGCAAGGCTGCCGCGGGCCGGATTGCGCCAACCAACAAGCTTATGCGCAGTGTGCTGCGCAAGACGGGGCGCCTCAAGTAGTCAGATCCTTTTTTCCTACCCTTTTGCCATGTGCCAGCGGTTTCTGCATTGCGCGCGTGGCGTCAGCAAGCTTTTGTATGCAGCTATCTAAAAAGCCAAATACACTTGTATTTTTGTATTGATCGACTGACTGACTGACTGACTGACTGACTGACACACCGTCTTTGACCCATTTCATTTTTCCAATTTCTTGTCACCGAAACTCTTCGGAATCGTTTCCCTTTCGCAATCTATGCCTTTCAGGAATTGCGCACAGAAAAGACTCTTGGGTTCTTTGCCGCGTGCATTCGTAGCTAAACACTGAATGGAAATTGACGAAACAGAAAGCCATTGATGATTGGTCCAAAATGTCTCTGTGTGTGTCTGTCTGTTTGGCAAAAAAATAACATTGCCCTACCTCACCATACCCAACCTTACTCCCACCTTCCCCTAGTGACCCCCCTGATAACACTTGAGCAAGTACATTTCCTGGCTACGTCCCGCTAGTGTGTGGCTCCAACGTTCGCCGGATCATCTCTGACGCTGCAGCCGCAGTCAACCTTACACTTGAAACCATAGTTCCAAGAAAGAAACTTTTGCAGCTGATCCTGATTGAGACCTCGCGACCCCGCATAATGGAAGGTGAGCTCGTCTCCGGAGGCATGGTCTCTGCGTGGTACGAGATAAGCCATGGCGCCGTCAAAGCTAAGATCAACACTTGGGTCGCAAGAGTGATTGGCAAAGCTAAGCGTAGGATACAGCGCCGACGTTTCGGGCGAGCGCAGCGAATTTACATGCAAGACGGACATGCATTGCATGTAAAGTGCTTTGGCCCCGCCAAAGTCGTGGTCTTCCGGCTCAGCACTCCATAGAGGAGAAAGATCCAGAGGAATCCTAGCGCGCGCGCATACAGCCTCCAAAGTTGTGCGTGCCTTTTCCCAGTCTGCCTCCCATGCCGTCTCTGCTCCCTTGCCAAGCTCAGGACGCATGAGTGCATACATTAACGTCGCACTATTTCCAATCTCCATGACCCACTCCTCTACGATGCAGCGCAGCAAGATGGACTGTGCAATCACTGGGAACCGATTGGGTTCCGTTCCGCCGAGCACGCCAGCCCTTGCATTCTCATCATGCAACACTCTCAGCGCATTGTGCAGCGTTTGTTCTAAATGAGTGACTTGCGAGTTGGTCCCATTGCAATAGACACACTGCAGGCGCGTGTCTTTTGCAAAGCACGAGGGGCAAACTTCGGCGCGCACGTCGGCGCGAGCATCAGCATGAAAGGTGCGTCGCTTTTTCCCTTTGTTCTTGTTTTTGCTGTTGGCCCCAGCTTTCCGAGGGCGATGCGTGAACACCTGCGGCTTGTTCTCCTCACTCTCCCCAGCCACATCTGCGGCCAGCCTCGGGGTCCACCGAGGCGCTCTCCGTGCAGCCTGCGCCAGCAAGTCTGGCGAGACGGGTGCCGCTCCGAGCGGCGGCAACGGGCCGATGGGGGCGCCTTTCTTGAACGGAATTTGCACGAAAAGCCCACGGCCGCCCCCCACCTTGGCCACCCCCTTGATCGTGAGCACGCTCGGGCACGCCAGCTGCGACAAGAGCTCCAGCGAGAGGCCCTGGACGCCACTCATGGTATCGTGCCGCCGCCGCTGCCGCCGCCGCCGCCGCCGCTGCTGCTGCTGCTGCCTTCGACGCAAGCTCACGGGCGCCTTTCCCGCCGCGTCCCCGCCTCGCGCCGCTCTCCGTCTCCGCCGCCGCGCGCTCGCTGCTCGCGTCGCTTTCCCGTCGCTGGCCGCTCTGCGATCTCGCTTTGCTCTCGCAAGCCGAGTCGAGTCGAGTCGCGCCTCGCAGGAAAGCGAGAAAAGGAGACGAGGAGACTCGCCTCTCCTAGGGGGAGAAGAGGGGAAAGCAGGGGAGCGGAAAAAGACGGAGGGACCCGCGAGCAGAGCAGAGCAGAGCCCGAACTGGAGGGTATAACCACCGCGGCGCGACCCCGGCGCAGCCCGCGGCGGCGCAGCGCGGCGCGACGAGCGGCGCGGCGCGGGAGCAGGCGCGGGCCACGATGGCGGCCGGCGGCCGGCGCGTCGAGACCGGCACGCCCGCGGAGGCGCACTGGGAAGAGGCCGGGTACCACATGGACGGCCTGGCCTCGAGAAGCGCAAACGTGCGCTCCGCGAGCGCGCGGGAGCTCGCGCGCTTCCTGGGCGAGGCGAACCGCGCGCAGGAGTTCTTGTACTACGAGGGGATGAAGCTCGTGCCGAAACTTAATGCCGGCGTGGAGCGCCTGCTGACCATGACGAGAGAGCAGGTTGGCTACGATGAGGGAGCTGTTGCGGCCTGCCTCGCCGTGGCCAAGGTGTACTCGCACGAGGACGAGTGGGACGGTCTTCAGGAAATGAACATCGATCTCGACCCTCTTGTGCCCTCACCGCAGTGCCTTCTAGAAATTGCCCGGGCAGCCGCTGGACCTGCAGCTGCGGGTCGTGTTGAAGGACTGGACGATATCGACCAAGATGGCAAGGCCGGCAAGGCCGCCGCAGCAAGTGCCAAGCGAAAGAAACGGGCGTTGCAGTCCCGTAAGCCAACGAGGGAAGTCTTGATCACCGATGAGGCCATGCTTCGAGGCCTGGGCGAAGGAAATGGAGAGGGAACCTCCATTCAGTCCCAATGGCCGCGAGGCGTCGGGATCCGAGACGCTGCGCTCTTGGCTCTTCTCAAGCTATGCAAGCTCCACAAACTTTACTTGCAGACGCGGCGCGCAGGCAAGGCCGGTCGTGTTGCAGCGCAAGCTACATATTTCCAAAAGGTCGTTCGTGTCGTGCGCGAAGCGCTCCTCGATGAGCTGCGCAAAGCAACGAGTGAACCTGTGATGCGGGCCGACGGTTCGGTGGCGGCCTCTGCGTCGCCCTTGCTCGCCTGGCGCCTTGGCGCCTGGGCCTCTATCGCTGAAGCTTATTCGTCCGTGATGGTTCTCGCGGCCGCCTTTGAGGCCAAGGACCATGACGTCTTTATGGAGCACGTCATGCGCGCGAGCCGAGGAATCCTTGCATCGTATGTCGCCAAGTCGCCTTGGGCAGAGGCAGCGCTGTCTCCGCTGCTGCGCGTGGCGACGAATCTGACGCATGAGAATGCAGCCGGCTGTGAGGCCATGAACGATAAGGGATTGCAGCTTGCGGTGGATATGTTCAAGCAGTTGACAGCACTCGGGGCTTTCGGAAACAACAAGAAAAAGTCCAAAGGATCTGACGCTGACGATTTACTTTTAGGTATGGATATCGATGTGGAGGAGACGGAGCCGGATGCACGTTCGCAGTTTCTCTTCGACTCTCGGCTCACGCTGCTGGGTCTGCTGACAAATTGTGTCGAGACCAATTCACAGAACCGGGTGTGGCTGAGTGACCATTGCGGCGCCTTTGTCAATTTTTTTGTTTCCTTTCTTCCCAGCGAGGCATTGGCAAAGCTGCGCCGCGGCGCAGGCGCTGAGGCGCGCATCGAGTTTGGTTGGACTGCTGAAGACCTCATTACGTGCTCATACGCCTGCCTTTTGCTCGGTTGTCTAATGAGGGAAAACAAAGCCAACCAGCGTGGAATCAAGATGTTGCTGCCCGGGAACTCTTTGGCCATTGTCATGCAGGTCCTTGAGGCCTTTATCACTTTTCAGCGGGACGCACGCGTGCTTTCTGAAGAGGCAAAGACCAAGACGCAGGAGATCATGGCCGAGTTACGCGGCGCGGAACTCGCCGAGTCTGCGGCATCTTCAACGGCGGCCGCCGGCGCTGCGCCCGTTCTGGTCTCTCGTTCAGGCGCGGATGTCATTAAAGAAGAAGATGGCGGCCCCGAGAAGGCTGGCAAAACGGAAAAGCCAAAGGTCAAGCGCCCAGGGGGTGTCGTCTTTGACGACAGTGCCAATGATAAGAAAAAACAGCGTCGCAAGGTTGTCATTGTGGAGGATTCGACACAGGCACAACGTTCTCGGGCCAAGTCAGCAAAATCTGCTCCAAAGCCTTCGCGGGGACAAAGTGCGCCCACGCAAACCAACACGACGAAACGTTTCGTCAAATCACGCGCGCCTGTTTCTTCAACGCGAACTGCTTCATCTAAAAACGGTATCAAGACGAGCAAAGACGGCAGCAATGGTGATAAGGACGCCAAGCCTCTCTTTTCGCTCGATGACGTCATGGGTTGAGTTGAATTGAGTTGAGTTGAATTGACAGTTGACTTCTGCGATGCCAATGCTAATGCTGCATGCTGAGGCGCAAAAAGAACAACCAAAAACAAAAGGAAAAACAGAGCGAAAGGGAGGAAGAAAGAGAGAGAGAGAGAGAGTGAAAACGCGCGCGTGCGTGCGCGAGACAACAACCTTTTGCTCGCTTCGATTTACTGTGAGTATAGTAAAACTGCAAGATAAGACATTTTATGCATCAACAGCGACCTAACAACCGGTCGACCTTTCACCTTGCGAAAATGCGTTCCGCAGATATCATGAGAACTTGCACTGATGACCTGATGAGCAGGCAGCAGCAGCAGACAAATCACAAACGTTCGCGAAGACGGCCGAGCACGAGTGAAAGAGAGCACACAAGAGAGCAGCGAGCAAAGATGACGACGCACATGCGGGGGCAGCATCCGAAGATTGCGCTCCTCGCTCGAGCAGACAATGTCGCGAGCCGAGAGGTCATGAAACGCAAGGACGTGGTCGCCGACGAGAAGATCGAGTTCATCGTGGAAGAAAGCGCTCAAGACTTGGTTGCCAAGCACGACAAGGAGGAGCTGGCCCAGATCGGCGCTATTCTACTGGCGCCCGTAGCACCAACCGAAGGTCTCGACGCCCTGCTCGAACCTGGCGCCGCGCTCGCGAATGTCAAGTGGATCCATAGCTATAACGTTGGCGTGGATCACATGACGGGTCTGCTCACGGGCACGCTGTCTACAACACGCGCCGATATTTCTGTCAGCAATGGTCGAGGCGCGTTCTCATCAGCTCTTGCAGAGTACGCCATGCTTGCTTGCCTGCACTTTACCAAAAGAGTTTCACGTTGCCAGCAGAACAAGCGCGACAAGCGTTACGATCGCTTCACCATGCCCGTACTTAAAGACAAGACCATTGGATTTATTGGCTTTGGGCATATTGCTAAAAGTACCGCGCGCATCGCAAAGGACGGATTCGGCATGAGAGTAGCTGCCTTTCGACGAAACCCAGACAAAGAGGACTCTGCTCTCGCCGACAACGTGTATACCGACAAGCTCGAGCTCGCTCGTAAGTCTGACTATATCGTCTGTTCATTGCCGGGAACGCCTGCGACGATTCGATTCTGCGACGAGGCCTTTTTCGACGCCATGCAAGAAGGCGCTGTATTCATTTCATGCGGTCGTGGGGTTGTCGTCGATGAAGCTGCTCTTGCCAAGCAGCTGCGCGCCGAGCGGATCTTTGCAGCACTCGATGTTTACGAGCAAGAGCCGCTTTCCGAGTCCAGCGAGCTCTGGGATGTTCCTGATGACCGTTTGCTAATGACTGCGCATAATGCAGACCTTACAGAGGATTTTTGTCAGCTCGGGTGGGAGACCTTTCGAAAGAATCTTCATCGCTTTCGCGCGGGCGAGCCACTCGAGACGCCTGTTGACAAGGCTCACGGGTACTAATAATAAAAAGAGCTTGTGCTGGCAATTTCCTTATTCTGGTTGCTGGGAAGCTTGTATGTTCGAGAACGATAGAGAGCGAGAGCGAGAGAGAAAGAGAGAGAGAGAGAGAGAGAGAGAGGCGATGTCGGGCCATTTGTGTATGTGAGTTGTATGCATATTTTTTCCATCCACCTACTCTGGTTCTTTTCATCATCGTGTCGTGCTCGTTCGTTGTGCGTTGCAAGAAAGTCAATTCAACGTTGGACCAACATTTCGATTCTCATCATTCATACCACACTTCCGTCGTAGCATCAGCCTTGGGCCCAAGCCTAGGCCGAATCTGACCTGGCCGCCACACATCTTTCCCTCGCTTCCCGCCCCTTTTCGCACAGGGGTCTTCCGCTATTCATCCTCTCCTCCCTGCAAGCTCGGCACAAAATGGGTTTCTCAGGACGTCATCGCCTTGTTCCAAGCCGCAAGATGTTCGCTCGAACTTCTCGGCACTCGGCCCGCCGGCCGCTCCGTCCTCTCGCACTGCGACCGTGCGAGCGAGCGACCGTGCGTGTGCGTGCGTGCGTGCACGTCCCAGTGCGTGCAATAACGCGCCTCGTCGGGAGGGGGGTCGGGGCGGAGGACTGTCTTCCCGCGGGCCGGTTCAGCCTGCGGGAGTGTGCGCGAAACCTTCGGCGCGTGGCCGCGTCTCACCGAGGTAGCTCCTCGCCATTCACGCGCTGTGCACTGCTAGCAGAGCAGACCAGAATAATTGCGAGAGACGACCGCGGCCTTGCCTTGCGCAGGACGAGGCGGTCGAGGCGCAGACCGGGCCGGGCCACGAGGACGGGGCGGGACCGCGGCGAGGAGGCGAGGAGGCGAGAGCATGGCGGCCTACGCCATGAACTTTCCCAAGATCGCACTCATCATGCGGCCGAGCTATGCGGTGAGTCGCGAGGTGATGAAACGCATCGATGTCGTCGCGAACGAGAACGTGGACTTTGTCATTGGAGAAGGACCAGAAGACCTCGTGGCCAAATACGACAAAGAGGAGTTGGCGCAGATTGGCGCGATCCTGCTGACGCCGCGCATGCCGACCGAGGGCCTTGGCAAGTTGCTCGAGCCCGGGGCCGCTCTCGCGAATGTCAAGTGGATTCATAGCTACAATGTTGGCGTGGATCACATGGCCGATCTGCTCAAGAGCACGCTGACGACGTCTCGGCCAGACATTGCCGTCAGCAACGGGCGCGGGGCTTTCTCCTCGGCGCTCGCCGAGTACATTATGTTTTCCTGCTTGCACTTTAACAAGCAAGTCACGCGGTGTCAGCAGAACAAGCGCGACAAGCGCTACGATCGCTTCACCATGCCAGTCCTGCGAGGAAAGACCATCGGATTCGTTGGTTTTGGACACATTGCCAAGAGCGCCGCACGTATTGCCAAGGAAAGCTTTGGCATGAAGGTGGTCGCTCTTCGTCGGAATCCGGACAAGAGCGACTCTGCGCTTGCCGACAAGGTCTACACGGACAAGTTCGAGCTGGCACGTAACGCCGACTTTGTGGTCTCGACGCTGCCGGGGACGCCCGCGACAATCAAGTTTTGTGATGAGGCCTTTTTCGATGCCATGCCGGATGGGTCCGTCTTCATCTCGTGCGGTCGTGGCAGCGCCGTGGACGAGGCAGCATTGGTCAAGCAGCTCCGCAGCGAACGTTTGTACGCTGCCCTTGATGTCTACGAACAGGAACCGCTCCCGGAATCGAGCGAACTTTGGGAGGTCCCTGATGACCGTTTGCTTATGACTGCACACAATGCCGACCTGACGGAGGATTTCTTTCAGCTTGGATGGGAGACCTTTCGCAAGAACCTTGTTCGTTTTCGCGCGGGCGAGCCGCTCGAGACGCCCGTCGATACGACACATGGCTATTGAGGACTCCTCTTATTCGAAGGCAAAGAGTTCGACTTTGTCCGCATCGAGTCGCATCGCCGTCTACCAATTGATGACAAATCTCAGTCGAGCGAATCGGTGGAAAAGATTATGTGCTGACGCTAAAGATGTTGTTATCCAGGTAGTTTTCATATCGCTCGCGTCCCATACCTTGTCAACTTGCGCTGTACAGGCTAGTTGTCCCCTAATTTCCAGAAAAAGTATCCTGCGCTCATTTGCATCGCCAATGCGAAGTCCATGGCAGCTCGCGCGCCTCGCCCTTGCCGATGCAAGCGCTCAACAGGTTTCCGCCCTTCGCCTCCATCATCGAAGGTCGCGGACACGGAATCCCGATCAAAAGCAGCGGCGGCCAAATCTCGTTTGCCTTCCTCGCAAGAAGAAATCCAGCTCGGGCGCGAAGGCTGCGCGCGGCGCGGCGAGCAGGGCAGCGCGGCGCTCGCGGCGCGACGGTGGCCGGGCCCCGGCGCTAGCGGCGCCCGCGGCGCCCGCGGCGCTAGCGGCGCCAGCTGGCGGCGCCCGCGGCCATGGCGGCAGACGAGCCCGCGGCGGCGGCGACGACGACGGAGGCGAGCGGCGCCGCGAGCTCGGGCTCGGCGGCCGCGGCGGCCTCGACCGCGGAGGAGCCGCGCGCGGAGGCGGAGACTGCCGCAGCCACCGAGACGACGCCGGCCGCGACGTCCGAAGGCGACGCCAAGAGCGAAGCCGAAGACGGCAAGGAGCAAGAGAACGAGGCGCCCAAGCCGTCGCCCGAGGATGCCGGCAACAAGGAGACCAAGAGCGGCAGCGATGGCAACGACGCGAAACCTCAAGAGCCTCTGGCGCCCGGCTGGACGGAGCTCGATGCTGGAGGCATGCCCTTTTATTTCCACAAAGCCTCGGGCGCCAAACGGTGGACTCGGCCAACAGTGTCTGCGGCAGAGGTAGCCTCGGCGTCCATGCGAGAGCTCCGTGTGAGCAGCAGCAGCGGCGGCGCCGCGCGGTCGTCCGCCGCAACAGAAAAGAAAGATGCTGGTGCGTCTTCTTCTTCGACTCGCGAGGAGGCTGCCGTCTCAAGCGATGCAGGTCCCCGGTCTGAAGTGGACGGCGACGGCGACACGGAAATGGGCGAGGACCAGCCCGCGCAAACGGACACGGATGGACCTTTGTCCGTAGGTAAAAAGCGCAAGGCGTCCTCGAACAAGGACAAGGACGATGACGATGACGACGACGACGATGATGTGAATGTGGCCATCGAGGACATGCCGCAAGCCCGCAAGGATTTGCAGTCTCGACTCTCGAGCAAAGACGCAATATTGGACCCTCGTGTCAAGGGATGGATGGCGCAGTGGCTTCGGCGCAAAGGCGAAGGCGAGTCAGCGAAACGAAGTCACAAACGCGCTCGCCGTGACGTAGACCTTTTGATTGAAATGCTCTCGTCTGGATTCGATGGCTATGCCGAATACACGGGCCTTGCCGTGCGATGGCTTCAAGTGCTTGAACAGACCCCATCGCTGCGCGGAACCCCGCAGCACAAACCGCCATCCGGCGAGGGCGCTGGGGCGGCTGGTGGTGGCGAGACACAGAAGAATGGATCCGGATTGTCAGCCAAGGAGGGAAATACCGATCGCGACCCGCCGCCTGCCGCCGTCGACTATCTTTCCAAGCTCGTGGAGCAGCACTTTGACAAGGAAAAGCTAGCAACAATGATGGAGGACGAAGAACCGCCGGCATGGCTCAAGGGGATGCTCCGGTGTTCACAATGGCGCGCGACGCTGATTCGGCTCGCCGACAAGCACAAGACTGTCCCTCTGTTGGACTTTGCGGTGCGCGCCATGTGCAAGGAGGGACACCACGCTGAGGTGGCGCAGGTCATGAGCCCGGCGAGCTACTTTGCCGTCTTTCGGCGAACGTTTACAGACCTTTTGCGCGAAATCCTCGACTGCGGCGACGATGGCCGCGGCAATAGCCCCGCGGAATTGAGCAAGTTGGAGGAGCGCTTCCGCGAGCTGGCAGGGCACTCGCAGTACACATATTTCTTTGCCATGGAGGCGCTCGAGGCGCTTGAGGGCAGCGACGACCTCCCAGAGGGTCTGGAAGGCTCGCCAGCTGCCGCGGCGACCGCTGCTGCAGGCGAACTCCGGGTGAATTCCACGCTTTTGCGCAGCAAGATGCGTCGACTGCGTCAGGGCCTGATGAACGTGCCTCGCAAGCAAGATAGCGCGGAGCGGGGCCGTCAAAGCGCAGTGCAGCTGTGCATGCCATTAAATAGACGCAACGAGTTCGGTCTGAGCGCGAGCCCGGCACAGGGCGGTTTTCCGTCGTTGGCGACGCTGCTGCGGACCTGCCTTGCAGACCGCATGTTCAAGCCAGAAGCCTTTGCGCAGCTGCGCGCCATCTTTGACCCGGAACGGAACCCCGAGGCCTCCTTGGTCCCGTTGTGGCCTTTGCGCCGCCTGGAGGTGATCTTGCTGCTCGTGACGCAGCTCTTTGATCCGTTCCGCGAGATGGACGCGGCGTGTATTGAAGACGGAGCGTACGTGACCGCCGTGGCGGCAGCTCGGGTGCCGGGCAAGGGTCTCGAGCGCGAGGTCTTTGTGGCTCTCGTGGACGCCATCAAGATCTGCAAGGACAGCAAAACGATGTCAATGGAGGCTCTGCAGGTCGACTCGCCAAGCGTCAAGACGCTGAGCAGCCTGGTGGCCGAGTACCCGATTGTCTCGAGCGGGGTCATTCGCTTCGCGCGTAATTGCATGCTGTCTCAGGCCTTCCAAAAGGAGCGGTACTTTTACACGGGTATGTCCGTGATGCTGCACCTGATTCGCTGCGCGGCGCGCGCGCACCCGTTGCAGCGGATCATGGCTTTTTTTGCACTCTGCCATGCGTTGCCCATGAATCCGCTCAATATTTACCAGGCCAAGCTTTTAGAAATCAAGAAGCTCATTGTCGACGAGTTCATCTTCCTCATCGAGATGGGTTTCGTATTCCAGGTCCTCGAGTTTGTGCGCAACCAAGCTCTGCAGGGCCACATGGACGCGCATCTCGTGCGCCACTTTGTGGTTCGCCTGGCCAAAACGGTGGGGAGTAATCTTTCGCCGGAGTTCGCCAAGGCCGTTTTGCAGCTCGTCACTTTGGACGCCTGTGGGCGGGCGGTGCGCATGGCGTACAACCGCGACGATATCCGCCTTGTCAGCGATTTGCGCGCGCGCTGCCAGAACACCGTCGCGCTCGCCTCGACGATGCCGAGCTCGGCCGTCTCATCCTCTGTCATGCAGTTCGCCTCGACCTCGAGCGCGCCGCGCCCGGGCCCTGCAGCCAAGGCGGCCACCACGCCCGCTCCGCCTGCGCGGTCTTCCGGCTCCTCCTCCTCCGCCGTGTCACAGGGCCTCGCGCGGACCTCGTCCATCGTCTCCGCCGCCTCCGCCGCCTCGCGCGGGCTTCCGGGGACCGCCTCCCGCCGCGAGAAGATCTCGCTCGTGCCCTTTCGTCCCAAATGAGCCCGCTGCCTCGCGCATGCAGTGCGTCCGGTGCTTCGTACGCCTGCTGCGTCTGCGCGTGGCCCGGGTCCTGCTGCTCGTCCTGCACGCGCTGCACCTATCTTTAACGTTTACTAGATAACAAACCCAAAACCACCATGACCTGCCTCTGCCTGCAGCTGCACGCGCCCCTTTCGCGCATTTCTCGCGACGGACCAGACCATGCCACGCTAGCGAGCTAGCTCGCTCAGCTAGCTCTGGCGGCCGAGCCAGGCCCCAGGCTGCGAACCCGGCGTGACGCCGGGCCGGGTCGGGCCGGGTTGGGCCGGGTTGGGCTCGAGCCGCCCCAACGACCAACTAACTAGGCCCAGGGTGGCTTGTATCCCTAAACTGCAGCTCGGCGTCGCCGCGCCTGGCGCCCCGTTAGGGTCCCGGCGGTCCCAAGCTCGCATCGGCCGGGTGGACTTCTGACCCCGCCGCGGCTCCCTCTCGAGCCTCAAGAAGCGTAAGCTCAAGCTCGCAGGCTCGAGCTCAAGCTCAAGCTCGCAGGCTCAAGCTCGAGCTCGAGCCTGGACTTCAGTTTCCGCCGCGGCGCATGCCGTTGCATCCAACACTCGTCTCCGCTCGGCGTACGTCCCGGCCTGCCTTCGTCTCCGCAGCGTTGCCGGCCTCGGCCTCGTTCCCGGGCGCGGTGCTGCGGCCTCTCGTCGAACGTACGTACCGCGCCCAAGCGCTCGGGCGCTCGGGCGGTCCTTCGTGCACGAGTATGTCCTCGACTGACTGACTGGCTGCAGCCCTCCTCTCGCCTGCCTCCAACGCTCTCTCTCGCCCTCGACCTTGCGTGGCAGCGCGGCTCGCTCCTCGCATCCGCTCGCTCGCTAGCGCGCCGCGCCCGTCTCCTTCCTCGCCTCGCACCGCGGCTTTCACGGTCCGTGCCCTGCCATGTGTCTCATGCTGCGACCTGCCTCCATCGCCTCGCCTTGCGCGCCTTTTTCGCTCTCTCGCTCGGCGCTCGCTGTCCGCAGCCGCGCGCAGTTTTTGCAGCCCCGGCCTGGCGCGGCCTGGCTTGGCGCGGCTTGGCTTGGCCTGGCCTGGCGCGGCTGCGCTCAGGGCTGCTGGCTCGGTCGGAGTCGAGTCGCAGTCGCAGGCGCAGTCGGCATTCTGGCCTCCTTGCGTTAGTATAGTTAGGTTAGTGCGGCACGTGCACGCGCTGTGAGCAGTGCGCGGTAGTAGTGTCGAGAGACCCAAAGTACATACATACAGAGAGACAGAGAGAGAGCACGCACGTGCAGCAGCCGCGACGAGAGAGACCAGAACCGCATCGCTCGGGCGGCAGCGCGCCAACCCCGCGGCGAGAAGACAGACGGCAGCGAGGAGGAGGAGGAGGAGGAGGAGGAGCAGCGACAGGGAGGATGCAGGAGGTGCCGCGCGAGGAGCTCGTGCGCCGCATCGGCCAGGTCCGCGTGCTCATCCAGGCCGCCGTGCAAGACCTGCGCAGGGCGCACAGGCAGTACCGCCGCGACCGAGATGGGCACAACGGTGGCGGCGTGCCCCGTGGCAAGACGAGGCTCGGCATCCTCGCCGCGTGCGGACTCGCCGGGTGCAGGTGGACCTCGGCGGCCAGCGAGCGCAAGAAAGACGCCGACCTCATCGAGCGCGCCGTGAGCTTGTCGGATGCGGAGATCGCAAGACTGCTTCGCGCCAACGATCTTGACCCGCAGGTCGCCTGCAACCAGGCGCTCCAGCAGCTCTTCTGGCGCAGAGACCACGGCGTGGACGCGCTGCTTGGCAGCAGCGCAGAGTTCGAGGCGCAGGACAAGCGCGGCTTCCTGTACTGGGCCGGAAAGGACCTCGACGGCAGACCCGTGCTCACCGTCTGTCTGCGACGCCACGACCCGCAGCTCTTCTCTGCCGAGACCACGCTGCGCTTCATCCTGTGGAAAATCGAGAGCAAGCTTGCCGACCACAACGTCGAGGATATCACGCTTCTTCTCGACCTCGAAAACGCATCGCGTCACAACCTCGACAGCAAGCTTCTGCGCGAGCTCGTCCCGCTCCTCTACAATTTTTACTCCGGCCGCCTCGCCAAGGTCCTCTTTTACCCAGACTCCAGCTTGAGCCAGTCCGTTTGGAGAACATGGTCGTACCTCTTGCGTCAGGACACCTTGCGCAAGGTCGTTTTTATCGCCAATTGCTCCAAGTCTCCGGATGAAGACCTCGGCTTTCTCTCGAACATTGCCACCTGGCTCACAGCAGGCAACGACCAGCGCGCCTCCACTTCGCTGGAAACAGCCGCCAGCTTCGATCAGTACCTCGCCGTCGACCAGCGCGAGGAGCGCTTTGGCGGCACGCTTCAGGTTTCCTGGAGTGATGTGAGGACCAACATGGACGATGACTTTGGCCTCTATCCCAGGATGGTCAAGACCTCAAAGAAGAAGAAGCGATCCAAGGCGGCCTCCACGGCCTCTGGTCCTCACGCCGAATCTGGTTTCGCCCACTTTCTCGCCTCGCAGGACAGCAGACTCAGCAGTCTCGTTCGTTCGGCTTCGACCCGGTCCGCGGTCTCCTCTCGCTCGTCGCTGTCCTCGAATTCGGAGAACGACGACGATGGCGAAGACCTGGACGGCGACACCGAGGATGAAGACAACGATGGACTTGAAGTCGACAGCCGAAGCAGCCGTCCCACCAAGCCTCGGCGCCGCGCTCGCCGCAATCGACGTCACCGTGGTCTCCGACGCCGCAATACTGACACGAGCAAATCGTCGCGCAAAGCCCGTCACAAGCGCGAAGAGGCTGATATGGTGGCTGATGACGTCTCGCATGGTAGCAAGGAGGAGGTGCAGCCAACTGAAGAGGAAGAAGAAGTTGATGATTCGAAGCGAGCCTTTGGGTCGGGCACGGAAAGGTGCGACGCGGAGACTGCCCTTGAGGACGCCTCGCGCATCAATTGCTACGGCGAGATTCCTGGGTCCAACTTTCGGCTTCGCGTGGGTCCCAATTACAAGCGCAACAAGCGCAAAGCGGAAGCTGGCCCAGCCATTTACGAGCTCGTCTCAATGGATCTCGCAAGCACGGAGAGAAAGGTCTTTCACCTTGCCGAACGCCTCGCTCTGCCAAAGATCCCCAAGTCATCCGTGGAGAATCGCTCGGGACTACCAGAGGTCCTCATTGTGAACTACCAGGCTCCAATGTATGAGCCCGCACTGCTTGGCCGCGACAAGACGGACGGTAAAAGCAGTGGCATGGGCGGAGTCTTTCGTCTTAGTGATTGGGCGCGCGACAACCCGGAGCACGTCTCGGTGGAAATGTTTCGTCGCTTTGTGAACTGCTTTGACGGAGATCCGTACCGTGAGCGTCTCAAGTGTGTGGCGAGCATCGTGAATCCAGACCAAATGGGCTTCAGTCGCGTCGAGCGCGCCATGTTTAACCGATACAACGCCACGCCGTGGATGGTGCGGCCCGAGTACCGGTTCTTCCAGGGTCAGGGATACTTTGAGATTGATGTGGACATTCACATTTTCAACAAGTTCAGCCGCAAGCTTGGCTGGACGGTCACGAAGCGGCTTGCGCAGGCCGTCATTGACGGTGCGCTCGTGGTGCAGGCCGAGTCTGACGAGGAGATGCCCGAGCTCCCGATTTGCTGCTGGCGTATGGCGCGCTTTCAGCTTACGGAACCTCCGTGCCAGGATCCCGTAGACACAGAGGTCTCTCAGACCACCACTTTCGCGAAAGAAACAATGTCTGCGCCACCTACCTCTGCAAGAGTAGCCACCGAGGAGCTCTTGTAGTAAATGTTGAATAATTTGGTCGAGGCCAAAACGAACGAGGCCGAGACCGAGGCAGAGGGGAGGTCTTTATCCTCTCTTTCACCCATCACGATCGACCGACACTTTTTGTAATCACCAATCAACCGACCAGTCAGCCAACCAACCAATTCGACTGGATCTTGTTTGATAGCGTACGTGCCCAATCGTAGGCCTACTAAATTATCTGTGTGTTTTGTTTTATTTTATTTTTTGTTTTGTAGGTTTGTAATTTCCTAAAACGTTGATGCATCCCATCTGCGAGCTTGTTTATCTAAACATGCGACAAAGCCAAAACCAAAAACCGCTCCTTGCTTGCCATCAAGGCAAGCCCCGGGATTGCTCGCTCGCAAAAGGTAGTAAAGGGGAGAAAGAAGAAGAAAGAAAAGTCTCTCATTCGGGTTCGCCTCAGCGCCTGGGCGGCAAGGTGAGTTGTTGAAAGACGCGCTTGAAGTTGTTCATTGAGGGCAGAATAAAGTCTGCGTGCTGCGATAGGTCCTCGAGGGATCCCGCACCGTTGGGAATGCCGATGCGAAGACCAACCTGAGCGGCGTAGCCCATGCTCATGTCCGTAATGGTGTCGCCCACCATGACGGTGTTACGCGGCTCGACACCGAGACGATCGCAAATGTGGAAAATCTGCTCTGGGTTTGGCTTGGGGGGCAGATGCGCGTCGTCGCCACAAACCACCTGGTCCACAAGATGGTCCACCTTGAGCCAGGCGAGCGTGGTCTCGGTCACATCGCGGTCATCGGTGGTGCAGACGGCAATCTTCGAGCCGCGCTCCTTGCGCAAAAAGGAGAACAAATCGTGCAAGTCAGTGAGCGCACGTGTGTCCGTCTCCGGGTTGGGCATGTGCCAGGCCTTGCGAATGGCCTCCACGGCCTCGTCGCGGCGATTGGAGCCCATGTGCGAGCTGACAAATTCCACGCAAATTTCTTCGATGTTGTGCATCGGCGAGCAGCAAATGGGGCTCCGGTTATGCACCGTGCCCTCTGTCCTGTTGTACCCGAGGGCCTCGGTAAAGAGCTGCATGGCCTCGCGGTTCAGGTGGCCCTGGTCCTCGAGTCTGGCGCACAGCTTCTCCGCCCACCTGCCCCACATGTATTTGAAATCGATGAGCGTGCCGTCCTTGTCAAAGATCACCAGATCCGGCGCGAACTGCCGCGCCTCGCGCGCAGCCACCGGCGCGCCTGCCGTCTGCGCGCCTGCCAGCGCGCTCTTCGCGCGGCTCTGCACCGCGAGGCCGCCGCGGGAGCCTCCTCCGCGCGCCGTCGTTGCCATCTTCATCGCCCACATCGAAACCCGCCTCGCGAACGCGGACCTGCCTCCGCTCGCCGCGCCCCTCGTCCCTGCTTCGCCCGCCCGCTCGAGCGCACGGCCGAGCGCGAGCGCGAGCGCGAGCACGAGCACGAGCGCGAGCGCGAGCGCGAGGACTCCGAGCTCCGGTTCTGCGCACCCGTTGAGAAAGAAAAGGGTGCTGTGATGATCGCCTCCTCCGTGCCTAGCTAGACCTGCGCTCCATGTACAGACGCGGCTCCGCGCTCCGCTCTCTGCTCCGCTCTGCTCCGCTCTGCTCCGCTCTGCTCTCCCCGCGCCGCTTTGCTCCTCTCGCGCGCGCCGCCGCCCTCGCGGCTCCGCGCGATCGCGAATCGCTTCTGCGCGCCAAGATGCGGCCGAGATGCGGCGCCCGATCTCTCTCACAGTCAATGCCCGCGGTGCTAGAAGAGAGACCCGCGACGCATACAGAGAGAGAGAAGGAGACCGGAAAGCCGGCATCGACAAGTTCGTTACCTTTCTCCGCTGCCGCTGCTCGTACAGTTACTACCGGCCCTTCTACTCACTCTTCTTTGCACCTGCAGGCCTGGTTGGGCGCACGACGCTCTTCCCGCGTCTCAATCGAGCTAGCTGCACGAGCCAGCACCTGCTACGCGCAGGGCGGTGAGGCGCGGCACGAACGCGCCCGTCTGGCAAAGCTCACCTAATCGCCGCGCCTCGACTTGCCTTGGCACGACTCGCTCGACTCGACTCGACTCGAGGAAGAAGTAATTCTGCGCGCCGAGCGACCGGCGCCGAGTGATGATGAGTGATGGATGATGATGATGATGATGGTCACAGGGTGGGTGGGTGGCACATCATCGTGATCACATCGACGTCCTTGACCGCCCGGCCACGTTGCGATGACGGGCGAGGCAACGAGGCGGGCTGCCGGCCGTGCCCTCGTGGCGAGAGACTGCTCTGCTGAGCGGAGCTGGGCGGAGCGGAGCGCGGGCCGAGGGAGAGAGCGAAGGCGACGAGGACAAGATCAGAAAGGTTGCGTTGTGGCCAGCCAGCCGTCAGCAGTCGGTCGGTCGGCCGGAAAAGGACGCGCAAAGAGAAAGGCCTGCGCAAGCAAAGGGAAAAATCATTCATAAGCAATCCTAGGCCTCCTCCAGCCGCCGTGGCCGGTCGTTCTCTCTTGAAAGGAAGAGGAAGAGTATACCTGGCCATCAATCGACCTTGGCGACGGCTCGTTCAGGCACTCTCGGTCTCAGGCTCGATGCGATTCTCCACCTCCTTGGTGACAATCTTGTCGACCTCTTCTGAAGAACCCACGAGGTTCATCGCGGCGCCAGCAGCGCCAAAAGAATTCGTGGCGCCCGTCGATAACACCGAGGCGCTCGTGATAAAACCGGATTGAATGAGCGCCGAAAATCCACCAGCAGGATTGAAGGCAGCCATGCTCACGAGCAGGAAGGCGAAAAGCAAGCACAAAACAACGCCCAACACAAAAAGGTAGATGCCGATCTGAAAGTTCGATAACCCAAGACTCTCATTGAGCACATTGTCGGCGATTTCCTCCACGAGCCAATCCCACGCGTTGAGAAACTCCTCGCGCGAAATCCTCGTGTCTGTCTCGTGCGTGTCGCAGTACGCAAACATCATTCTCCGCTTCGACTCGAGCACATTGATGCCAAGCGTGTCGAATAGCCTCTGGAAGTCATCCCATGAGAGCGACTCCTCCGCCCCTGTGTCATTCATCTCGCTCTCTTGAGGATTTTCGGCGGATCTGAAAGAGCCCTTCTCCTCGAGAGATTGTTGCCTCGCCCCGGCATCAGTGCTCGCCTCGGCATTGGTCTCAGCCTCGGCATCTGTGTTGGCCTCCGCACTGAGTTCGACCTCGGCATTGGCTTCAACCTTGACACTGGCATCAGCGTTGACTTTGGGTTCGCTCGCGACGATAGCGTCAGCCTTGGGACCAACGTCCACCTCACCAATTGCTTCGCTGGCGTCAGCCTCGGGGCCCACGTAGACCTCGCCATTTGCTTCGTTGTCCTGCGTACTGCCGTTCTCAACCGGGTCACTTGTCGTCTTGGATCCTTCCTCAGGAGCCCTCGCTTGATCTGCGCTCTGAGAGGCAATGAGCGTAAAGAGATCGTCAGGATTGAAGACGTAGTCGGAGTCCGAAATGATGGCCACGAGATTCGTCTTGAGTGGGTTCCGGCTCTTGAGTCGAAGACGACACGCCTCCACGATGCGCGCGCCTACCTTGCTGTTAAAAATACCTCGCATTGCCTTTTGCGCGCGGTGTCGTGCCGTAATGATTTGGCCGTACTGGAAGGCCAACACTGCGAAAAAGCAAACAAGCGCTGACCCCATGGGAAGGAACTGCTGCGGGCGCAAAAAAGCCGCCAAAATGACCCAGACGCACTGCATACTGAGCATCGTGAGCAGGGCAAAGATCGAGCACCCAAAGACGAATTTGGACGTCTTGCGCTTGATCTTTCTCCATAAGCTGACTTTCTTGGAAGGATCGCTCTTGGGCAGAATAAGAACGGCAAAGAGAAGAATGTAGCTCACCGCCAGGAAGATGGCCGACAGCCACGCTGCAGCCTCGACGAGCCAGATCACGTCAAGCGAGCGGAGATTTCTCTTGCTCGCCAGGGTTGCCGTGTCTTCACTGTGCATTGTTGAGTCTGTTCCGATGGTGGTGGCATGAAGGGATTGCGCCGAAAGTGCAAGATACAATGTCAGAATTGGCCCTAGACTGAACAAGCCGAGCAACATGAAGATCTCCATACCTTGGACGGCGTGCTTGCTAATCTTCTTGACAAAGGGCACGTTGTTGCCGCCCGAGCTCGTGATGGAAAGGGCGCGCATGGTCTCCACGCGCACGCTCTTTCGTTTGAGACCAATGCGCTCAAAGGCCGCGTCGTCTGGATTGATCGACTTGGCCTGCTCAGCGTTGCCCGAAATAGACCCTGCAAAGCGCTGCAGACCCGTAAGAAAACCGTGACCCATTATATTCCGCTGGCCGTTGGCGCCGGCGTCTCTTCCGACAATGAGATCATCAAAGGATACAAAGTCGCGCATATCTCCCGTTACAACACAGTACTCCTCCACAAAGGCGGAAAGTAGCGCGTCCTCGTCGTCGGGTACGTTTGCAAGACGCGCACGATAATCATTCCGAAGATTGTCATTGGATGTCCACGCTGGCATGGTACGGCGAATGGTATCGTACGGGTCCTTCCTTTTCCACTGGCAACCATGTACGCGCGCGGCCATGAAGCCGCGCGTGCGCACGCCGTACTCCACGAGAAGACGTTTCTTGATAGTCTCTACATTTGCGACCATGTTTATATCCTCTTTGAAGCAGAATTGTTCGAACTCTTTCAAGAAGACAGACATGGTTAATGAACCTTCCATGCGTTTGTGCTCTGCAATCATGAGTTTTTCATCTTGCATTGTTTTCTCACATGGATAGATTGTGGAAGTCTTTTTCAAGGCGCCTGCACTTTTATTTGCCCATGGCATGCAAGTCGTCATTCTGAACCACGTCATGCGGGCGAGGGCAATGAGGTGGTTTCCGCTCCAGATGGAAATGTCGACGAGCCTCTCTAATCGCCGGTTCCTTTGCTTTTCTTTGTGGGCACGATTGACCAGCCACTTTTCGTTCAAGACACACTTTCTGTCGACAAATTCTCCGAGCGAGTCCGTAAAATACCGTCGCATGGGGTCCGTGAAAAGAACTTGGCAGAGCTCCACGGGTTGTTCAAGAGGGTCGGGAAAACTCGAGACAGTATTTTGCGTTTTTGCTCCGCTTTCGCCATCGCCAGAGCTGCACGGCGTCATGCAATGTTCGGCGGCGGCATCAATCTCTCCGTTTCCAGTCTTTGTCCCCTTGTGGTCATCACCAAGAAGCTTGGTGGTGGTTTCCTTTGCTGCGTTCTCTTGCAAAAGCTCTTGATTTTCAATCTTTTTCAGTGCGATCTTGTGCGCCTGTTTATTGTCAAAGCTCTGCTCGAGAAAATGACGCATAAGGTGATTGAATCGACTTAGAATGGTGGCACTGAGAATGAAACCGATTGTCACGCTAAAGGCGAGGGCCAGGACGCCACGCGAGTCAGGCGTGTACGAGGCGCCGGCAACGATATCGGTCGCCGGATCCAGCATGAATCGCGTGTACGTCGGGCTGTGAAAAGGACTTGCGTCATCGATACTCACAAGGACTCCCCAAAGCGAGGTCCTGAAGCGAGGTCGCAAAATGCGCGAGAGCTCTTGACCGATAATGTCTCGTGTGGAAGTGCTTTCATTCCCGAGCTGAAAGGGACGGGACGGCGCGAAATCGACCCGAAAATGCTCGATGACAGGCGCAAGCAAGCCAAACGAGAGGACCGAGAGGACTGCAGGAGGTACAGAGAGGTAGATTGGCTCGTTCGTGTAGACAAAGCGGAGACTCGAGGCTGTCGCAACGTCCTCGTTCAAGTAGGGGGACATATCCACATGAAAGACTGCAAACACAACAGAGGGCGTCTCCTTGGTGTCCTCGACGGGTCCGTTCCCGTACGGGTCCCTGATGGCATCAAAGATTGGCGCTGCGTTGGCTTTGAGCATGCGTAGATACCCGAGATCGATCTGGATGTCTTCAACGTCCGCATCGTCGGCAGCTTGTGCTGCGCTAACAGCATCGTCCATGGCCTGGGAGACAAAGGGCGCTGATCCACTTTCGTTCCATAATGCGACTTGCACAGCACCTTCATCTGTACTCAAGGTCAAACGGTCCATGTTCACTTCCATGGCGGCGCGAGCCGTGTCATTCGACAGATCAATCATGGTATCGGACGCCAGCCACGTCCGACGCATACAATAGGGTACAATAGTGTAGTCAGCTTCGTCGCGTATGGTTGTGTACAGGACGTCGGCCTTGACAAAACTTTCGCCATATGGAACGAAGACAGGCGTGGTGGAGTAGGCACAGCCATCGTAGACGGGGCAGCTGGAGCCACAGCACTTGCGAATTTTCTCGAGGCCAGCCGTGAATTCACTCGCCGTGATTTTCCCATTTTTGTCGCCGTCATACGTGTCAAGAACTCTCTGAAGGTGCCTTCCCGCGGTGCAGTCTACCATGACGTCCTCAACGGGGCGGTGAAAGACTCTGGCCGCAGACATGGCAACGCTTGTGTCATTGTAGGTAGCTGCACGGTAGTCGACCTTGACAAGATCTGGTGCGGGCCCGGCGAGACTTTGATTGGTGTTATAAATTACGCGAATGTTTCCTTGCGAGGCCGTGAAAATGCCCGTTGCAATGCGGGAGTCGACTACGCGAATCGGCGCGGCGCCGTTGATGACCTTTGCTTTAACTTTGATTGCGGTATTGACGATTTCAATGCGAAGCTTGGTTCCTTTCACAGTGAGCTGGCCCAGTGACAGACCGTTACCCAAGTGCAGCGTGCCATATTCTGCGTTCTTGCCTTTGACCTGGTCGACCTTGAGATTGAGAGTATTATTCTGTGGAACGTAGACGTCAACGCGGCATGTTGGCGAGCAGTGGCGCGACTGAAAGGCGAGGCAATCGTTCTCGCCTTCGGTAGAAAGGTACTCGAGCCATCCTGTGTTGATGTTGCGAACAACATTCATGGAAGTCGCAGCAAGTTCACGTTGTACTCGCACGCTACCAAGGTTTTGACTCGTGTCTTGATCGTATTGGCAAACCGTTTGGCCAAACTCACCGACGCCGCTCTCGGGGCATGGCTTAGCAAAGACGCTGCAGCCGGCGATTGTGACGCTGAGCGCTGTTCGTGGATCAAAGGAGTACGAGACTGCAAGGAAGGCAAGCTTTGCATACGCCCAGACTGCCAAATAAACCGTAAAAGGTGCTGCCACGAGCAACACAACGGTTCCTGCTTGACTGCACCTTCCCATCTTGCTGCCAACTCGACTCGAAAGGCTCGGCAGCCCGCGGCTGCCTACAGCGGTTCAGCCCTCGACGCCGCTGGCGTCCGCCGCGGCAAGCGGAATCGTGCCTGCCAGAGGTTTGGGGCTCTGTGCCGTTAAGAAATTTGATGGTGCCATTTGCTGCGTGTGCGAAAGAGGGTGGGCCTGTTCCGCATTTACGAATAATGGGTCCAGGACTGACGGCTCCGCGGGCCTTGGTAGGGGAAGTAAAGCAAGTTGGCGTAGGTCTCACGACCTGGCTAGCCACGGAGGAAGGCCCTAGTCGAGGCTCAAGTCTTTATTCCCTTTTGCCTTCGTCTGTCTTCTTTCTCTTTCGCGACACCGAACTTGCAGCTTTTCATGATCTTTATCGCGTGTTCACAATCATCATACGCCTCCTCCTCCTCCTTATCGTCGTCGTCGTCGTCGTCATTTTGATCTCCGCTTATCCGGTAAGGTGGGCTGCAGCTTGAACTTACATTGTTAGATGGATCGGGCGGGAGCAGAATGAGAGCAGTAGGGATGAGACGAGACAAACGCAGAATTCACAGTCGCTCGCTGGGTGACTGGGCTGGGCGCTCGGGCCTCGATTAGGATGCCTCGATCGGGCACGCGCACGGCGAGTGTGTCGCGTACCAAGCGCGCCCGGCCTGGCTCCCAGACGTCAACGGGCACGAAAAGGGCCCGAACCAAGAGGAGTGGCAAACCGCCCTGCGAGCTAGGCGCCAAGTGGTACGTCATGAAGAAGGCGGTGGAGGAGAACGACAGAGAAGAAGTCCGCTAGGCTACTGACGAAGAAAACGCACGTAGCCCGTACAAGCAGGAATTGCAGCATCAGTGGGAGTTTTCACACGATGAAGAAGCGCCTGAGACTGCGTCTGCGACGAAATCGACAGTTGCTGCCTTTTCGGGCCGAGGCAGACGTCTCGGAGGTGGCGGCGAGGGCGGCCGCGGCGGCAATACTATTCGCTCGGCGGCTCCTTCGACCATCACAGCATCATCATCATCATCATCATCATCATCATCATCGACGATGACAGCAAGAGCGGGAACTGACGCGAGACGACCTGTGTCTGAGCTGCAGCGTCGACGGGACATGGCAGAAGCAGCGCTGCGGAGAGCAGCCCAAGCTCGCACTTCATCGACGTCGATCCAATCTCGACAGGGCAGGGTATCAAGGCCTCATCGCAAGGTCCACGATGACAATCTATTAGCAAGCGTGCGAAAGGAGACGACATGCGGAAAGCAGCCACGAGAAGAAGAGGTGGCGCTCGTGGACCTGGTTCAAAGTACGAGTTCAAATGATAGCAAAATTGCCATCGACCTTGTTGGTGATGATGACGACTGAATGACGATGATCAAAGGAGAGAATGGTGCGATGGATCGAGATTATTGTTGTTAAAGCAAGTATGGAGAAATGTAAAGAGCATGTGATGAATAATAAAAACAATAAAGAATGAGTTTTGAAGGTCGAGGGCAGCGCCCCTTTCCCTACGTATTTGTTTGTGTGAGTGTGCGATAAATTATGGAGTTGAAAGAGGAGGAGAGTCATCTCTCCCTCTCTCAAAAGGTATTGTGTGACTGTGCGGCTCTTCATTGTTGAGCGCGCAGGGTTGGTATTTGTGGTCAAAGGCAGTGTGCTCAGGGACGCAATTGAGCTGACCCGCCAAAGGTGGGTGTGTTTACTTACAGCCGCAGGAGCGCGGGCGAGGGAGGAAGGTCAAGGTCGTTCGCATGACCCAGCTGCTGATGCTGCTGCAGGGGCGACAACGTGCCCTGATGCGCCACGAGGTTGGCCACGAGAATATTGTGAATGGTCCAGGGCGATTCGTTGCTTGCACGGGTCTCGAGAATACCGCGGCCGTAAGCGGAGCCCTGGTCGTTGCGCCACCAGATGCGCGTGTAGCGCGACGTCTCCGTGTAGCGGTGGCGAATTACGATTGCATTGCCGTAAACGAATGCCTGTTTGGTCAAGGCCATGGGCGTGGAGACGCCCATGAGGGGATCCCTGAGGTCAAAGGGGTGCTCCTTGCCATCAAAGACGTAGTCGATGAGACCGTCCGAGAGAAGCTTGCGCTGGAGACGGATACGAAGGGTCGTGGGCGTCTGTTCAAGGAAGCTTTCCTTTTCCATGGCGTCCAGCATCTTGGTGCGCATCCAGGGCATCTTGATGGTGCTCATGCGGAGATGGGTCAAACGCATTGCGCAAAAGGTTTCCGGAGACCAAGGCCCGTTGAGATCCGGCTCGCCGTTGGGGTCGAGGCCGATCCACGGCTCGGAGGGGTCATATTGAGTATACCTTTCAATATCGGACTTGGGGAGGCGGACGGCGTGGTCAATGAGGTTGTCACGCGGGGATCCCATGACGGTGGCAGCATCGCTGGGCGAGTAGACCTCGATACGAAGGCGCTTGGAGAGGCCTTCGAGTCCCTCGAGCACGTGGGGCTCGACGCGACGAGGGCGCTTGAGACGGTTTGCGTCTGTGCTGCACGAGTCAACGAGATCGAGAAAGACCTGGCGCACCCTGCGCTCGGGGTTTTTGGAATCCTTGAGCGGGGCCGTGCCGTACTTGCGCTGGTCCATGGACTTGTCCTCGGCCACAACGCCATTTTCCGAACGGATGGCGGCCTCGGCATTGCTCTTGGCGATTTCGGCAGCTGTGGTCTGGAGCTCCTCGATTTCGGTGAGAGTCGACCCGTTTTCCTTGAAAAAATTGTGCAGGTATTGGCGCACGGCATCGAGGAAGCGGCCGTAGCCCACGTCAATGCTCTCACCGCGGTCACGGCGGTAGGCAATGTCCTCGCAGACGTTGGTAATGTGCTCGGTGAATGCGCTTTCACCGAGGACGTGGCGTGCGAGGCGGCGGAGGATGCGCTGCAGACGTCGCTGCTTTTCAGCAGCCTGGGCTTCTGCACCCTTGTTGCCGGCTGCGTCGTCTGCAGAGGCGGTGGCGTCTCCATTGGTTGCTGATCCGGGAAGGGAGTCAGTGACGCTCCCGGGAGAGGCGGGCGTGTCGAGGTCGGAATCCGCGAGCGCGCTGGGGTCCTGAGCCTTTTGGAGGAGCGTAGCAATGTGGTACAAGAGTGTGGCCGGAGAGGTATTGGGCGTCGAAGTTCCCATGCGGCGAAAGCGCTGGCGCCGGCGGCAGTAGAGCTGAAAAGCCGGGCTGGAGAACTTGCCGACGCAGCGGATGTTGTCGCCGCTTTCGACTACGAAAATGTAAACGTTAAAGACGTGCAGGGTGTCACACGTGTACTTTGTGGCGACCCAATCGTAGTGCCAGCCCTGGTGCTCCTTGCTGTTGAACTTGAAGTCGATGAGCACCGAGTCGTTCTCAGCCGAGGGCGCCGTCTCCTGGCAGCTTGGGTACCACGGCGCAAGAGGGCGGCCCCTCTTGCGCTCCTTGGCCTGGATGGCCTCGAGCGAGGCGAGGCTGCCGATCTCGACATCCTTGTAGAGGCCCAAGGCGGTGTCGAAGCGGCCAAAGGCAACGAATTGCGGGGCGCCAGTGCCGGCCTGGGGCTGAAGCTCGCATGCGGATGGCTTGTACGATGCGTGAAAGGTGATTCCCTGACCGCAGAACTTGCGAGGCTGGTGCGTGGGTCCACAGTTGGGGAAGCAGCGAAGGTTCTTGAGACCGGAGCACTTGTTGTTGCGCTGGTATCGGTCGACAAAGAGGTGTTCGTCGAAGGAACCGTAGAGAATTTCCTTTTCCAGCATCATTGTAGGGTCAATAACATTTTGATGCTCGGCGGCGGAGGACTCATCGAGCGAGAAGTCCTCGTTAAAAGCGTGCGCGTCCGCATCTGCGCCAACGTGAACGGCGGCTGCAGGCGTTGCGGTGGCAGAGGGTTCACCATGGGCGCTGTCCGCGAAGAAGTCACCTCCGTCCTCAATAGGCAAATCGTCCTGGTAGGTGGCGGAAGGCGGGGGTGGCGGGGTGTGATGGTGATGGCCTTGACCGTGCTGGTGCGACAGCTGTCGGTGTTGTTGTTGTTGTTGCTGCTGCTGCATGTGACGAGAATTGTGGGGAAGCGGTCGGTTCGCCGAGGCGTCCTCGACCTTGACGTATGGAGCGTTCGAGGCTGCACCGCAGCAGCAGCGGCAGCACGAAGATACATTTGCCACGGGGGCCATATGTTGCTGCTGGTGAGGGGGCAGACCTGGTGGAGGTGGGGGCGGCACAGCCGCTGAGACTGATGGGGAGGGCGAGAAGGAGGAGTTGGGCGTTGCAAAGTCGCTGTCAAAATCGTCCTCGCTTTCTTCGCTCAAATGGTGCGCGCTTGTCGCATTGGAGCCATTGCTGCTGCTCCTGCTGCTGGTGCCGTTGTTGTTGTTGTTCCCGCCATATGGTTCATCAGGCCACATAATATCGAGGGGCTCAAGGCCGTCAAAGTCGGGAAAGATTTCCTGCAGCGACGAGTTGGCTTCGTTTAGGCTGAGCAGGGAGAGCATGACCTTGTCGAAGCCGGCGCCTCCAGGCGGCGGGTTAGCGTGCGTCGTTTCCGCCGCCGCCGCTTCCGCCACCGTCTCAGGCGCTCCCTCTGCCTTCGTCTCGCGGGCTGCCTCCTGTTGTGGCGCCCAGTTCTCCTCGCCGCCTACGCTCGCAGGTCCTTGCGGCGTGGGGTGGGTCTCCTCCATCTTGACCTTTGTGTCGGCGACCATGTCCATCTTGCCGCTTCCTTTCTGCCTTTGCGCTCTGGCTTCCCGAGGCGGGCTGCGGCTGCGGCTGCGGCTCCGGCTGCGGCTGCGGCTGCCCCTGCTTGCTCGCTCGCTCGCTCGCTCGCTCGCTCGCGCACTTGCCGTTTTGCTCGGCGTGTCGATCGCGCGAGCGCGTGCGCGGGCGGGGGTTCGGCCGGCGGGCCCAGGATACCGCTTCTCCTTCCTTCGTGCTCGGCCCGACCGAGTGTGACGCAAAGGACGCGGAGGAAGAAAAGAAGGAGAGAAAGAAAGAAAAAGAAAGCCAAGGCTTCCTTTCGCTTTCGTCCAAACGCACGCAATCAATGAATCAATGAAATGAATGAATGAATGAACGATCGATCGATCGACCGCTCCTCGATTCTTTTCGCAGGAACCCGTCGCGGGCGCCGCGCTGGCTGCGGAGGGGATGAAGGATGGAAGGAGGCGGGGGAGGGAGGACCGACGGGTGCGCCCAGCAGCAGCTGCAGCAGCACGAGTCTCGCCCGCTTGCAAAGGACGGAGAGACGCCTGCTGGACCGCCCGCTGCCTCTGCTTGCTCGCCTTTCTTTATTTCAAAACCAACCTCGCGAGGGAGGCCCCTCGCGCTCGGGCTCCACGAGGCGCGGCCTGACGCTGCGTCAAGCTAGGTCCGTGCTCGGGCGTGGTCTCGCTCGAGGCGCTTGAGCGAGCGGGCGCTTGGGCGAGCGGTCGATCGATCGACCGATCGATGCGCGATGCAGAAAAAAAAAACGCTGGCCCAGGCGTCTCCGTCCGTCCGTCGGTCCGTCCGTGCGTCCGTCGCAGGTCTCCCGTGCGCGCGGGCGCTTGCGGCTGCGGCTGCGGCGGATGCTCTCGCTCTCGCTCCCGCGCTGCGCTCGATCAGGTTTTGCGGCGCCCGCGCGGCTGCGCTCGGCGCTTCTCTTGTTCGCTTGCTCGCCGGTTTCTTGTTTGCGGCGGCTTGTGGCGCCATGCGACCGCCGCCTGCGACTGCTTGCGTTTCCCGCTTCACACTGCCTTCGCTTCTTTCTTTTCTTTTCTTTTCTTTTCTTTTCTATTCTTTTCGATTCTTTTGTTCCACTTGCCGCGGCCGGCGGCCACTTGAACTCGAGCCGTCTCCACTGTCGATGGCGCACGCCGCAAAGTGAGCCTATTCGAATCCAAGTCCTGACTGGGACGACACACAAGCTGCTGCAGCTTCTGGCTGGCTGGCTGCTGGGAGGAAGAAACAGACGGCCAGCCAGCCAGCCAGCCAGAGGCAAAAGAAAAAATAAAATGAGAGGAAAGGAAAGGAAAGGAAAGGAAAGGAAAAGCAAAAGTAAAGCAAGAAACAATGAAGGAAGGGAAAAAAGAACGTAAGAATACGTGCTCGGGATCGACAGTTCGACACTTCCTCCCTCGCCAGCCGAGTGCCGCTTCGCCCACTTCCGCCCAGTCCTCGCTCGCGCCGGCCACCTTTGTACTACCCTCTCCCCGCGCGTTGGTAGAGCCTTCTTCACGCACGCAGCGCGCCCCGGCTGCGGCTGCGGCTGCTGGCCTTTTCCATTCCTCGCGCATTCTTTCCTGCTCCTGATCGCGCAGCAGCAGTATCTTTGACCTGCCTGCCTGCCTCCCGCAACGAAGAATCCGATCGCCCGCCACTGCCTCTGCCTTCAGACCTTCATTCTTTTCGAATCCCCCCCCTATATCCCCGCAGCAGATTTCCGGACCGGTCTCGCCTCCCTCCCAAGCGAGTCCCCTCTCCTCTCTCTCTCTCTCCCTCCCTTCCTCGCGCCCAGATGAGCCAGCAGGCGCGGCCAGCCTCCGTACCGCCGGCCAGCCGCGGCCGGCCGGCCGGTCTCTGCAGGCCCCGCGCGGCCGGCCGGCCGGCCTGCCGCGCTGCGCCTGGCCGCTGCTCGGCCGGGCTTGCCTGGCGCCTGGACCGCGCCTGCGAGTCATGACGCCACGGCGTCACCAGGGCCTTCACAGCTTTCCGTAGGCCCTCCTAGTCGCTTCCTACCGGAACCTCTCTTTTCAGAACCGCCGCTTTAACCATCACCGCCAAACCGGAGCCCGGCCACCACCTTTCTTTCTTGCTTCCCTCCCTCCCTCCCTCCCTCCCTCCCTCCCTCTCTCCGCAGCGGCTCTGCGACGCAATCCAAATCATTTAAGCCGCCCAGGCCAGCCAGGATACCGCCGCAGCCCGCTGCGGCCAGCTAGCCGGCGGGCCCGGAGCGAGGCGCGACACGACAAACAGTCATCCAATCCATCCACGTGGCCGCTGCCGCCAAAGCATAACTCGGTGAGCGAGCGAGCGACCGACCGACGATCAAACAGAGCCAGGAACAAAGCACGAAACAGCGAAAGAGCGCGCGGTGTCGACGCCCCTGCGCGAGTCGCTTTCCGCACCGCGCTCCACACAGTCAGACAGCGCACGCTCGCAGCCTCCCTCCCTCCCTCCCCGGGACCGGCCGGCCTCCGAGCTCTGCGCGAGGTCCCCTGCCGCGGCCGCATTGTTCGCGTCCGGGTGGCCCGGCCTGGCCCGGCCTGGCTGGCCCGGCGGACACGCTCCGCTGCCGCGCGCAGACAAGCGCCCGCGGGAGTTGTTGGCTCGAATGGGAGCTCGCCGCTCTGCGGCCGGGATGCATGCGCGATCGGCGGCCGCTGCTGGGCGGTCCGTGCGACCCTGCGCGGGAGGATGCGGCGCCGAGGAGGCGCGAGACCTGGCGGCCAACTTCGAACTCGCTTATTAGGGCGGGCGGGCGTGCGAGCGAGCGTGCGTGTGGCGACCGTGGCGGTTCCTCCGTTCGCAGTGCAGCTGCAGATGCTTGCTTCCTGGGAAGGGACGATCTCTTGCCATTCCATTGCATTTCATTTTCCCCGAGTGCTCTCGAAGGGTTTCCCGCCGCAGCCCGTCCCGCCGGCCGCTGCGCTGCGCGCTCTGGGAAGAGCTCGCCCGAGCGGCAGCGCGACTGCGACAGCAGGGCGGCCAGCCATCATGGCCGCCGCGTCCGAATCGTCGATCAGAGCAAAGCAGCGCAGAGCGGAGCAGAGCAGAGCAGATCCTCTGCAGATCAGTGCAGATTATCAGATCATCAGCCAGACCAGCCTGATCAGATCAGGCAGCTGCAGAAAACAAGGAGAAAAAAAACAAGCTGTTCACAGACTCCACGAGCGAAACGCCCCACGCGGCCCAACACAAGTTGAACTCCCCACGCGGCCCAACACAAGTTGAACTCATGTCAGCGCCGGCAGCACAGGCCAGCGGCAGAACGAACAGCAGAGCAGCTGGCCGATGCTACAGCCAGTGCTGCGGCCGGAGCAGCTCGAACCGCAAAGCTACCTACACTCGCCAAGCCAAGCAACACCAGTGGCGGCGGCAGCAACCAAATCAGACCAATCGATCCCAGAAGAACGGACGATTCGATTCGATTCGATTCGATTCGATTCAATTCGACAGGTGCAGTCGATCCGCCAAGGAGATTGACGTTACGACGAAGTGGCCCCGGTGATAAGACTGTGCCGACCGCTTGACTCGAGACACGAGTACGAATATGGCAGTGCCACGGTGGCCACGGCCAGTTTGTTTTCCGCAGCCGCGTAGGACGTAGCCGCACGTAGCTGGAAGCCGCCGCTCCCCGAGCTCCGCCCGCCTTGGAGCTGAGTGACCCCCCCCCTCCTCCTCCTCCTCCTCCCTGCAAAGCCTCCCTAGCAGCCCGAAACGAGCGAGCTCCGGCAGCGCCGCCTCCGCGCGAGCGTGCATGCGGAACGGAGCTGAGCGGAGCGGAGCTATGTAGGGCAGCACTGGCAGAGCAGCTGGCAGCTGGCTGCTGCTGCAGCGGTGCGGCAGGCTCTGTCCGAACGTGGCCGCACGGTGCAAGATCCCCCGCCCCCCCCTCCTCCGCCCTTATCTTCCCGCTATGCGCACACCTGCTATGCGCTCATTGCGCTGGCACTGCGACGCGGCCCCGGGCCTCCTCCCGCGCGCCGTCATCGCGGCCTTCGGCGCAGCGCAACGGCTGCAGTGGCATCTGCAGCTGCGCGGCGGCGGCGGCGCGGATCACGAGGCGAGCGCGGCGCCGCAGCGGGTCGGCGCGAGGAGGGGATCTTGGACCCGAGCGCGCCGCGCCGACAGGGAGGGACCGGCGCGGCGGGTCCCGTGGTTGGCGAAAGAACCTGTTGTTGCACGGGGCCACGCGCCGTGGGGGGGGCCGAGGTCCCCGAGCTCGACCGCAGCAGGCGCCGGGGCCTGGCTGGCTACTTGGCGACCGGCGGGGGAAGAGCGAAGGAGCGAGCGAAGGCAAGCAAGTCCAGACAGGACAAGAGAATTTGGATTTGAACTTGGGATTTGAATTTGAATTTGAATTTGAATTAGAATTAGAATTTGAGTGCGAGTGGCCATGAGAGTGCTCCACAAGATTTTGAACTGAAGACTACATTTGAATTCGAAGTTGAGGTTCTCGCGGGCGGTGATGGCGAGGTCGCCGCCGGACCAGGCCCGAGCGCGCCTCGGACCGGCGGCGAGCGGGCGCGGAGACGCGCAGCGCGGACCTGGCCTGCCGCGCAATCCGATTCGCTCCAGCCCCCGAAATCCTCCTCAGCTCGGCCAGGGCGGCGACCGATGCACCGCGTACTGCTCGGCGGCGAAGACCCGAAACCTGCTCGGCGCAAGTGCCTGCAAGCGTCAGCGTGCGTGCGTGAATTCAGAAACGCCCATGCCGCATGCGCCACCAGGCTACGTATGCCGACGCGATCAATGCCCACTTGGATCGCTACCAAGCCAAATGTAGCTGGGGAGCTTTGACTTGCCTGGGCAGTGCGGATGTGAGACCTCCGAGCCTCGCGCGAAACGCACAGCGGTATGGCGGGTCGCGTCAAGCATATTTGCTCATTCTTTTGCAACCAATAGCAACTCCTGCAAAAGTATAGCAGCCGCCGCACGCAGCCGCAGCAGCTGGCTGCAGCTGGCCGCAGCCGATGCATACCCAGTCTTGCCTGGTTGCTGGTCTCATTTACAAATGTATACCACGCAATTCTACTCCTGCGGGGCGCTTGACTACCTGCCCCCTCCACCCATTTTGTGTTGATTGGTGCTGCCGAGCGTTCTGTCTGTGCATCCAAGCACAGGCACTTGGGTATTTTCCAAGCAAATGCATGCACGGTCGATCTTGTGATTGGCTCCTTCTGACTGGACCCGTTCTTTGAGTCCAACGCGGAGAAGTACATTTTCCGCCGATATGCCAGCACCAGCACCAGCACCAGCCACCGACTGGCTTGTGTTCATGCACTCATGCATGAACCTACTACGCTACAATCAAGGTGCGTTTTTGTTGTTTGCGTTTTCTCAAAGCCTGCTTACAACTTGGAGAGATCGCCCGTGTTGAGCTTGTTGAACTCCTGGAAAAGCGCCGCCGCCTTGGCATCGGCAACCATGTCGTGCCGCGTGGGCCGCCGGCCTTGCGAGCGCTCGAACTCCTCGCGCCACGCGCGGAGCTCGTCCTGGAGAGCACTACGCCGCGCAAGACGCTTGTCCTCTGCAGCCTGCGCCTGCGCGTCAGACTCGGGATCCTCGCCCTCGACGGCGACTCGCCGCTCAAAAGGAGCAGGAACGTGCACAGAGGCCACCGAGGACCTTACGCGCGTCACCGTGCCGTCGGCAGCCTTGTCGAAGATCGTCGGCCCCGTTGCCTTTGGGCCCATGTGCGCAACGAGACGCCCGCCCGGACGCAGCTGGTCAAGCAAACGGGAAAGCTCCTCGCATCCATCGCCTTCTTTGGCGTCTTGATCTTGCGGGAATCCAAAACCCACACGAATGGCGTCAAAAGGCCCGCCAGGCAGCGGCAAGTCACCCACGCCGTCGAGAGGCATGACGATAATACGCTTCAAGACGCTATCGTCCACGAGACCAGCGCCAAGGAGCTCCTTGCACGTTTCCCCAACGCGCGGAATGGCCGTATCTGCCAATGATCCGCGACGGTCCACGCCCACAACCTTGCCGCCCGTCTCGGCCTTTCCTGCGACCATTACGGCGTATACGGCCGCGAGGTAGCCAGATCCGCAGCCGCAGTCCAACACGACATTGCCCGGCTTGAGCCATGGCAGCAAGAGCTCCGACTGCTGCACGTGGTCCACCGCGCAATCGAGAGGCAAAACCTTGCCATCGTTTGGTGCTGCGGGCGCCGGCCCTTCCGCAGCAAAGGCGCCCTCATCCGCGATCAGATTCGTATGTTTCTTTTCGAAAAATCGACCGCGATTCACCTTGGAGAATGCCTCGGCCAGACGCTCTATTTATCGTTGCACAAGCGCAGCGCAGCGCCATGTCTGTCAGCCTTCGCCAAAACAACGAACCCCTACTGATCGATGAGCAGAGCGTTATCGCCCTGTGTTCACCTTGAAAGTTGCAAACGTACCGTCTTGAAGAAGACCTCGTCCACGAAGCTCCTCCACGAGCTTTTCCTGGGCCTGCATGGCCTGTAGCTGCACGACGGCAGGTTTGGGCGCTTTTGGTTTGTTCGATGTCACCTCGCTTCCCCCAGCGCTCGACGAGGTGACACTTGCCAATCCCCTCGAAAGCCTTCGTTGCCATCCTGGAGCAGCGGCAACTGCAAAAGCAGTATTGGTAGTCGTCGTCGCCTCGCGCAGAAACGTGCCGCGTGCTGCAGCGCTTGCCAACCTCGCCGTGGTCATCGTCATCGTCGTCACCACCAGCTCTTTCTCCAAACAACCGGCCAAATCTCCAGCGGCAACAGTCGCAATAGCAGCAGCAGCAGCAGCAGCAGTAACAATCTAGACTCTTGTCGACGTTTGCCTCGTCTCTGCACTCGTACCACGTCGCGCCACGCTGCGTTGCCTGAAAAAATCGGCTCAGGTCTGCTCCACCATGCATGCATGTGAGCCAACAGCAATGTAATCACCAATGTGAACAACCATTGCCGTGTGCGGAGTAGTAGAGAAAAGGAGGCCGCTCGGCCAGCGCCACCAATACCGCCCGACCAGCAGAACCAGAGACCTCGGCAGCAGCGGCAGACCAGCGCGAACAGCAGCGGCGCGCAGCGCAGCGCAGCAAACAGCGCGGCTCGGCGCAGCGCAGCAGCAGCGTCGAAGGCTGCAACGTCTGCGGAAACGCGTAAAGAGGAAACCATGGCGAAAACGAGGACGCGCAGCCAGCGGGTGGCCAAGAAAGCGGACGAAGATGCCGAGCCCGCGGCCGCCCGTGAGGAGGTCGTCGAGCCCAAGAAGACCGTACGAAAGACGGCCAGGTCTGCCAAGAAGACGAAGAAGGCAGACGCAGTCGAAGCCGAGGCTGCGCCGGAAAAGAAAAAGGCGGCCCCCGCCAAGAAGACCCCCGCCAAGGCCAAAAAGACCCCAGCCAAGAAGGCCAAGACCCCCGCCAGACAAAAGAAGCAGCCGCAACAAGAAAACGACAACGACGACGACGACAATGATAACAACGAAATCGAAAAAGAGGAGAAAAAGGCTGTAGTGGAAAAAGAGGTCAAGGAGGCGGCCAAGCCGCGCAGCGGCACGAAGCGCCCTCGTGCTGCCATCGTTGAAGAGGAGGCCAAGGGAGACATCAAGGAAAGCGATGCACCCATGGAAACCTCCGAGGAAGCCGCGCGCGCGGTTAAGTCCCGCAGGCTGCTCTCGTATGCGGATGAGGTTGAAGAACGCAAATCAAACAAATTCGTCTCGCGCAGCGTCCCCGCGGGAGGCCGGTGGTGGAAAAAAATTCAGAATGAAAAGGCCTCCATGGTCATCTACAAGGCCAACCCCCGGACGCTTAGCACCTCCTGGGATCGCAAGATGGAGCTGCGCCACAAGCGCGAGGCCGCCAAGGCCTTCGAGGCCGAGCAGCGGGCCAAGCGCGAGGAGCACGAGGCCATGATGCGCGAGAAGCGGGCCGAGAAGCGCCGTCGCAAGGCCGAGAACGAGCTCAAGGGCGGCGCCTTCCAGACCATCAACCCGGAAAAGCTCAAGCGCATGTCCAAGAAGCAGCTCCGCACCATCAGCAAGACCCAGGTCGACAACGAAGGCAATGTGCAAACTGTCCCTGTCTATGGCCAGGCTGCCCCTTCCAAGTTCAATGGCAGGAGCAAGAAGATTTCTGGCAAGCGCCGGCGTTAAGCGCCTGTCCTCGCCCGGCCCTTTGTCACCTTTAGATCTTGTGGCATTTATTGCCTTTCGCAATGCCAGTAGTCGCATCTCTTACTTTTTCAACTTTCGTGTCGTGCCATACATTCATTCCATTCACTCATGCCTTCATGCATACTTACGTACATAAAGCAATCAATGTTGCCGTGTCTAGCCTGTCTGCGATCGCAAAGAAAGCCAAACTTGTCCTTTGTTTTCGGCGACAAAGCAAGGATGGAATCCAAGACCCTAGACTTTTTCGCTTCCCAACACAACAGCAAGAACCCATGACTTGGCTGCTCCTGCGGCCCACGAACTGCGAGTTCTTGCGTGCATGCGCGTTTGTCGTCACCCGATACGCATTTCCAATGCACGGGCCACTCCGTCGTCCCCATCATCGACGTCATGCAAGAGGTCTCTCTCGCCTCCCTGCGGAACCCACTTTCTCTCCCTCCATCGGCCGACCGTGCTGTGACATCGCTGTGACATCCCTCCACCCGCGCACAGCCAGCCCAGCCAGCCCGCCACAGCCAGCCATCGCCGGCGCCTTCCTCGACCTCGGAGTTGGTCGCGGCGCGGCGGCAGGAAATCGGTGGTGGCTGGCAGCCAGGGCGGCGCGAGATTGCCCCGCGTCCGGGGGAGAGCGGGGCCGAGGGGGCGAAGTCCAATCGGGTGGCTTCACGCGGGCGGGTGGCTGCGAGCGCGGGCCCAGACCCGATTGATTCTGTCCTGCCGCGCAGCGCCTGCGAGCGAGAGCCGCGAGGAGCCGCGAGCGACGAGAGAGAGCATGGCGTTCACGCCGCGCGGAGGCCGCGGCGGAGGCCGCGGCGGCGGCCGCGGAGGCTTCGGCGGCGGCCGCGGAGGCGGGCGCGGCGGCTTCGGCGGCGGCGGGCGCGGCGGCGGCTTTGGAGGCCGCGGCGGAGGCCGCGGCGGAGGCCGCGGCGGCGGGCGCGGCGGCGGCCGCGGCGGCGGGCGTGGCGGCGGGCGCGGAGGCCGCGGAGGCGGGCGCGGCGGCATGAAGGGCGGCCAGAAGGTCGTCGTGGACCAGCACAGGCACGCCGGCGTCTACGTCGCTCGCGGCAAGGAGGACGCGCTCGTGACCAAGAGTCTGGTCCCCGGCAAGGCCGTCTACGGCGAGAAGCTCATCAAGGTCGACGTCGGCGAGGAAAAGGTCGAGTACCGCGTCTGGAACCCCTTCCGCAGCAAGATCGCCGCCGGCATCCTCGGCGGCATCCAAAACCTTCACATCGGACCCGGTGACAAGGTGCTCTACCTTGGCGCCGCCTCGGGTACCACCGTCTCGCACGTTGCCGACGTCGTCGGCCCCACCGGCGTGGTGTACGCCGTCGAGTTCTCGCACCGTTCGGGCCGCGATCTCATCAACATGGCTAAACTCCGCACCAACGTCATCCCCATCATCGAGGACGCCCGCCACCCGCTCAAGTACCGCATGCTCGTCGGCATGGTCGACACCGTCTTCGCTGATGTCGCACAGCCCGATCAGGCCCGCATTGTCGCGCTCAATGCCCACTACTTCCTCCGCAACAACGGCCACTTTATCATCTCCATCAAGGCAAACTGTATCGACTCTACCATCGCACCAGAGGCCGTGTTCGCGCGCGAGGTCGCTGCACTAAAAAAGGAGCAGTTCAAGCCCGCCGAGCAGCTCACCCTCGAGCCCTACGAGCGCGACCACGCCATTCTTGTCGGCACTTACCGCCCAGACAAGAAGAAGAAGAAGAAGGACGCCGAAGACGAGTAAGACGAGACCATCTTCTTTTTACAGCCACATCCGTCCCCTCCTTTTTTTTACACCCTCTTCCCCATAACAGAAACACTACTTTGCTGCGTTGCCAATCCTTTTCTTTGTATCCTGCTCTTGGCTTCGACGTGGATTTGAACTTGTCTTTGTCCTCCATTTGGCTTTCATCGTCATGGTCTTGCCTTGGCATCGACTGGGCAGTCTCCACTTGGTGTTGGCTTCGTAAGAGGAACACCAAGTCCATCATCAACAACATCATCAGTGTCTTGCTTTGGCATCGACCGACTGCGAACAATCTCGAAGTCTATCCTCGCCGACTTTTGTAAAGACCAGGGCCAACACCGCTTTCCTGCTGGTTGGTGACGACGAGATCTCTCCTTTGCTTGCTTTCATTGCCGCTTATTTTCTTACCGTGCAGTCAGAAGTGGACTTGACTTTGGCCTTTTTTAGGTCCAACAAAATCTCCCTTGACTTCCAAAAGGTCTTGTAGCGTAGCGGGTTGTAACATTGAAGTTTGCCAATCATTGACACTAACAGTAAAGCAAGGGCTCGGACTCGGGCTCGGGCTCGGGCTCGGGCTCGGGCTCGGGCTCGGGCTCGGGCTCGGGCTCGGCACCAGCACAGCTCGCAAAGATGCTTTCACTTTCAGAGCTATCGTGAACTAATAAGCTCGGCAATCTCCTCCACGACGAGAGTAGGTGGTGGTGGTGGTCATGGCGCGCAGCTCCCTTTTTTGAGTTCTTGGCGTGCGCGCGGTCACTGCCACGTTCGAGATTCTTGTGCAGGTCTTGAGGACCATGTCCATAGTCTCCCGCGCCAAGCTATGCGCGGGGCTTCGTCCTTGTGCGCGTATACGTACAAGGAAGACCAAGAAGTAAACCCCAGAAAAAGAAGAAGATGATGAAGAAGTTCTTACCTCGCCTTTTGTTTCTAGCACGCAGTGTCCCAGCCACAGCCGCTGGTAACAATTCGTTTTTTTGCTGTACGTACGTACCGCTTTACTAACTTTAGGGGACGCGAAGGAGGAGACTGCAGTTCTGGATCGCACGCGGCGCGTGGCGTGCAGGCCACGTTGCGCGCGCGCAGCTCGCCAATCACCAGTTCCCTCTTCCCGCCTGGCTCCGCGCTGCGCTGCGCTAGCCCTGCGCCGCCGCTCTGCTTGTTCCGCGCACGCACGCACGCGAGCTCGGCGGCCAACTTTCGCCCGCCATGGACCACGCCAGTCGCCTGCGACGACGGACTACGGGGCCCCGGTCGCGGAAACGAAGCCGGACACCAACAGCGCGGGGCCGCGCGGCGCCAGCAGACGAACAAGGAGAAGAGGACGACCAGCCCTTGCGCGATTCCGCAAGCGCTGCACAGCCGCAAGATGGTCGCGACCTTGCTGCACGCGAGGACCATCGACGCGCAAAACAGCCGCAAGCAGAGCATCCGCATGCGGGCCAGCAGACGGATGCTCAAAACCCGGACGATCCGAGACGACGGCCAGGTCCTCTCAGGCAACGTAGCGTCAGTTCATCCTCCATGTCGCCGTCCTCATTATGGACCATCGGCCTTTTGGAGCGTGTCACCGAGTCCATCCTACGCTTTGTCGAGTCGATGGCCCGATCGTGGGTCGACGAGCGTGGCCACAATCCGCTCGATCGCTTTATGCGCGCCGACGACCCCGGCAAGGCGTTTTGCCCGTCCATGCGCGTCGTGCTGATCGTGTTGCTTGGATTCTTTCTCACCACCGGCGCCGTGTACTTGACCGAGGACCAGTACATCAAGGGCCCACTTCTGAGCGACGAACGTGGTGTCACCAACGCCACCGACTTTCCAGTGCACATTGCCTTTCGCAACGTTGGCTGCGCCATCTCCGACAGGGCCGATCCTGTCTTGGACCGCGTCACGGGCGAAATTCGACCCGGCACACTCACTGCAATCCTCGGTCGCAGCGGCTCTGGCAAGACCACGCTCGCCAATCTCATCCTCGGTCGCTCGCGCAAATTTTGCGACCGCCAGTACGGGCGCGTGTACATGAATGGGCGACCGCGTTCACTTGAAGTCATTCTCGACCGCGTTGGCTTCGTTCCCCAAGATGACGTGCTTTACCCCGAGCTCACCGTCGAGGAAACCTTTCGCTTCTCTGCCGAGAGTCGCCTTCCGCGCACCGCGTCTGCAGCGTACAAGGACCAGGTCCTCGAGGAGCTCTTGGACATGCTTGGTCTGCGGCATCTTCGACATACACGCATCGGTTCCAAGTCCATTGGAGGCCTCAGCGGCGGAGAGGCCAAACGTGTCAGCATCGGTATCGAGCTCATCACGCAGCCAAGCATTCTCATCATGGATGAGCCCACTAGTGGTCTCGATAGTGCCGCTGCTTACACCCTCATCCAAATGCTGCGTCGCGTCGCCGATCGTGGCGTTGCCGTGGTCGCCGTCCTGCATCAGCCCACGACACGCATCTACAATCTCCTCAATGACACCATCTTGCTGCGCGCTGGCCGGCCCGTTTACGTAGGTCGACGCGAAAAGGTTCTCGACTACTTTGAGTCGCTCGGTTTTCGTATTCCAGACTTTGACTCCCCCGCCAACATCACCACGGAGCCCGATGACTCTCACGCGCTGAGTACAGGCGCCCCCACTTCCTCGGACAGCCACGACCCAGCCAACTCGAGCAAAATAGACCGCCTGGTGGACCATAGAAACCACGTTTCGGAAGAAGTTGACGACGAAAATGGTGATGACGTCCCGGAGTCGTACTATGCAGCGGGTGTCTCACCCCCGGAATTTCTTCTCGACATTCTTGCTGGTTTTGTCAAACCAGAAAGGGCGCCCGCTAAACGTGACGACGGGGGCAGTGTGAGCCTCGAGTCTCTCTGGATAGAGAACGGCGATGTGGACAGACACTGGCAAGACATTGAAATTGGCATGGACCGATTGCGTCGCGAAGAACAGAGTCGCGTCGAGCGTCTGTATGCTTCAAACGGAAGCACTGGCGTCACGACCTCTGGGGCGTTTCGAAGCATTGTTTTTGCAGACTCGGGTCTAGAAGCTTGTGACGAGAATTACCCTTCGGTTTTTCGTTATTGGTGCTACATTCTTTGGGGCCTCAGCGGTGAGCCCGGCGACCCATCGTACCCGGTGAGGCCAAAGCAAGGCTTGTTTTATCAGGTCCAGCTTTGGTTTGTCAGTTTCGCGCGCATCACCTGGCGTCGGGGCATTTTTGTCGAGGCTGGCGTCATCAGTTTGCTCGCCAGCGCCGTCGGCTTTACCCGCTCGTACAATGTGACATGGAATCGCCGCGCGCTTGGAGGATTCTTTATCAGCATTGCCCTCACACTCTCCGGCATGCTTGCTGCGCTCTTCAATGATGACATTGGCCCCGTGCGCCGAGCCGCAGACTCTGGCATGACCCTCGGAGCCTACGAGCTTGCAACGGTCATCTTCATCTTTTTCAAGGCAATCGTTGTGGCGCATATTTTTGCAACAGTGTACTTTTCCATGCTCTATCTACGTCGTGGCGTTTGGTGCACTTCACCCTTCTCGCTCTCGTACTACTTTGAGTTTGCCCACCTCTTGCATGAGCTCTACATGTGCGCGCATAGCATCGGCAGTCTCATTTGCGCCATTTCAGACCACAACCTGCTGCAGGCGTACCTCATGTCGCTCGCCGTCTTCATTTGCGTGCACACCTTTGCGTTTTTCGCACCGAGCCAGAACCAGATCTTGGAGGACGCGCTCATGTTTGGGCGCTTCAATTCGGCGCCGCTGGTCAACTTTATTTGCAGCCTCTCGTACGTGCGGTACTTTATGGAGGCCTACCTTCTCTGGGAGCCAACGGACGATGATGTCGTGAGTCGCAACACTGCCTTGCGCTATCATGGTTATCACGAGCGTCACAAGTCCATGTGCTACACCTCGCTCTTCGCCATTTGGACCTTCAACCAGGCCATGCGCTTCCTCATGTTCGCGCGCCACAACCGCAATGTTTTCAACTCGCTCCACGACACCCCGCTCTTTATCATCTTTGTATCCAAGCTCATTGTGTCCTTCATCTTTGCCATCAGCATCATGACCGTCGTTCACGAGCTGCCTCGTCTGCGGGCTATCTTCAGCAAGGCCCGCGCCGCGAGTTCTTCCTTTTAGCGAACGAACGCTTCGAGACCAAACATTATCATTATCATCATCATCATTATTGTCACTTATCTGCTCATGAAGAATGTCTCTGGAGTCCTGCCTGCTACCCACTTTGTGCACGGACGAGGCCCAATCTCAAGTCCAAATCTCAAGATCATCACCATCCTTCTGATCGCTTGCCGTCCCATGAAGAATGTCACTGTTCAACCACGACCTCCTTCCTCGACGGACCAGACCTCACATCCACATCTCAAGACCGGGCCGCGGCGCCTCCCTGCCCTCACCCCCCTGCTTCGCAACCTCCTCCTCACTGAGAACAATGAACGAGTCCTCTTCCCTCCAAATCGCCACTTCTTCCCGCGTCCCATGCCCAGCTCAGCGCGCGGCTCCAGCCCACGCCAGCCGGCCTGAAGCTGCGACGCGACTCCAATTCCGACGTGACGACGGAGACGCCGCCGGCCTCGCCTTGCCGAAGCAGCCCGACATTCTCCTGGCTGACGCCGGTGACGCCCTCGACGAGGCCGCTCTCCATCATGACCGTGGGGGCCCCGAGGCCCGCCGCGGGATACCGTGCACGGTAGCGGCCGCCCTGTGTCGCACGCACGCGGCGGGCGCCGACCTCGCCGCGCTGGACGCGCTCGCGCCGCGGCCGCGGCAGTTCGCGAGGGAGCGGCGGAGCCTCGGCGGCCTCGCGCGGCGGCGGCCAGACTCGCTCCGCGCGCGGCGCGTCTCTCGCGCGCGGGCCGCGGCCGGGCTCCGGCCTGGATCGGCGCGGCCTGGATCCGAGCGGCGCGGACCTGGACCCGGCGGGCCTCGCGCAGAACAGACTCGCGCGCGCGGCGTGGAGCGGGAGAGGAGGCGGGGGCAGGCGCGCGCGCAGGGAAGTCCTGGAAGGCCTGCGCGAGCTCGTGCTCGCGCCCTCGCGCACAAGCAGATCGCCAACGTCGTGAAGGGGAACGCGAGGACCGCCGACGGCTATGCAGCCTGACTTGCTGCCGGCCGGGGAGAGGGACTTCGAAGGGGACGGGGAGGTGTTCTTCTCTCCGCTTGACGCGCCGTTCTCGCCGTATACGTTCTCGGACTACTCCGGTGAGCATAGCGAGTACTTGACATCGCCTGCTTCCGGAGGCGAAGTTGGCAGTGAGCACGATTCACGACAGGACCTGGATTCGCAGCTTCAGATCCAGCTACAAGACCAACATCACTATCCGTACCAGCAGTACCAGCAGCCCTATCACCATCAGCATCAGGACGCATCGGGATTTTTGCCCCCCAAGCTTGGGACTCAAGACCAGACTCATATCCCGGGCGAAGAGGTGACGTCCATGGACAACGATGCTCACGGAAACAGCGGGATTCATCGTCCAATCATCGAGGAGCAATACGACCACGCCTTTGACGACATCATAGATCTTCTCGACGATGACTTGACAGCCTTTGAACGCCAAGGCGAGCAACTAACTTCCAGCGTTTCAAGCGCCGGGCCGACCCCCAACAACATTGGTGCCGGACTCTTTGATCACAATCATCCTTCGCACAGCCATCCCTCGACGGATCACCTCTCACTGGACTTTCAGGGCTTTGACGCTAACGGAGCCCAAGTAGATTTGCAGCATGCGCGGTCTCAAGACGACAAGGCGCACGCAGGTCTCTTGACGTATGCAGCACCATCCTTGAGCATTTCAAGCAAGAGTTTCGAGTCGAAGCGTTCTGATAGCGAGGGTCGCGTTCCCGTCAAATACGAGCATCAATCACTCGCGCCGGAGGGCCCAATCTCGATGCCGGATACACAAGGAGAACTATCAAGGGAACACGCCACGCTTGGCAATGGCAATGGCAATGGCAATAGCGATGGGCAGACCGACTTTTTCGAAAACCTTGAATACGTTCTCGATCCTTACATTGATGAGCCCGGGGCTGCTCCATACGGGTCAGAACGTTCTTCCGCACAAGCGCCAACGTCTTCGTCCAGCGCCATGCATGGTCCGAGCTCGTCTTCCTCCTCCTCCTCCTCCTCTTCTTCTTCTTCCTCTTCTCTCTCTACATCCTCGGCCATACCCTCGAAAATGCCTTCGCCCCCGGCACCGCCGCCGATGATCCGGTCTCGCGAGGTCTCCGAAACGAGCGAGGTATCTATGCCTAGACAACCAGAGCCACTCGAAGATGCTGTGGGATCCTCGGCGCAACTGTCTTTCAGGTCAAGCTTTCACCCCAAGTACTGGCGCAACGACCGCAAAAATCTGCAATGCTTTCCGATGTGTCCCGAATTTGGCGACTATTATACAATGCGCGTCACAGGACAACGCCACAGCATCAGTGGGGGAGGCACTTGCAGCAGCAAAGTTGAGGCCACGCTGAGCGGCGCAAATGTGGATCTGCAGCGGGTCACAGCGCTCTCGCGCATTGATCTTGCGACGCAAGACGGACGCTTGACGTCCATACGACCTGGCATGGTGCTGAGCTCAGACAGCTTTCAGTCGCTCGTCAAGCACTGTCTACGGGGAAGAGTGGAGGCGCAATCCGACGGTAGCGCCCTCCTCACCTTCAAGGCCACTTGCTGGAAACTTAATGTCACCTTGTCCAAGAAGCGAAGACCAAAAGACAAACCTGATCTCGCTCCAAAATATTCCTTTGAAGTGATTTGCGCAGAGCAACTTCCGGATGGATCAATGAGAATCATTTCAAACGTTCTCTCACGATACTTTTGCATTGCTAGCACGCGCACGCTGGCTCGCGAACTCGAAGCCTCGCAATCTACTGGAAAGAGCGTTGGAAAGGGATCCGTCTCGCCTAGCTCATCATCAAGTCGAGGACCCAAACGAGCACATGACCCTGGTGACGAATCCGAAACGTCAAAGCGGTCCCGTCCTCTTGCGCAGGAGGAGAGAATGGAGTTTAACAGCGTCGAGCATACGCATGATATTGCTCCACTACCTGTACAACGACAAACGGAAGAGCGTGTCGGTCGCGCGCACAATGTCTACAAGGTACAAGAGCAGACCTTGGAGGTCGATCGCGGACAGGACAAGGCTGGGACCCCACGAGCTTTTGGCGAGCCTGTTTCACCGGGCAGCGACGATGAAGCAGAAGACGGAAACGATGGTTTGGGCGAGCATGATGGTGAGGAGGAGGAGAAGAAAGACGAAACGGACAGAGAATTGGATTCGAAGGACGACGACTGCTCCGCGCGTGGGTCGGAAACAAATGCAGACCAGGATCAAGAAGATGAATCAAGCGAAATGCGCGAAATACAAGGAGGCGCAACTGGCGCAAGGGCGGCTGCCAACATCACTCGGTACCGCAGCAGTGGCGGCAACCTTAAAATTGACAGTGACAATACTGAAGAGGAGATCCGGGCAAGCGTCAAGACGCCGACCTCGCCCCTTCAAGATGAACACGATGGAGGAGATTGTGAGGAGCGTATGCAGACGGGTCTCACGGCCATCGCGGCTCGTCCTGCTAATGTTGAAGATACAGAGTACCCTCTAGCAAACGTGACTTCGGAGAATGCTGGATTGTCACAGCGCCATTCTAGTATCCTCATGCAGGATCCACGCCAGCCTGTGCATCCCTTGATCATCGAAGATGCAATGGTGAGCCCGTCCGAAGAGCACAGCGTTGTGGTCGCGTACTTGTATTGCTTCTTTTTTGGTATCTTTGGCGCGCATCACTTTTATCTCGGAAGGACCTCCTGGGGTATCTTTTACGCATGCACGCTTGGCATCATGGGTCTTGGCTGGCTCTTTGATATGATTCGTATGCCTTCTCTCGTGCAACGCGTGGACAGTGGCGATATGGCGCCTTGCTCGTTGCAAGAGACCTATGTGCTTTGGCTTACCTTTGGCTGCTTTGGTGCGCATCGCTTTGCGCTTGGCCATTACAAGTGGGGATTGTACTATCTATTTACAGTAGGTGGCCTGGGCCTAGGTTGGCTTGCGGACGCCTTCCGATTGCCAGATATGCATCACGCAATGCTCGTTCGGGGCGACCACTATGAACGGGACTATTCACTCGTCGACGCTTACATTCTTTGGCTTCCGCTCGGTCTCTTTGGCGCTCATCGCTACTACATTGGCGACTATACGTGGGGGCTGGTGTATACGTTCACTTTTGGCCTTTTGGGCATTGGTTGGATCCAAGATGCCTTCCGTTTGCCGGATATGATTCGCTCTAAACAGCAGATGCTCGAGTTGCAGCGTCGACCTCCGACGCTGGCTCAAGATCGGGATCATCATGACGGAGGAGGTCTTGCCGCGGGTGGAGATATTGAAATGCAGAACTTGAGCTAGCTTGCTTGCATTTCTTTGCTTTTGTTGTTGTTCTTTTACCTTGAGCACGTGTCATGAATCTGTATTTCTACTTTTTGTCTTGTCGATTGAATTTCTAGTCTCTCTGGCAATCCTCGCAAGCGAGCTGTCCAACAGTCGCGCGCAGTTTGCTCGCCGAGATTTACTTTTTCACATCCCCCGATTGCTATGGTAGTGTGTGTCCTTAATGCGCAAGAGTTGGGCGCGGGCCCCGAGCGTGGCATGGGTTCTCCGATCCCGTCCCGGTCTCGGTCTCAGGGAGCCCGACGCGTAATCGTGTTTGTATTCTGTTGTCTGATGTCTGTCTTCGTGCCGTGCGCCCTTCACTACAATCCCGCCAGACCCATTCATTCATTCATTCCTTCATTCATTCATTCATTCATTCACTGTCCATGTTTCCCATCCCAGCTGCCCCCCTCACTCCTCTCCCGCCTTCCTCGTCAAGCTCCCATTTCTCCTAGATCGTCGCCCCTTTCCTCTCCGCAGACGAGGTCCTCCACGTCGCCCTCGCTGGCCGTCAGCCGCCCCGGCTCCGCCCCCAAGGGCCCAACCCTGGAGCGGCCGCTCGTTTACTCCCGCTGCTGCTGCCGCCGCTGCTGCTGCCGCCGCTTCTGCTGCCTCCCGATGACGATCTCCAGCCTCGGCTCCGTCCTCGGCTGCTGCAGGGGCTGCGCGAGCGGGAGGCCGAGGCCCGCGACACCGGCCTCGCCGTCGACGTTGGCCTCGTCGCGGTGCGTCTGCATTGTGTGCCTGCCTGTCTCGTGCGACTGCGCTGGTGACTCCGTCTGCTGTCTGAGTATGTATGGCAGGCCTAGTGTGTATGACAGAGCGACCAGGATCGCTTCGGGCGGCAGAAGCCCAACGACCGCAGCACGCCGCGGCCGCCGCGCGAGCGAGCGAGCGAGCGAGCGCGCGAGCGAGCGCGCGAGGGAGCGAGCGCGGGGGCGAGCGCGGGGGCGAGCGCACGCCCGTCCGCCCGCGCGCGCGCCAGGCCCGGCCCTCCTCCCCGCGAGCGGGATTTCGAGCGACGAGGAGGAGCGCGGCAGCGCGCTGGTGGGCGTCGGCCTGTACGAGGTCGCCTTTGGAGGCAGGCGAGGCGAGGCGGCCCGCGCGAAGCCAGCGCAGCGCAGGCGCGCCGGCCTGTCGTCCCCGGCCGCCCGCCGCAGCCCGTCGCCGCGCGCGCCCGCGGAGGCAGCCAGCATGGAGGCGCCCGCGCCCGTGGACGCCGCGACGGCGCCCGAAAAGGTCGACGAGGAGGCGAAGACCGAGGCCGAGAAACTGCCGCCGCAGGCCAACCAGGGCCAGCAGCAAGAGCAGCAGCAGCAGCAGCAGCAGCAGCAGCAAGAGGAGCAGCAGCAGCAGCAAGAGGAGAAGGAGAAGAAGAAGGAGGAGGACGAGGTGGCAGAGAAGCCCACGGCTGAAATGCAGCCCGTGCAGCAGGAGTCGCAGCAGCAGGAAGAAGCGGAGAATGGCAACACCGGCGAGACCGAGGTGCCGACGAGCGCCCCCGCGGTGGCAGAGTCCACAGAGAGCAAGGCAAACGTCAGTGGAATGGCCGGGCCAGGGGACGCAGGAAAAGAAGACACTGCTGCTGCTGCTGCTGCTGCTGCTGCTGCAACCGAGGAGAAGATGAGTGAGGATAAAATGGAAATTAGTGAACCCAATGGCGAAAAAAATACAGAGCCCACCGATAGCGTGTCCAAGAACGTCGAAGCTGTCCCAGCGCCAAAAGAAACTGCTGGCAGCTCGCAAGCAGATGAAGATCAAACGCCCTCATCCTCCGCGAAAGAAGGCAATGCCGAGACGAGCGGGGCCGCCGCAACCAAAAACGACGAGGTGGATGAGGAAGACGCCGGAGACCTGGCTGGTGTCGAGACAGTGGATGGGGGTGACACCAAATGTCTCTGTGAGCTCATTGATACAAAGTCCCCTGCAGGTCTCTGCAAGTGGGCAGAGGAAAACGCCATCAAGGGTGTTGATGGCGACGTCTTTGCTCAGTTCGAGGGCAAGATGTTGACGCTGCCGGCGCCCGGCACGAAAAAGGAGGGCGTAGACCTCCGCGCCGCGTGGACAGATCAGCTCGGCATGAAGGAAGACGAGCTCAAGGCTCTTGACTCGCCGGCGCTGCTTCGGTGGACGCATTTCCCCGCCATCCAGTTCCAGCTCTCGAGCAAGCGGCCGTGGCGGCTTCTGCCGACGGTAACGCGATCGCCATCGCACTCGAACTCGCAACTCATCATGGCTGGCCCAAACTTTGGTCGAGGTGTTCCAATTCCAAGTCAAAAGCTACACACCAAGATGAAGGTCATTAGTCTCTCTGTGCGATTGAGTAAAAAACTCAAATTCCACGCACGCCAGAAATTGCGCGAGGAGGGAAAACTCAAGCGCAAAAATGTCGATCTCAAGCGCAAGGCCCGGAAAAGCTTGGGGAGCGTGGCTGATGGCGACGAGGATGAGAATGAGAACGACGGGCCCATCAAGAAAAAGGCGAAGCGCAACAGCTCGGATCGTCGCATGTATCACAACCACAACATGTGCATTTGTGAACTCTTGACAACCTCAAGCAAGCCAGGCCAGTGCCGCGTTGTTGAGCCGGCTGTTGAAGATCTCGGTTATGGGCGTCTCGGGGGCCTCATGTCCCAGCTCCCACGGCCCTCCGCCACGGTTGGCAATATCAATGTGCGCGAGCGTTGGCTGGAGCACCTAGGCATCACCGAGGCGGAGATCCAGGAGCTGAACCGCTCGCACATCCAGGTTCGATGGACGCACTTTCACCCATACTTTTTCAACAAGGGAGCAAAAATGCGCCGTCTACAGCATACCGTCAAGGTTGTCCCCGAGCACGCACCCGAAGACATCATCGCGTTGGGCCCGCATCGCGGACGCGCTGTTCCTGTGCCTTGCATGAAAATCACAGGCGACAAGGTCGAGTTCACAGAGCCCCCACGTCCGTCCGAAACCGACTCTGTGGCGGACCAAGAGGGCGCAGAGGACAACTTGTTTGGCAGCGAGAGCGAGGGCGAAGACCAGGATGCTGACTCGGATGACTCGGACGGCGAGCAACCCGGGAAAACCAACGGAAGCGTGTCGACCCCCGTGCCGAAGAAACGCAAAATGTCCATGGATAAGTCGTCCTTGCTGGGTAGCGGCAGTCGCGCGCGACGCACGCGCAGCGGACTCAACTCGGGCCCCATGTGTGTTTGCGAACTCTTGCCGTGCACACCGCCTGCAGGATACTGCAAGATTGTCGAAGGTGAGGCCGCGGATAATGGCCTCACTTGGTTAGAAGGCCTCACGATCCAACTCCCTGCCCACGGTCAGGAACTAGGTGGCATCAAGCTTCGCGACCGCTGGTTGGAACACTTGGGCATCACAGATGACCAGATTGAGCAGCTGAACCGCAAAATGGTCCATGTGCGCTGGACGCATTTTCCCGCGTCCTTTTTTCGCCTCATTGGAACCCGGAACCGTCAGCTGCGGCGGCTGCGGAAAAGCGTTCCCGTGCATCCTGGACATGTTCTCGCAGATACGATTACGGAAACCATGGCCATTCCCGTGCCATGCGCCAAAATTGGACCCGAGTATCCAGCGCCCTCTGCAGAGGACGCACCGGCGCCAAACGTGTTTGCGCTGAAGGAAGGTGCTCCGGCAAGGGACGCCGACTCTGTCAACGAATCGGCCTCGCACGCGGATCGCATGGACGATATGGACGACAGAAGCGCAACTCCTGCGGGTAAACCGACGCGCGACGTGCGCTTCAAGTATCGAAAGAGCAGTTGCATTTGCGAGCTGATCCACATTTACTCGCAGCCTGGCTTGTGCAAGGAAGTGGAGCCCCGTCTCGCCGCAAATGGAAACGAGTGGCTCGAGGGGCTCTCGGTTCATCTTCCCAAGCCAGAGACGACGCGTAACGAGATCAATATGCGCGAGCGCTGGCTTGCGCATCTTGGCATCACCGAAGAACAAGTCGACGCGCTTGGGCTGCGCAATGTTGACGTGCGCTGGACGCATTTTCCGCCCCGATTTTTTACCCTTACGGACAAGAATATGCGCAAGCTGCAATTCATGGTAGACCCCGAAAAACGCCATCACGACGAGGACATTGCACCCTATGGCAGGTACCGCGGCCTGGCCATTCCGGTTCCCTGTGTGAATCTCGAAAAGGATTTGGGCGACCTGCCCGAGTTGGCGCCTCCGTTGCTGCCGGAGAGCACGACCCGTGCCAACGGAACGCCGGCAGATCACTCGCGGACCACAACGCCCGTGCCAATGGCGAAACGGCTTGGGGCCTCGGCTGCCGACGACGTCGCCGACGATGCGAGCGGGGTGCGCGGCACGGATAGCAATGCCGGCGACGGTACTGGGCCGTCGCGGCATTACAACACAGCATCGTGCGTCTGCGAGCTGGCCCCGTGCAAAAGTCCAGCAGGCATGTGCCGCGAGGCAGAAGGTTTGCTTGCAGCGCGAGGCTTTGAGTGGCTCGCAGGTACGATGTCTGCAATCCCCAAGTCAAACAGTGTCAAGAGCGGCGTCAAGCTCCGGGAACGCTGGCTGGCGCACCTGGGTGCGGACGAAGACACGCTTTCGAGTCTTCGTCGCAAAGACATTTACGTGCGGTGGACGCACTTTCCGCCAAAGTTCTTCAAAAAGGGCGGCAAGATGCGCAAACTGCAGTTTACCGTCGAGCAGGACGACCGTCATGAGCCAGATGACATCATCAAGTTCGGGCCGCATCGCGGTCGCGCCATTCCGGTGCCTGTGGTGGACATTCAGGCGCTCATGGACGAGGCCGGCCCCGGTGAGGTCGCTGCCCTGGCAAGCGAAGCCCGGGCCACGTTTGCCGGGGCCAATGGTGCAGCAGAACCCTCGAGTGCTACGGTGATGCGCGCACGTAAGACTATGCGGAATGGATCTGCGGGCGGTGCCATGGCGGCTAAACACGGATCTATGACATTGGCAGAGATGGTGGCAGCGACCGAGGAGGACGACAACGAGGATGCACGCTCACTCTCGTCAACCGGCGACGAGGAGCTGCCCTTAACGCGAGGTGAGCGGGAAGCTCGCCTCAAAGACATTTCCTCTGGGGCAGCTGACGCTCTTCCTAATCCGGCGGATGTCACTGAAGGTGAGCGCAATGAGGAGTATGTCCTTTGGGCCAAGTATGCACCCCTCATGTACGATTTTGTCATCACGCAACAATTCTCTTGGCCTGCTCTGTCGTGCGCGTGGATTGAGATGAATGAGGTGACAGCTCCTCGGTCAGCGTTCTGGACGGGTGCAAATCGTGGCGATGGAAGCAAGGGCGACGAGATTGCCATCACTTCGGTGCAGCTTCCTCGCGAAGGGGCGCATGGTAGCGCCCTTGAAGATGAGGCGGCCTCGGCCTCGTCGTTTTGCGGGTCGTATCTGGGCGATGTCGAATACGGAGCTCGCTACCGCATCGGAACGGACATTCACCGCATTCGTACAATGCCGCAGGACCCGTATGTTGCTGCTTGCTTTGCAGCATCGACGGACATTCACATTGTGCGGGTAAATCCTTTTTTGACAGATGTAGTGACTGCCTTCTCGATTAAAACCGTGCACAAGGACCCAGGCTATGGTCTGAGCTGGAACAAGCTGAAGCGCGGCGCATTACTTTCGAGCAGCGACGATGGTCTGGTTGCGAGTTGGGATTTGCACCGCAAGAAGGAGATTGTGCACTATGAGGACTTGCAAGGCGTGGCAGTGAACGAGGTGGCGTGGGTGTACCATTCCCCTCACGAGTTTGCCTGTGTCGATGACAAGGGCGTCATCAGCTTTGGTGACGTGCGCACGTCGTCACTGGCGCGTTTTTCGAGCACCTCAGCCTCGGGCGGCGCAGAAGGCGCCTCGGTGGGAGTGAACTGTATGAGCTTTGCGCCTGCAGACGGAAACCGCCTCGTCACTGGCAACGCCGCAGGCGCAGTGGAAATGTGGGACCGGCGAAAACCGCAAACGCCTGTCTTGGTGCTCGAGCACCACAAGGATGATGTATTGGGCATCGCGTGGAACCCTAGTTTGCCGCATGTTGTGGCGTCTTGTGGCGACGATGGGCGTGTTTGTCTCTGGGACGTCAGCGGCAAGGCCGTCAGCAGCGCGGAGTTGACGGATACCAAGGACATTGACGGCCCGCCCGAACTCTTCTTTCTGCATGGCGGCCACACGGATAAGGTCTTTGATCTGGCTTGGTGCCCTGACGACCCCTGGAGCCTCGTGACAACGGCGGAGAACAATATTGTGCAGGTGTGGGCACCGGCCAAGTCTCTTCGCATTTAATTTCAATTTCAATGGGAAAAGAATAACAATAAAAAAGAACAAGTCAAGAAACCGAGACGCGAGCAAAGCACGCCGCAACGATGACCGGTGATGGAACGATATTGCGGCTTATGCTCGTTGTTAAAATATATTTCATGATCTTTTTTTCATTTCTTTTCTTCCCATCTCGAGTCAGCGATTATCTTCCGAAGGCGAAGCAGCAATGCGACGGATGAGCTCATTGTAAAAGCTGTCCGTCAGGTACAAGCGACGCTGAAATGGCATGGACTCTCTGTGATCGAAGATGTGCCTGGCCGTCTCGGGGACCGTGTCAAGGTATGTTGAAAACTCTGTAAACCCCACACGATTGGGATCGCTTTCATGCACGAGCAAGATGGGCTTCTCGGCTCGCAAGGCCGTGTCGAGCTCCATGCAAACTGCATTGGAACTGAAAACTGTCTTGCTCAAAAAGAGCAAGTAGCATTTCGACGCCAGAATTCCGGCCTGCATCTCCTCTGTGGAAAGATTGCCCCTCGTTCGCTGGTCAACCCAAACATCGAGTCCGCGATTGACGAGCTTCTCGGCCATGAGATTGCATGCATCACCGGCCTCGAGCTGCTTGTGGCTCAAAAAGACGTGATACTTTAGATTGGAGGCCAACGGCAAATCGAACTTGTCGACCTCGCCCGTGTCTCTCTCGTCCTCCTTTAGCGAACCGTCTTGGAAGAACGGTGCAAAGTCTGCGACCCTTGCGATTCTGGTGCCCACCGACTTGACAGATTGAACCCCCGGGGATGTGTATGCCCGCGCAGCATTGTCGTATGCAACCAAGATAGACGCGTCCCTAGGCGACTGAAGGAGAAGCTCCCAAGGCAAATCTCGAAAGACTGCGTCGCGCGCGCCCCGAAACATGCTCACTAGCATCTTTAGCGTGGTTGCGGGCTTCTCCGAGTCGCGCTCCATGCGAATGCAGATCTTGTCCTGGGTCTGCTCGAGCGCAAACACGGAAAGACCAAAGTGGACGATGGCCTGATTTCCCGCGAGCTGAGGTGCCCGCGCTATTTCTCCAAAGTCTCCACTGTACTGAGCGCAAAGGGAGAGCAGACGAGCAAAGACGCCATCCGGGAGAAAGAACTTGGAAAAGTCCAAAACGCATGTCATACCGGTGTTCATATCAGCAATCTCGGCTTCGAGGCTAGCGTTTGTCGAGTTCTTGAGCAGACTGCTCACCAGGTAGAGCGGCTCGCTTTGACGGCCCGTCGTGAGGACCTCTTCTGGAAACGCCCAGTCTGACATCAGCATCGTCTCGTGCATAAACGCCCGCAGATAGTCGACTTCTTCGTCATTCCACAGAAACCTCAGCAGACTGAGCGTGGCAATGCCGCGTTTGCGCAGCACCGCGAAGTCTACTTTGAGACCAGCCTTTTGAAGCTCGCGATTGTATCGCATCTGCTTGACATGGATCTTGTCCGCGATCACGCGCGAAAGCTTGTCCAGAAGCCACTGCGGGTTCAGGATGACCTTGTCGTGCAAGGTGTCTGTTGCGCGGAGATGGACGAGCATGCCAAGCTCGTGGAAAAAGCTCAAGAGCTCGTCGGTCTGATCACCGGCGTGGTACTTGGTCGCGAGTTCTTGCGCCATACCAAAAGGGACAAAATCGCAGTCAAGCTTCAGCAGGTCGTCCAACACCTTGAGCCAGCGCAGTGAGATCTTTCGCGAGACGGTCTCGAGCGACGACGCGCTTGCTTCGACAGCAGCGCGCAATTCCGAGGCACGATTCGGCTCAGGGCTCATGTTGTCGATGGGGAAGAAGCTCAGGTTCTTCTCAGAGTTCGTGACAATGTTGGCATTCTCGTCAACAGACAGATGTTCGACGAGGATGTCCTCCACCTCGTTGACGTCAACTGACGCTTGGTCGTAGTGCGTGCCCACGAGAATGATGGGTCCAGTTGGTGCGTGCAGCTTGACCGAGTTGAGCCAAAAGGAAAGGTACGCCACGGCTTGGTCTTGCTTGATGAGGAGTTCCTGCATGTCGAAGACGACCATGAAGACGCCGCCCTCGCGCGTGAGGAAAATGTGGTGCAGCGCGTAAAAGACCTCCTGACCCGCATAGTCCCAGATCGTAAAGAAGATCTTCTCGCCCGACTGCGTCTGGCCGGCCATTTCCTCGATCTCCGCGAATTCGAACCGCTGCGCCATCTCGGCCTCGGGCACCAGCTCCACCTGCTCCTCTGCCGCGAAGGGTCGCGCCGCGGCAGAAGAACGTCGGCGTCCAAAGACGACATTCGAAATGCCTTGGGAGACGCGCTTGGGCAGCGATTGCCGCTTCTTGCTCGCCGCTTGCTCCTGCGCGGCCATGCGCAGCGCCGCCACGCGGCACGCCTGGCGTTCGAACCCGCTGTCGAAGTCCTTGCTCTTTTTCCAGGACTCTGCATCGGTGCGCGTGAGCTCGACGCCCACCGTTGACTTGTGCGTTGGCTCGGGCTTCATGCCCAGCAGCGAGCGCACCACGGACGTCTTGCCGGCGGCGCCCTGGCCGACGACCATGAGCTTGCAGCGGCCCAGCTCCGCGGGGTCCCCGTTCGCCAGCGCCGCCTGGAGCGCCTCCTTCGCCGCCGCAGTAGGCGCGGGGCCGCCGAGCACGTCCTCGATGGGCCGCACGGCCTCCGTGCCCCTCAGCACGCGCGTCGAGGCGCCCGTCTCCGCGTCCCAGATGCGCACGCTCAGGTCCCTAGATCCGCTCACGATCTCCGACCCCAAGAGAGAGACCGAGTCCACAACGCTCGAGTGTCCTTGCAAGACGTGCAGCGCGTCTCCGCTGCGCGCGTCCCAGACTCTGACCGTGTAGTCCTGGGACCCGCTCACGATGCGGTCTCCCTCGAGCGCGACAGAGAGCACGTAGCTGGTGTGTCCTTCGAGGACGCGGACGAGCTGGAAGGAAGGCACGGCGTAGACCCTCACCTTCTTGTCGTGGGACCCGCTCACCATGCGCTGCGCGTCGATCGCGACCGCGTAGACATAGTCTGTCGCCTCCGTGAGGACGTGGCGTGGGCCGCCGCTGGCCCGGTCGAAGACGCGCACGGTCTCGTCTTGCAACCCGGCCACGAGCAGGTTCTCGTGGGCGGCAACGCCGTAGACCGACGCCCCGGCGTCGATCCTCAAGGTCTCTCGGCCGCTGATCTTGTCCCAGACGCGGACGGTCTCGTCGTTGTACTCGCCGCCGGAGATGAGCTCGTAGCTGCCGGAGATGATCTCGTTGCCGTCGAAGATGACGCTCAAGACATCGCCGGTGTGGCCCTGGAGGGCGTGCAGGACGGAGGCGGTGGCCAGGTCGATCAGGAAGAGGCCGCCGAGGTCAGTTCCCACGGCGGCGAGGTTGCCCTGCACGGCCACTGTTTTGGCCGGCATGTTGTTGGGCGTCTTCATCTCCAAGACGAGGGCGCCGTCCTTCTTGCTCCATGCTCGTAAGTACGCGTCGTCGCGGCTGGCGGCCAGCACGAGGTCGGCGGACTGCGCGACGCCCCACACGTAGCCTCGGATGCGGCCCATGGCGGCGGCGGCGGCGAGGGGAGCGAGGGCGTGCGGGCGGGCGGGCGGCAAGCGGCGCGAAGAAGCGGCGCGAGCGAGCAAGCGGGTGCGGCGGAGAGGGGGCGAGAAAACAGACAGAGAGAGACAGACTCGGGGCGAGGGTAAGGAAGGAAGAGCGCGAGGGGAGAGCCTGGCTGGGCTGGCTGCTGCTGGCTGATGCGATGCGGCCTTGGCGCGTTCTCCGCGGGGGGGCGCGCGCGAACGGAGCGTGTCGCGGCGGCGCCCGCGCGGAGAGGGGAAGGGGGGGGGAGGAGGGAGGGGGTGGCTGGCTTGCTGGCTTGCGCGCCTGCCGCGCCTGCCTGCCGCGCGCGCGAGGGCGAGAGCGAAGGGGAGAGGTGTTAGGTGTTTGGGCGAAGGCCGAGCGTGTGCACGCGCTGGCACGCGCGGACGGTGCACGCGCACGCCAAATAAAAAGAAATAGGCTTTCTTACTTCTTCATATCAGTCAGTCAGCGCTTGTTCGCGCTATTCGTGGGCTTGACCTTGAAAGTGCCATTCACCGACGGAAAGAGAAGTTTGCGAAACATCGTAAAGCTGCTAAACGTACTGATGAGCTCATCGCTCAATCCGCCTACAAGATCCATGTACTACGGAGGATAAACTCCGTGTTGCCCTCGTTGTACGATATTGCTCGCGTGGTCACCGAGAGAAGCGACATAAACATCATGGTTGATAGAATGGGGATGGCCGAGAGCACGAGGTTTTCACGCGCAAGCTTGCGCAAGGTGTTCGTTCGACTGCTCTGACCTATGGTCGCTCTCTACGTGGCCTCTCATGACGGGCCGCACAAAGAGAAAAAGCAAAGTCAACGAGAGAGCACAGTCGGCGAATGCTCCCAAAATGGGTAGTAGATTGTGCATACGAACAACGCAGAACTCCTCGGCATACGTACTTGAGTTTTCCAGAAAAGGCAATGATCGTACGAAGAGCAATCGTACCACACGAAATTGATTGAGTAGAGTCTCATACCAGATTGGCATAATGTTTTGAACAACCATGGCGCGAACAGCGAACGCTCTGCAGCAGGAAAAGTGCTGCACAACGTACAAAGCAGCTCCACAAGAACCGACAATGGCGCACCCCTGCCAGTTTCCATCGAGACTGAGGAATACCAAGCCCCATGCCCCCGTTGCGAGACTCGCGACGACTTGGCCCAGCATCTCACGTAACGCTTCTCCCGCTTTGGCTTTCGCTTTTCGCGTCGCTCGCAATACGATTGCGATGCATACAATGAAAAGAATGGTCGATGTTATGCTCAGTGTGAATGCAAGGACACGGAGCGAGCGCACGTTCGATGGCGCACTAAAGTTCGGAAAGAGTCGCGTACCTGCCTTTGTTCGACTCGCGACGAGACCCATGGTGCTTGCGAAATTAATTTATGGATTGCGGAGCTAATGGTAGGATCGAAGGTGCCTTTTGACTCTTCCGTTGAGGACACCCGCATTGGTCGCGGATTGCATTTTTTGAGGATGGGTGCCCTTTCCGCCTGCTTGTCGGTAATGCGCAAGGAACGTAACCTCATCGTTCATGACGCACCAAGTAAGCAAGGGTGGGAGATGTGCGTATATACTTGAGTCTGAAAAGAACGCTTTTTCTCTCCCATGGGCATTGAAATCTAAATTTGAGCCGTTTCTAGCGATGAAGACAACAATTTTGGACTCTTGCCCTGACTTCCAGCTGTGTAAAAGTGGGAGGGACAATAGTTTCCCCACAGGAGAGGGAGAGATTATTATGCTGCCCTGTAGCGGTGTTATCGTTAGATTTCATTTTTACGTCACGCAAAGTCACCACTAGGAGCACCCACCCACCCACCCAGCCTTCTCTCCCTTTTCGACTCTTGGTGAACCACTTGCTGGAATCCTTCAACTTTGCTCACGCTTCTTGATCGAAGAAGAAGGTTTGTTTTGGTTAATAGAAATGACGTGAGCAGACAGCAGCGCCAAAGAAGTAGTGAAGTCAACCTGGCACCCACGGGAAGTCTACTGTAAGACTTGCTGTGCCAACAACCATCCAATCTCAGCAGTCACTAGTTCGTGCGACATTAAAGTAAATCTAATATCGCTCAGAAGCACGAACTAGCACGGCCAAAGATTTGTGATCATTAAGCTCTTCTCTAGATCCTCGAGACGACATTTAAGGTGGGGATAAACATCGATCTCCACCACCAGACAAATTCGTCTCAGCAGAACCGAAACTCCCAGACATTCCTAGCGTACTTAAGCATACTAGCAACCCATCTGAAGCTATATATTTCGGGGAAAACGCCTTTTCGAAAGTTACGAAATTTCTCCTCATCGTTGAATTGATGACGTGAGTACACGGAGGCTTTTCTTTGGGAAGATAATAGATCGGCGTTGGCGTATTTGATGGAGCGAAACGTTGCGATCACCTCACGGATACGCATCATTGAACGGGCGGCTTGCTCAATGCCTGTCGTTGGCCTAGCCCGTATCTAGGCAAAACTCAGAGTCATCCAATCGTCGGCAAGCAGCAGAAGCCGGCACCGACGACCAAACTCCGATCGCGAACACAGGCAAGCAGCAGTCGCACGTAGCAGCAGAGAAAGGCACAGGCCCCGCGCTCGTCCTTGGCGTGGTCTCGCTGACGCAGAGGTGCACCGCAAGGTCGTCTGCTTTCGAAGATGGACAAGTACGGCACGCACGGCGGCATCACGGTGAGTGGCGAGCAAGCAAGCAAGCAAGCAAGCAAGCAAGCAAGCAAGCGCACAGAGAGACAAGGCAACCTTGGGAGTTGGCCGCGGGGAGGATAACAAACTAACTGCTAGCTGATCGAAAATAGTGCGACATGTGCACGGCGAGGCCTATCCAGGGCTTCCGCTTCAAGTGCAAGAACTGCCCTAACCATGACTTGTGCGAGTCATGCTATAACCAGTTTAATGAGCAGGGCGAGCTCAAGCAGGACGCCTCGATGGCTCGTGTCAACAAGGTGAGCACAAACCCCGAGGACCACGAATTCTACAAGCACGCCGAGACGGACACTTCGTTCGTCCCTATTGGTGGCGCCAAGAAGGAGGCCAAGGCCCCAGTCCAGGCTGTCAAGAAGGTCAAGCCTAACGAACCATGCACGTGCAACTCGGGCAAAAAGTACAAAAAGTGCTGCGGCAAGCCCGGTGCTGCGCCCCCGGCGGCTGCCTCGGGATCTGCTTGATTGAACCCAAGGACGGGACCTCTTTTGAGGATTATTCTCTTCCCCCATCCTCTTCAAAGTTCCCTTCACCAGTGTAAGGGAGAAGGTGGGGGAGGGGTGGGGGGTTAGGGCCGTGGCACAGTGGCTGCAAAAAAAAAGGCACAGCGACTCATTCCAATAAGAACCATTGCGCTTTGTAGTAGGTAGTAGCGCAGAAGTACACGCAAATGTCACGTCTTTGTCGCCGCGTCTCGTAGCCAGCGACGGTCCTCCCCAATTTTTTTTTCACGCGAACTTTCGCGCGTAGCTTCGTGCTTCGGCACGACTGTCTCACAGTTAAAAACAAGTCCTTTTCTTCGCCTTTCCGTGTCCCTTGCTTTGTTCTATGCCTTGTTCCATTGTCGAATTGAATTCCATCGCAATGGATCGGATCGCCAAAGTCCCCCAACTCTGTCAGTATTGTGCGCCATGTTTGGCATTTCTCATCAGAGCTGTCGGTCGACGACAATGCCACATTCTCCCTTAACGCCGTAGCCAACGTCCACCTGACCCCATCTTCCCCTTCGACCATGTCTTCGACCAAGTCTTCGACCACGTCGTCCTCTTGTGCTAGCGCCGTGCAATGCTTGTCCACGATCGCACCATATCCGCGCTCGAGCCATTCCCCGCGTAGGCCTGCATCCTTTCCGCCCCCTCCTCGGCGCACCGCCGACCCCGCCCGCGTCCGTCCACGCCGGCCCTGTCGCGACCTGCTCTGTCGCTCTGTCTGTCGTGACCTGCAGTGCGAGCAAGTCCGCCGCTTTGCTTTGTCCGACGCCCGGCTCGCCGTGTCGTCCCGGCGCGCCAGACCCGGCCTCGGCAGACCCGCATCGCGAGCGAGAGCAGCTTCGCGCGGGAGCAAGGAGCAGCTCAGCGGCGGCGGCAGCGGCGACGCGGGGAGCTCGAGGAGCCAAGACCAAGATGGCCGAGACGATCTCGCGGGCAGAGGTGAAGAGACACAACAAGGAGGAGGACGCGTGGATCGTGATCAATGACTGCGTGTACGATGTGACCAAGTTCGCGATGCTGCATCCCGGCGGGGAAAAGCTGCTCCTGCAGTACGCCGGAGAAGACGCGACGGAGGACTTTTACGGGCTGCACAAGCAGAGCGTGCTGGACAAGTTCGGACCGCGGCTGCTCAAGGGCAAGCTGCCGGCGACGGAGGCCCCCGTGGAGACAAACGAGGCCGATGGCGTGAGCGCGTGGGGGAAAATCTCAAAGGTCCCGTACGCCGAGATGCCTTACTGGCGCGGGTGGAAGTCGCCGTACTACAACGAATCGCACGTTCGCTTTCGCAAGTACGTGCGCGAGTTCTACGACAAGGAAGTACGCGAGATCGCCGTGAACGGCGAGACAACGCACGAGGCGCCCTCGCTGGAACTCATGCAGACAATCAGCAAGGCAGGCCTGATGCACACGCAGCTGGGCCCCGGCGAGCACCTCAACTTGCTGCCCATGCCGGCGGGCCTCAAGCCGGAAGAGTTTGACTACTTTCACTCCATGATCTTGCACGAGGAAGGCGCCCGTGTGATGGCACCTGGTTTTTTCGATGGCATTTACGCGGGTTTTACCATTAGCGTGCCTGCTCTGCTGCATTTTGGCACAGAGAAGATGAAAAAGACGGTGCTGCCCGAGATCCTTGCAGGCCGCCAGCGCAGTTGCCTGGCCATTACCGAGGCCTTCGCTGGATCCGATGTTGCCAACCTTCGTACCACCGCCACCAAGTCCGCTGACGGCAGCCACTACATTGTCAATGGCACAAAAAAGTGGATCACGAACGGCACCTTTGCGGACTATGCGGTGACAGCGGTTCGGACCGGCGGTGCCGGCGCCGGCGGTGTTTCAATGCTATTTATTCCGCTCAAGTCCGAGGGCGTCAACGCCAAGATCATCAAGGCAGCGTACAGCCATTCTGCGGGCACCTCTTACTTGACGTTCGAGAACGTCAAAGTGCCTGTTGAGAACCTCATGGGCAAGGAGAATCAAGGCTTTGCCCTGGTGATGGCCAACTTCAACATGGAGCGTCTTCATCTCGTCCAAGGTGTGGTGGCCTGTATGCGCTACGTCACCGAGGAGTGCTTCAAATGGGCGACGCAACGCAAGGTATTTGGCAAGCCCCTCATGCAACAACCTGTCATTCGCAAGAAGCTGGGCTGCATGATCGCCGATGTGGAGTCTTGCTCGGCGTGGCTTGAACTGGTGACTTACCAGGTCCAGAACATGAGTTTCGAGGAGCAGAACCGCCAGCTCGGTGGTACAATTGGTCTTCTTAAATACCAAGCCACCACCGCCGCGCAGAACGTTGCGCGCGACGCTGTTGAGATCTTTGGCGGTCGCGGTCTCACGCAGACCGGTATGGGACGTGTCATTTCCTGCTTCCATCGCACCGTCATTGGGCCCCATATTTTTGGTGGAGCAGCTGACGTCGTGCTTGATCTCGGTGTTCGTCAGGCCGTCAAGGCCTTCGCGCCGGACCTCGACTCTCCAGAGAGCAAACTCTAGGTACTAGCGAGACAGAGGAAACGAAAACATCATCTTGCAGTCTTGTCAAAAAAGCTTTTTGCTCAAACAAATCAAATCAGAGGAGGGTGGAAGAGCGCGAAAGGAAATTCGCATGCTGTGCCTTGCTTTCTTGTGTCGACATTCCTTTGTGAGCGCAGAGAGCTTTTTCTCACTGAAATCATTTTCGCTCCAAAAATGTTGTTCTTTGGTGGATTCTTCTTCTAGCTCTATCTCTGCTCTTGAGTCGGACAGCTACGAAGCCCCAGTGGAAGTACACACTTCCCTTTTATCGTTGTTCTTGTCCAATAAAATGCGTTGCGCAAACGCGAACTCAGGCTTCAAAAGACCAAGCATGAACACCTTCTCCGCGCCAAACCGTGACCAACCCTGCAGGTAGTACGACCTTTCCGACCGCGCTAGAGAGGTAGCAACTAGAAAGAGGGGTCCAAATCTGGTACGCCACGGCGACGCTCGCCGTGGCGCCCGCTTTCGTGGCCGGCAGCTGCGTCGAGAAAGAGGAAAAAGAGAACCATGTCGATCGTTCTTGGTGAGGAGCAGCGAAAGCGGGCACTCGTGCCAGCGCCCCCAGCCTACACAACGAAACCGAGCACGCGGAGATTGGCTTATACGATGAGCACGCGCAAATTGAGTGCGCGGAAACTGAGCGCGCGCAAGCTAAGCTCAAAAAGTCAGAGCCGCAGGTCGCTCTCAAATGGTGCGTCGTCTCGGCATCTAAACCGCAAGGACACGGAGGTCTCGGTGATCAGCGTCGAAGCACGCCGTAGTCAGTTAGAGATCATGGCGGCCGCAACAGGCATAAACAGCAATAACACAGACATGGATGGACAAGAGTCGAGTTTGCACCTTAGCGAAGAAGCCTTAGAGTCCATGCGGCGCGACTACGTGCGCAAGCTGAGTTTGGAGATCCTGTCGTCCACCACACACGATACGCGCACAGAGTTGCACTGTGACGTGCTCTTGGAGCTGCTCAAGGACGACGCCTTTTTCAAGGACCTGAGCGACAGTGTTCGAAGGGAGCTTTGCCGGGTTATGGGTTACAAGAACCTGGCTCCAGATATGGCTGTCTTTCGACGCGGCGACCCCGGCGACAACTTTTACGTCATTCTCAGCGGATCCGTGGCCGTATATGCCGATGAAATCGAGGGCATGCCCTTGGCCGAGCTTCGCGAGGGTCAGGGCTTTGGCGAAATGGCCTTGGCGCATGATGCCCCGCGAAATGCAACCATTGTGACGCGCGATCAGACCGAGCTCCTTTTCATCCCCAAAAACGAGTATCGATCGATCTTGCGAAAATTGCAATTCAAAGAGTACAACGAAAAGACGAGTTGCTTCAAGTCGCTGCCACATTTTCGGCATTGGGACAATTACGCGCTCATGGGTCTGAGCAAGGTCTGCAAGCTCATCACTGAGCCGGCAAACAAGCTCATGTGCCGTCAGGGGGATGTGGTCTCACACATTTACATTGTCAAAAAAGGGCGCTGTAGACTCATCAAGGAGATTGCGGTTCCACGCATCAAGTGCCGGCTCGGGGAGTCACAGACGGCAGATCGTCTGATTGGAAAGAGAGACTGTCTCGTGGACGCAGAAACACTCGAGGGGGGAAGCTTTTTCGGGGAGAACGGGGTCCTTGTCCTGGATAAGGCGACGCAGCCACCGCCATCGGCTGCATCCCCTGTTGTTCCAGCTACTGTTGTTGATGCTGCCAGTCATGATAGTTCTTCGGAAGCCACGGCTGCGTTAGGTGCACAAGCATCCGCGTCCGCGTCCGCGTCCGCGTCCGCGTCCACGCAACGAACAAAACTCGCCGAGGCGGCCATCCTCAGCGATAACAGCGACAGCGAGAGCGATAGTAGTGAGAGCGATGACGGTAATGATGGCGGTATCAATCAAGACAACAGGGTCTCGAAAAGCAAGCCGATTGCCACGAATAGTGGTAAACGGCCGCGTCGACCAAGCCAAATTCTCAAAGCCGCAATACCGGAGCTATACCCCGCCAGCATGGTAACGGACTGCGAGACACAATTCCTCGTGGTGCGTCTTGTTGATTTCCTGCGATGTTGTACCACAACGGACCACGACGAGCTTTTGCAATTCGCCGCTTATCGCGTGCATTCACTGCATCACAAGACTGTGCAAAAGAGACTTGCCAATCAGATTCGCTGGGAGAGGGAGAAACGAAATGTGCTTCTCACTGCCAAAATTCCTAAATACTCACGTGCTCTTCAGCTTCATCGACCACACCATCAGCAGCACTCCATTGAAGAACTCCATGATCACCCCTTTCGCTGCTGAAATTGTCACGGAAGGGGAAAAGAGTCAAGGCAGGAAAATGTAAAAAATCGGTTGAGAAAATGCCTGCTTGCACTCGCGCTATGTATCATATGACAAAGCACGCAAGAAGTCGCGTCCTATACAATTCAAGGTTCGCGTGGTCAAGATGTCGACGCATCCCTGACACGCGAATCTGTGCAATTTCATTTCGCTCCATGCGAAAGCCTATTGTGTGAAGAAATTGTTTTTTAGTAATGAAGCGTTACAGTAAAGCCGACGACCGCGCGCGTCTTTTGCCAAGTCTTGTGATGCTTGAACCATCTGAACTGCAATGTGCTCGATATCCTCATGGCTCTTTCCAGGGCGGCTCGACCCATCAAGCTAGACGTTTGCAGAGGATCCAATCGAGCGCAGCAAAGCAAGGACGCTCTCGCGACGCTCGCATAAACCAAACCGCGAGCAACATCAGGGCAGCAGTCCGCGACGAGTGGGATGTCGCGCGCGAACGCGCCGGGCGCGCGCAAGTTCTCTCGTTTTGGTAGCGTGAGCGCGGCCAAAACTGGTGTAGCTCGCGGCGGGGGCGGGGGCTCGCTCGAGGATGCCCAGGCGCTCTTGGACCGCGTGGCGACGACGGTGGAGCCGCTCATGAAGCGACACAGCTGGTTCGTGGAGAAGCTGCAAGAGATGATGCCGCGCAAGGAGGGCCTGCTGGGGATGAACGTAAACCGTGGTGCCAAAATTCTGCTAAAATTGCGCCAGGGCGGAGGGTTTATGCCGTTCGAGCAGATTCTAGACACCATGCTTCACGAACTCGTGCACATGGAGATTGGTCCACATAATGCCTCGTTTTACAAAATGTGGGACGAACTACGCAGCGAATGCGAGCGCGATTTTGTCTCGGGGGCCTTCACCATCGCCAACAGGGGTAGTAATAGTGATGATGCTACGAGCCAGGTTGTACCTTTTAGTGGCAAAGGCCAACGCGTAGGAAGCGCAACAGGCAGGCGAGCGGGCGCCTCCATGCTTGACCGAAGAGCAGCAGCCGTGGCTGCTGCTGAGCGACGGCGAGGTGTAGGGGGTAGGCGTCTTGGTGGTGGTGGTGGTGGTGGCGGCGGCGGCGGCGGTGGTGATAAAAGAGGTGATGCCGATGACGGCGAGGCGCTCCACGGGCTTTCGGCCAAGGAACGTGCTCTACGAGCTGCAGAACGTCGACGCCAACAGCAATCAACCTGCATTGCCATTGCCGACGGTCAGGACCAAGACGTGGCGCTCGATGACGATCCTGATCTCCAGGTCGTGGAGAAGCCGCCATCCACCACAGGTGTTCCAGCAGCATCCACGAGTTCGTCGACGTTTGATCGCAAGTCTCCGCTGCCTGTTTCCACCTCGTCACAAGCATCATTTCCCGCAGATCAGTCGTGGTCGTGCCCAACGTGCACGTTCGTGAACTGTCGAGAAGGAGCGGCCAGTCGACGATGCAGCGCATGCGGAGCAACGCCTGGCGCAGATGTGTCCTTTTGGCGGTGCGTTCTCTGTGGTTTAGAGATATCGGACAAGCATGAACGTTGTCTTTGTGGACGTCCTCGGAAGCGCGAGCCAGATGTTGTTGATTTGACGTGACAGGAAGCAACGCGAATGTGAAATGCCATCAATACAAAAGTGCTGCGAGTCATGGACGTCAGCTACGCTAACGCCAAAAAGCATGCAATAAAGAGGAAGTTGATCATCAAGGCCAAGAAAAGCTTCGCGCAGAGCCGAAATAACTGCACCAGCCATGATTTTCAGAGAACAAAACAAGAATTGAGAGAGCTACATCGTGCTATCAGTCCAGGAGCGAGTCATTGGTCCCGATAGCCTTGAGGTAAGCGGAAGCCTTCTCGAACGTCAAGTCGTATCCAGCGTACTGCGATCTGTAGATAAATAAAGAGGTTGATATTTTTTTGGTTTCACAGGTGTACAGTTCATCATTGTCTCTTTCCTCTGCATGCACGCGCACACACGTGCGCATCATTACAGACGTGGCGGCGGCAGGAGGATGAGCCTTGGTGGTTTTTTTTTGGTTTTCAGGTATGTGCTTTTTTCTTTTTCAGGTTTGGACGGTCTTGGTTTTTTCTTTGTCTTGGTGATGAGGAGATTTGTATGCGGGGCGGCGAGATGATATTTTGTGTGCATGAAAATTGCTGCCCTGATGCATTGATGTGTGAGAGGATATAAATTCTGAATCTCGTCGCATTGAATTGGAGATGTAAACAGAGGAATGCGAACATGTTGAGGCCGTGGGTCCGTCACAGCGGCGAAAAATGGATGTGTGTGCAGGCTGATAGGTACGAGGGCACGTAGACCGACGTGTTATCAGCGGGAAGGCCAAGTCCTTCCTGTACTTTGTTGGTTTTCGACATTTACACGAGGGCGGCGTCGACGAGGTTGTTAAAGGCTTCGAAAAATTGCTCCGTGCCCTGGGCCATGGCCTCAGCACTGAGCGTCTCGAGCACCGAAGGTTGCGTGCGGTCGCCAGGACGCACGAGCATGGAGCCAATCTCAAAGAGAGTCTTGCCCTTGGCCGCGGCCTTTTGCAGGAGAACAGTCGACATCCAGACGCCGAGCTGAGATTCCTCCGCGACACCAGCGTCCTGCAAGAGATCAAGATCCTCATCAACATTGATGGCCGCAATCTCTGCGAGAAGCTCCTCGCTGAAGGGCTCCTTGGCCTGAGGGTAAAAGAAGACCTCGCTCGAGACATCGGCGAGCTCACCGCCATTTACGTCCGGGAAGCTGAGCGCGTGATCGATCGGGACGAGACGCTTGTCCTGGGTCATCATGAGATTCCCGGCGTGGCGGTCCCGGTTGAGGATGCGGGCATCCAAAACGCCGATGCGGTGGACATCGTCCTTGGCAAAGACGTTGGCGCCGTAGTCGGTCGCATCTTCGCCGGGCACAAAGGCCTGCGCAGAACCAAAGGTCTCTTCGTTCTCGGCGCCGAGCTTGACACTGCCGAGCGCGGTCTTGGGCACGCCGGCGAGTCCGCGGTCCAACAGGTAGGCGGCCTGCTCGTTGATGGCAGCACGCTCGGTCTCCGCGTCGACGGCAGGCTTGAAGACGACCTTGCGCTGGCCCGCATCGTCGGCGAGGAAGTAGACCTCCGAGGTGCCGTTGTCGGCACGTTCGGCCGAAGCGACGTCGACTTGGCAAAGGAGATCGTCCATGCCCCCAATGATCGCCGACTTGAAGGGCGTCGACGAGGCACAGCTGTCATCGATTTTGAGCTCCTCGGCAGGGTTGTAGGAGACCTGCTCGATAACTTTGTTCAGGCTCTGAAGGAACTCCTGCTTGTTGTAGTAGACGATGGCAAAGGCGGCGCGGAGGGCGGGATCGCGGTCCAGGTCGCGATCCAGAGGTGTGCGATCGATCTCGGGATGGTCGGGCATGGCCATGGGGACAACAAGCGACGGCGACGGCGCGCCGGCCGTCGCCGGGACCTGCGAAAGGACCAGCATGTGCTCGAAGATGTAGAGTCCGACGAAGAAACGGTACAGAGCAAGGCTGCTCCCGGAGGAGGCCTTGCTGGGAGCGACGTCAGAAATCTTGGCTGAGAAGAAGTCCGCTAAAGGGAAGAGGGAGAGTAGGATAGAGAGAAAGAAAAGGAGGAAGAGTTACAGGCCCTTTTCTTTGCTCTGCTCGCTCACTTGTCTCGTCTCGTTCTCCTTGTCTGTCTGTCTAGAGTCTTTCTTTCCTTCTTTCTTTCACGCCCGAGTTCGTAGATACAGGATAGATAGTCGGATAGATGAGATGGATGAGCGAGTGCCAGACAGACAGATAGACAGTCAGTCAGTCAGCCAGCCAAACACCCACCCGGTCAGTCTGTCGGTCGGTCGGTCTCGAGAGGGACGGCCGAGGACGGGCTGCGCCGTCTCCGTTCGCGCCCCTGTCTGCGCGCGCCGCCGACTCCCGCGGCCCTCGCCAGCTTGGCTTGAGGTTCTGCCGCTCTCTCTTCTTTCCCTCCTTCCTTCCCTGTTCAGGCCACGGCGGAACTCCGCTCAGCTCGGAATCGCGGGCGAAACGCTGACGCAAGGAGAGGCGCTGTTTCGGGAAAGAATGCCTCCCTCGCACTTTTCCCGCGCCGGCGCCGACGGAGCGAGTGCGCAACAACGAGCGCACGAGCGCGGCGGCGCTCTCGCGGCGGGCCGGCGGGCGCGCTGGCTGGCTACCTCGCTGCGCGCGAGGAGCAGCGCAGAGGGGAGGACGAGGAGGAGGAGGCGCGCCGGCTTGCTTGCTGCGCAGGCGGTAACGCACCCGCGGGGGACGAGGTCTGCCTTCTTCTGTCTGCCTTCTTCTGTCTGCCTGCGCCGGCTTCACTAGCAATCTATCTCTCTAGATCGCGCGCGAGACGAGGTGGTGCGAAGGATGGACGATCGAGAACCTCTTGCAGCAGGAGGTGGAGGAGGAGGAGAAGAACGAGGAATGAACAAGAAGGCTCGAAGAAGAAACCACGCTCGTTCTATTCTCTCCGCGATGGATGCGCGTGCGAGACCGCGGCAGTCGCGAGCGCGATCCCTCGCTCTGAAGACGGCGCGCCGGCTGGCGGGCCGGCTATAGCGAGCGAGCGAGCTAGCTAGCTGGCGGGTCTCCGCAACGAGACTGCCTCGTCGCGGGCCTGGATGGGTTGGCAGCGATGAGCACGCGCGAGCGCGGTCGCGTGCCTGCCCGAGTTTGAAATGTGCAGCGCCGGGGACGCGCGGCGCGCGAGGTCGAGGGCGAGGTCAAGGGCGAGGGCGAAGGCAGCGCGGCGCGCGGTCTGCGCTCGCTGCGCTCGCTGCGCGGGGCGGGCTCGGGCCCGCGCGCGATGGCGATCGAGAAGGGCCAGCGGGATGGAATGGAATGCACGCGAGGCCTGGCCTGCAAGGCAGGGCGATGCAATCACCTCTCTCCGCGCGCGAGGGCGAGGGCGAGGGCGAGGGCGAGGGCGAGGGAGGCCGCGCGGACTCCGCGCGGCGCGGCACGCGGCGGCGGCGGCGGTGAGAGGGCGCCCGAGCGCGCGAGCGAGGGAGGCCGCGGCAGCTCGGCTCGGCTCTGCTCGGCTTGACTCGGCTCGGCTCGGCTCGGCGCGGCGGGCGCGAGGAATTCGAATTTGGCGCGCACGAGGTAGCGCGATCCGCGCGCCACGAAAGTCTGCTGCGGGGCGCCTTTTTCGCGCCGCTTTCTCCCCCGGCCGCACTGGCGCGTACTCGGGTCGAGATCTAGCGGCTGTGGGCATGAACTTTCGGCCGCGTGTGAGGTGCACCTCTGGAAAGATCTCGGTCGACGACTCTGGCAGCGGCAGAGAGGAGGTGGAGGCAAAGTGTGCGCAGGCATTGTGAGGGACGCCGAAAGAATCGCCAAGGAAACATCCGCGTAGGAGGATCGCGTCCGGGCGTTTCGCCCAGTGTGTACCCCCTCTCCCCGTGAGGTGCCTTGAACGCCGTGGCCCCGCCTCCCCCTCCTCCCCCCGCCCCCACATCCACTTCCCTTCCAACTCCCCCCTCACAGGGGACACCCTCTGTTCCTCCCACTGCCTCCCCCTCCCCCTCCTCTCGGACCTACCCGCCCCCTAGTTTCCCCGACTTCCCCAATCCCAATTTCCGCGACGCATTTGCCGCAAAATCCGCAGCAAACGTAAAAAGATTTTTCCTGAATGCTGGCGCGGGCGGCGGTAGCCCCTCCTAGCGGCCAGCTACGCCCCGCGGAAGCGGGCCCGGAGGCGGAGATCATCCGCCGCGAAGACGACGTGCTCGAGGCCGCCGAGAGCGGCGCCAAGAACAGAACGCCTTCCCGCCGCCGCGGCCCGTGGCGCGAGGTGGTAGTATCTTCGGGGAGGTGGAGCGCGCTGTCGCGCTGGCGCGCGCCTTTGCGCCGGGGCGGGACGAGGTGTCCGGGTCCGTGCGGGAGCGAGGAAGGGCCAGGACTCGAGGCCTTTGGCGGAGGGCCTGGAGATCCTGGCCGCGAAAAACCGTGCCAAGGGTGCTGCGCATCCAAGTTGGGGTCACGGGCTGCAGCCGCAGCCGGTGCGGACTGCTTACTTTGAGGACGAGCAGAAACTGCAGCTGCAGCTCGGTTTTTGGAATGGGGAGCGTCCGGTTTGTTAGCGGCGGAGGTGATCTTACTTGGTGCTGGCGGTGGTGGTCTTGGCGCCGGACGAACCGGAGCGCATACACTTACGATCTTTGCGCGCAGTTGTCCCCGCGACAAAGCTTCGCTTGTATGTAATCGTAGGTAGTAGGTATAGCTTACTACTGTAACACAGAAGTTGTCGCACAAGTTGAAGCATCGGCCAGTGGGTGAAGGAGGAAGAGGAGATGTGCGCCCTTGTCCAGAGCGATTGCGTCGTTCATTCTGCTCTTGCCGTCGTTGAAATCGTAAGGTACTGCGACGATCCTTGTTGCTCACCTGGCGAGCAATTGCTTGTTCTTCTGTGGGCAGGGAGATCTTAACCAGTCTGACGATTGGCATGCTTTACGTTTCACCTAAAGGCTGTAACGTGCCGCGGCGATTGATCTTCCTCCCTGCCTGCCTCATTTTGTCGCAGCCAGCCGGAGGAGATTCGCTTCATTCGCGGTGCAAAGTGTGCTTCCAGGGCCGAGCCGCGGCAGCGGCCGGCGAGAGAGAATCCTGGTCCCGCCGTAAAGATCTTGTACCTCTGCATGGACTTACGTATCATCCTATCTCAGGCTACAAGGACCGACCAGGGTCCCCAGCCGAGTTGCCATTGACGAAACTTGTATTTGGGGGCATGCACGAGGGGCTTTCCAAGCCACCCAACGCCTTCGCTTGATAACGAGAGGCGCAATCGAATCGCGCTCCTACAACATTGAATCCAGATGAAGTGAACGATGTGCAACACGTGAATGACGTTTCCATCATATCGATGTCCGCAGGAAATCCTCTCTTGCCTGCGATTTCGTTCCTCGCGCTGGCAACGAAGATGCGAACAAGTCCTAAAAAAATTAAACTCCTTTGCAAGGATTGGATTCGACTTTGTCGATCTGATAGTCGCAAAAGACAAGCTTCTTTACTTTGTGCAACTGAATTTTGAAGTCTGAATACCACTCAAAGTCTAGAGCTACGTTTACGCAGGTAAACCACGCGCCCGCGTCTGCTCCGCGCCCCTCCATCGCGTTTCAAGACCCGATTTGCTCACTTCGCAACAAAACAAAAACAAAACAAAGAACCACGCTTACATCTTGTTGATTCGATCGCGCTTGGCGATGTCCTGCTCGAGCTTCACAATGTCCTAATCGAGCTTGATGATGTCCTAATCGCGTTTGACGATGTCCTAATCGCGCTTGGCGATGTTCTAATCGAGCTTGACGATGTTCTGCTCGAGTTCGGCGAGGTTCCAATCGAGCTTGGCGAGGTTCTAATCGAGCTCGACGATGTTCCAACCGCGCTTGGCAAGATTCTAGTCTCGCTTGGCGCGTTTCTTGGCGACTTTCTAATCGTGTTTCGAAGCTCATGTTTTGAAGTTTGTCCTTTGCAATTCGCGTATCGATCTTCACAAGTCGATCGTGCGGTGAGCTGCGCTTCACGCTTTGCGCGCCCCGACCCCATCGCGACGAAAAAACGCAAGATGGACTTGGGACTCACTGATCAATGGAGTCTTTCTTGTGCTCATGACGCGAAGAGAAAGACAAAACCTGAACTCGTAAAACGCACCAGGAAACCGGCGCCCGTGCGCGATGGGCGCGGAGCAGAGCGCGGCGGAGGCGCGGGGAGCCGGTGACGACGCGACCGCTCCTCCTCCTCCTCCTCCGGCCGCCGCCGCCGTCGCCGCCGCCCCCACCAGCGCCACCAGCGCCAGCGCCGTCGCGCGGGACGCAACAACCCGGGAGGGGCGTTTTGATGTAGCTTCGCGGTCCCGACAGGGCTCGGCGCGCGCGCTGCAGAGGCTACCGTCGACGGCCTCTTTGTCGTCGGCAACCTCCTCTGTGGCCTCGAGCGCCATCTTGCTCCCGTTCATGCGCTCCCCCGAGGAGGAAGCGCGCATCGCGGTCGTCATCAACGCGGTTCACAACCCAGCTCTCGTGGACCCGGCCCCGCCCGCCGACAAGGCATGGGCCTTCGAGGCCGTCTTTGATGCACTTCTCGAAGCTGGCCCCTGTGCTCTTTCTCACGTAAATGCCGACCTTTTGCGCATCGTCATGGACGCGCTCGAGTCCCAATACGCGCCAGTCCATCGTCAGGCTTGTCGTCTTCTATGGCTCATTCTCTCCGGCGTACGCCCTGGTTGGGATGCAGACTACTTTCCACCACTTTATCTTCCCTCACGTCAAATACCTACGGATACGCGCAAACATCTCCGCAGGATCGATCGCACTCTTGTCGAAGACCTTGGTTTCCCCTTTCCCATCGTCCCGCTGCTGCTCTCCGGTGAGGACAATATCGTCCGCCACGCCACGGCCAGTCTCTCCCTCATACTCGGGCGCCGCGGCGTGCCTCGCTTTCGCGAACGCTTCCAGGTCCTGGAAAGCGCGCTCGAAGCTCTAGTGGCCAATATCGTCTCTGAAGACCCACGAGTCCAGCTCGTTTCCGTATCCTCGCTCACGAGCCTCGTTGCACACATTGCAACGCACAACGCCGTCATCGATGCCAATGGCGTCGAAAACCTTGCGACCATTCTTCACCGCTCAGATTCATCAAGCGGCCTTGTGCGCATCGCAACACTGTGTCTTCGCGTTCTCGCACAACGCAGTCCTTTACTCGTACAAACTCGGCTTCAAATCTGTCTTCCGGACGACACACCTATCATCACTGTCCTTATGCGTAGGCTGCGTGAAGTCTGGGAGACCTTGCGAGGTTCTGGCTCATCCACCATCGCAGCCGACACGACTTCAATCGTTGATTGTATCATTGTCCTTACGGCCGCTGTGCGTGACGCCGCACTTCTGGAAATCATGAGAGCGCCACAAAGTCCGGAAAGTACACACATTCTTTCATTGGCGGTCGAGATTCTCGACTTTGTAAAACGTTTGAGAAATCCAGACTTCGCCCTGTGCGAAACACTTTCGGATCTGCTTTTGCATCTTTGTGTTAATGAAAAGTGTCTGCCGCGCATCCTGGAGAATGGCGGTCGTCTCGCGCTGCTTTGCGCTCTTACATGTAAAGTACGACCCACGCAGAACCTGGCAATGTTCTCGCATGACCACCAGCAGCCTCCTTCACGACACTACGCATGCCTTTACGCGACAGACGCGGAACTGCAGCAATGGCGCTCGCGTCGCTTAATATTTTCAGGTCGTGTTCTGGCCGCGCTGTGCGCCTATCTCACACGCATAACCGACACGAGCTCGACCACAATTGGTGCCACTATACTGGTTCGCGATCTCGTCCTTCCGTTACTCTTTGATGCAGTAGGAACCGATGTCCCCGAGGTCGAGGCCCATGGCGCGCTTTCCAAGAGGAATGCCCTTCGAAACACCATACGGCGGGCCGCAGTCGCTGGCCTCGCGGACCTTGGACTGCGTGAACAATGGGCGCGCTGCGTGTTCGCGTTTCGCAACGGAGCCGTGATCGCAAGGCTTCTTGCTCTTGGCTTCGCCGCGCATGCGGTCTGCGCGCACGCGACGAAGCGTCGCGAAGCCAAGGGCGCCGTTGGGGAGCCCTACGACGCTAATGAAGAGGCGCTCATGCACCAAGCCAACGCAGCCGTACTCTTGCACCTCGTTGCGCGAGGGCTCAGCACCTTTGCCATGCATGACAACATTCTCGAAAGTCAACCAGCCCTGTCAAAGATGCTCATTGACCTCTGGAAATTCTTCGCGCTCACAAGTCAAGACAACAACCTTTATCTGCCCTTGCCCATTGCATTGCTCGCCTCACTGAATCCCGAGCTCTCGGAATTGGCGCTCCTCATGCGCAACGGCGATGATGACGACACTGACAGCACAGACGAAAATGAGGTTGATGATGAAGACCAAAAGTTCGAAGACCGCAGTGACACAACGCAAGACGGTCCAGCCGACTCAATTTCTCTCAACGCAAGCAACACGGAGAACGATACGTACCGGCACAGGGCATCTTTTTCAGGCAAACCTCGAGAGGCCAGAGACCGGGCCAGTTCTCCTGCTGAGCATTCCATGGGAGACCGATCCTCGCGTCAAAGCTCGCTCTACGCCTTGGGTGGCAAAACTAGACAAAAGAATGTTGCACTCGAAACCGCCTTTGTCGAAGCTTCACTGGGTCAGGCGCTCATCCAAGTGGGCTTTCATGCCAATATTTTCCCGCCTCAAATGCTCTCTGCAGCCTCTTCGGACCAGCATCAGACCACCCTCACCTGGACCTGCAAGTGGATTGCATACGCCGAGACTGTTCTCGAAAGCTACCCTCGACACGAGCACATTCGCGCGAAATCGATTGCTCTCATTGCCCTTGCGATCCGCCGCCAGGGATGGCTTGCGCTATGGAGCAAAAGCGCAGCGCTCCGAGTTGTTGCAGCAGAGCTGCCGAGAGACTCAGCTTCCGCCTCGGCGCCGCTTGACTCGTGGCCCTGGGATGAAGGCGCTGTTGACCTCATCGTTGATGCACTCACATCAGCCGCCACGCAGGGAGGGTCTGTGGGAAAACCGTGCGCCCGTGTCGACCTTTTGCAGGTATCCACCATGCGCGTCGCGTTGCGTGCAATCATCGAGCTTCTTCAGCCCGCCGGATTCGAGCGCGAATACAAATTACTCCTGCATCTCAAATTTGCCAATTCTGAATCACTGCTCTCGGATGCGTCTGGAAACACCACTTTGCACATCTTCGCGGACGGCCAACCCAAGCATGTTGGCGAACTCGAGCTTGCGGCTGATCTCGTGCACAACATGCCGTGGGGCGTCGCTTTCACCAGTCCTCAGAGCATCCTGCGATTCGCAAAAGTCAACAAAAACAACACATTACCGGATGCCCCAGTCACTCAGTCTCCGGCTTATGTCTGCTTGGAAAAGGCAGGCTGGACGATTAGTTTGTGGATGCGTCATGGCGACAACATGGGCGGCAACGACAAGGAGAGGCTCTCTGCGTCTGATCCTGACAGCCAATCTGTGCACGTTCTTGCTGCCGCTGCCAATGGCGAGTTTCCCGTAGCCGTACTTTCTACATGCCACGGAATTGAGCTGGGATGCGTGGAACTCCTTGCTTCCGTTGCGGATGAAGCTGATCACTTTCTGGACTTTATCCCATCACTCTTTGAACGTGGTGACACCAGCGTTGAAAAGGACCCCCTGGACGTGAGGCCAGTGTGGCACGGCACCGGCTTTGCGCTCAACGAAGTCTCGCCGGGCTGGCATCATCTTGTGGTCCTCTGCGATGGAAAGCAAACGCGATTTTTCGTGGATCGAGCCCAGGCCGGAGACACCATCGATTTCGCGTGTACAGAGACAAGCTTGGAGTCCCTTGGAAACTCTCGCGACCTCGCGCACGCTTTTCTCCCTGACTGGACCATTGCCGACTTTCGTCTCTACGGCACAGCTATTCCCTACATGACGGTGGTGTCCTCACCCGTGCGCGTGCCGCTCAATCGTCGTCCTTGGGATGTCTGCAATGCCATGGACATTGCACACGAATACGCCAGGCAACGACTCGCACCGAATATCGTTGATGCTCTCGTCGCTATGATTGATGTCGATGTGATCGAGGTTCGTCGTTATGCGGCCGAGGCGCTTCTGTTGCTTGCTGCGCATGATGAAAATCTGCCCCGGATCATTGAGGCCAAGGCTGTTCCAAAGCTCGCCAAATGGGGCAAACTTCCTGTTGGCCTTGACCTCGCCACATTTATTGAAAAACACAGTCACACACAACCGGAAAACGATGCCTTCCTTGCAAGCATGCAACACCTTGCGTGCTGCACGCTTGTGCAAGTGATTCTTAAGCTGCGATAGGGCTAGGCCTAGCTGCAAAATAGACCGAGGCGATTCACCCTCATTTGCTTGAGAACAATTCTGAACAAAGCTGACTCTACGTAACAAACACATCGTAACTTTTTATGTTCGAAGCAAATAATTCTCACATTCTTGGGCCCGCTATCCTTGTTGATGCGAGCTGGATCTTCAAGTTTTTCTCGCTTCCAGTGCCATGAGACTCTCTACATTTGTTGCCTTTTACTGAGCTCCTATCTACTTAGCTAAATGGAAGAAAAACAAAGGCCAACAGGCGTCCCAAACGTAAATGACCTCGTCTTGTCCGGACAAAGCGTACCCGTCTCCTGATCTACCGCAAAGCACTCGATATTGTCCGAATCCTGATGAGCAACGTACAAAAACGCGCCTGCAGGGTCCAGCTTCATTTCTCGCGGAACATCGCCTCCACTATTCATGCAGCAGACGAATTCCGCGCGCGTCCCGGTGTCATCCTCGGCGTCCACGAGACGGAACGCCGTCACGCGCCCAGTTGATGTTGACGACCCCATATTTCGTGTCGAGCAATACACAAACTTGTCATTTGGATGCAGTTGGATGGCCGCAGCGGTCCACCTCGCGTCAGAGCTCGGCTCATCGCTTCCGTCCAAGAGCGAAATTGCCTGCGTTGCGTCCCGAAGAGGTCCTTTTGTCGTGTCTTGGGCATCTCGCTTGGCTTTCCATGGCACCAAGCAGAGCATCGAGGTTAATTCGCAGACTACGAGTCGGGTGCGATCCGAAGAGCGAATGGCCACATGGCGCGGACCCCAGCCGCCGGGAAGAAATGCATACTCGTGCCGCGTCTGCCTTCCTTGCGCATCGAGCGTGACTTCATGGACGCAGTCGGACCCGAGATCAGGAATGAGAACCAATCTTTCCTCGCCTGTCGCAGTTTCATCCTCAATGCTCATATGTGGGTGGGGCATATCTTGGCGTGGCTCATTGGGGCCGGGGAAGATCACGTCAGGTACATTCTCGCAGGACACAATGCTTACCGCCTCGCCGATGCGACCTTGCTCATCGAGAGCAAAGACGACGGCAGGTGAGGATGCTGCAACCGCATAATTGGCGACAAACAAAAAGCGGCCATCTTTGCTGACGCTGACAAAAGCCGCGCTCGTGCCAAGACTATCTACTTTGTTGAGCACCGAGAGCTGTTTCGTATCACGGTCAATCGTGTAAGACCACACGACTCCGCTATCAAGGAGCTCGTCGGTCGAGTACAGAACGGGCAAAGTCGGATGCAGAGCAAGATACGATGGGTTCTGGGGGGCATCTGCACCTGCCTGAGATGACTTTTCAAGCACACTACGCAGCGCCGGTTTGCCGCTCACGTCAATCTCAAAGTAGCCTATCCCACGCCCATTTCCCTCCACGAACGGCAGAGTCTTGCCGTCTGCAAGACAAGCGGGTTCAGGCCCCAAGTAGCGGTCGCGCAATGGGCAAGCGCCATTCATTCGTTCGTCCGTCGTGTTAGTTGGTGTCGCGTACAGAAACAGACAGGAAAGACTTACACGTGCCCACAAAGAGCTCCATGGCTGCTCGTCCGTCCAAGCCCGACACGGCAAAGGTCTTTGCTGCCGCGAGCTCGGCCTCGGAAACCCTTTTCTGGGTCAATCTTGGTCTCCCTCATCTTTCGCTGAATTGACGTTGTCACACGATAATGGCCCGACACACGTGTGAGAGCCTCTAGCAAGTGCGTTCTTGGATCCTCTTTGTTTGTTTGTTTTCTATGGAGCTTTGCCGTGCTTTCCTTTCCGTCTCGCAGCATGGCCTTGCTCATAAAAGGTCGCTCGTGCTGCTTTGCAGAATAGGCCTGATCGTCTTGATAATCTTGCTCTCTCTCGCTCTCGGGAGATGAGATGTTGTTCGTGGCGACAAGCCCCTCCCTGCTCCAATCCGAATTGCGGCTTTCACTTCTTCGCATACACGACGTCTCCCAAGCCCAGTACCCTTTCCTCGTAAGAAGCAAGTTGTGGCGGGAGAAGGAAAGCTGGCCTAGGCCTAATACGACTTGCGTAGTAGCAGTCAATGCCACGCGCGGCGCGGCTAATTTTCGTTCACCGGACAAATATGCAGTTCGAGGGCATTGAGCGTGCAAAAGACGAACGTTGCGCGGCGACGTGGCGGCGGCGGCGCGCAAGGCGCCCGTGGGGACGGGCAGAAGAACGAGCGCGGCCGGTGCTGGCCAAGTCGGGAGCACGTACGCATTGAAGAGGTTGAAAGAAAAAGGAGAATGGACCAAGGCCAAGGTCAAGCTGTCGAGACGTGGTCTCCACGCGTAGAAGCAGAGCGCAAGCACGTCGTGGGCGGCGTCGTAAGCGCGCACAAGTCGCTCCAGGAGTGCAGCAGAGACCGCGAGGCCAGGGCGCAAGTTGCCGTGACAGAAGAGGCAGAGTTAGAGCTTCGACAGCGAACTGTCGAGCTTGGCGAGGCGCGGAAAAGGCTCGAGGAGGGTCAACGAGCTTTGGAGGACGCAAGGGCAAAAATCAAGCTGAGCGACGCCAGCGGAAGCCAGGACGATGCGCTCCGAAATCTCCATGCCCACGTCGCAATGGTGACGCGTGAGGCGGATGAAGCCGAGCGCTTACGCGATGTTGCAGCCGTGCGTGTTCACAAGCTTCAGCCTGCCACCGCCCAGCTGAGGAAAGAGGCCGCGACACAGGAGGCCGTGCTGACGGAGGCAGCCGCTCTTCGTGTCCGCAACGAGAAAAAGGCAGCCAAACAGTTCCTTCGCGCACGTCAAGCCGAAGCTGCGAGAGCCGTGCAAGCAGGGCAAGCTCGCGATGCCGAGGATGCCGCTCAAATCGAAGCAGCGAAGCGCGAGAGAGAAAAAGCAAGAAGACGTGTCATGGAAAACAAAAAGGCCAAACAAGAACGCTTGGACCAGTTACAGGCACAGTATGATGCAGAGCATAGACAACGCGCGCAGTCGATCTTGCAACTGAAGAAGACCACCGAAGCCATCCAGGCCGAAACAGCGGGCAAGATCGCCCAGCGCAAGGCGCGGGAGGCACGGGAAGCCCAACGCGAACAAGAAGAATTTAACGAAATTCTTGAGGCCGGTGGAAATCCATACGAGGTGTTTCGGCGTCGCAAGCAAGATGCACGTGTGCGCGCAACCAAGGAGCGCATCAAGTTGCGGCTCCGACAGTCGGAAATGCTCTTGACCAAGAAAATGCTGGCCTTTGACGAGTACAGTCGAGTCAAAGATGCTCAAGAGGCAAAGGAAAAGGCTTACGAAGAGCAATACACTAAATCGCTCGGACGCCATGCCGCAGAAGAGCGGACGTTAGAGTATATGCAGTCCCGTACCATTGGAGGCGTGGCCTCGGTCGATCCATCCGGACGTACCTTTCGCGTTCAGCCAAGTCAGGTCACGACGATGAAAACGCATGCCTTCGGTCTTGGAGAAGTGCAGCGCCACCGTGGGGACATTGTCGACAAGATCGCTGCGCAGCCCGTCAATGCCGGTGTGCGCCCCATCGAGTCTCTCATTCCAGCAAAGTTGCGCCCCTTTGTACCCCCACAGCACCTAGCTCCCACGGGCTCGCAAGAGGCTCTGGTGCCAATGACACCCAAATCGAGACCAGAATCGCAGGGTTCCGCGTATGGACGCGCAGCATCTTCCGGAGGGGTTTCGGCAACGCAGGCCGAGGCGCGTGCGCTGGAACATCAAATGGAAGCTGCTCTCGGTCCACCCCCTGGCGCCTCCATTCTTCCAGAGGAGGCCAGTGTTGGAGACGCTCGGGTCGAGGACGAGCGCCGGCTCGCCCTTGACACAGCCCTCAGCAGCGCTCACGAGACCGCCGGCCTCGAATCTCCCGCTGACGCCGCTTGGTCGCGCAAGAGCAAGTATGCTACGCGTGAGTTGAGCGTCTTTGAGGAAAAAATGCTGCGCAAAGCTCGCCAGGAGCAGCTGCGCAATGTTGTTCAGGACCAGGTTGTATGGGGCAAAAAGTTCGAGGGCGAAGCGTTCCTTGTGAAACCCTCCGTGCTCCACTACAAAGACTTCATCGTCGGCGAAACGTACACCAAGACGTTTGCTCTCACCAACGTTTCCTTTACCTTTAACAGCTTCAAGCTGCTCGAACTTCCTGACGATATCAAGAATTTCTTCACCGTATCGTATGAAAAGCCGGGCCGCATGAGTGCAGGACTCTCGTGCAAGGTACGCGTCGATTTTGAACCCAAGGTCAACGAGGACATTTCTGTCGACCTTCCTTTTCTCGCAGCCACAGGGCCTTTTAGCGTTCCCATCCGATGTACCACACGCAAGACTCGACCCGCTCTCTCGCGAGAAGATCTCGATTTTGGTACTGTCGTACATGGCGAGACCAAGACACTCGTCGTGAAAATCGCAAACGAGGGAGCACTTCCTTGCGCCTTTTCAATGGAAGGTTCTTGCTTTGAGGCTGGTGATCTGCAAATCGGCACTCCGGCAAAGGAAAGTCTCCAGGGTTATGATGCGACGAGTCTCAGCATCACGTACGCGCCGCAAGAGGATAGTCCCGTAGACATTGATTGTTTTCTGGACTTTGTTTTTGCTGACGGCCAGTGCGTGCGCTGTAATATTGTCGCAGCCACGAGCAAAGTACCAATCTATACGGCTTTGCCTGAGCTCGACTTTCAGTGCTGTGTCTTTGGCAAGCTGTATCGAAACAAACTTGTGCTTCGCAACCGAGGAAGTGTCGCCCTTCGCGCTGAGATTGCTCCGCCCAAGGCGCTGCGAGAATGTGTCGAGTTCTTGCCCGACATGGGCTTTGTGCAGGCGCGGAATGGCCCTACGGACGGGCACTTTGATGTGCAAATCAAGCTGCGGCCTTCGCATAATCTTGTGGCGTGGTGCGATCGCACAGGGAATTGCGTTCGTGAGGAAGATCCCGTTTTTGGCCAAGTTGTGCACGTGACAGTGCCCATAAGCATCCGCGTCCCGGAGCAAGTGCTTCCTGTCCGCCTGGCGCTGACTGCGACCTTGACCTCGTCAGATATTGTCTTTTCGCCATCGGTGCTCGACTTTGGGTCTTGCTACACGACGCAATCGGTCGCGCAGACCTTGGAGCTCCGAAATACGAGCCTTTTGCCGCAACAATTTGGTTTCGTCAAACTGCGACCGCAGGTGAGCGTGCAGCCGTCAAGTGGATTCGGGACCTTGCTCCCCAAAGAAAGCATGTGTCCCAAGGTGATCTTTAGTCCGTCTGCGGCAGTTGAGCACAATTTTACGCTCACCCTGCGCACAGATCTTAACCGCGTGTTCCAAATCCCTTGCAAAGGTGAAGGCGTGGAGCCTCCCCTGCACTTTTCTAACACGACGATTTCCTTTGGGGCATGCGCGCTTGGCTCGCGACGTACGGAGAATCTCTTTTTGACGAACCCTTCGTCATCGAAGGAATCACGGGATTTTCATATTGTCTTGCCGGCCGCGCAATTCAACCATGGTCTGCACATAAGTCCGCAGGTTGGCACCCTGATGCCCGGTGAGAGCGTGCGTATCGAAGTTGAGCTCACTGCGCAAACGTCGAAAGATGATCCTTGCCGAGCATCGATCATAGACACTGCAAGCACATCTGCTAGTTCCGACAACGGAGAATCTCCCGCCGTCGAGGACGCAACACAGGAACAAAAGGGAGACGACGAGGAAGAAAATGAGGCATCCGAGGTGTCAGGCCCCGGAGACATGGACAGCGCGAGCGAGCAGTTACCACCAGAGGTCGGGACGGTATCATGGAGCGATCCGGAGCAAGGCGAGCCTTGGAGCAAACACTGCACATGGTTTGCCAAATGTTTTGTGCGCGGCTTTGAGCTGCCGCTCATGCTGCAGACGAACAGCGTGCTTGTCGAATCTGATCTTGTTGCAGATCTCGATGACTTGCAATTCTCGCAGGTAGCCGTTGGGCACGCCAAGACTCTGGTCTTGCGTCTGCGAAACTTCGGCAAGCGCCCTGCCCAGCTGACCTCGGACACTTTGAATCCCATGGGCCCCTTTGTCATGGTGAACGCTCTTCGCGAAATTCCAGTGAATGGCGCACACGCCATTCACATCAAGTTCTCCCCGTCGAGCAACAAGACGTTTCAAGAAGTGCTGACGATTCGAAGTGCAGCTGCCAAATTGGATGTTCAATTATGTGGCGAAGGCGTCAGTCCCAAGCTAAGCGTATCTCTGACGGACCCGACGGCGGCTCCGGAAGATGCCGACGAAGTCTCGTTCTCGAGCGATCAGCTCGTGGACTTTGGTGATATTTTGGTGGGCGAGACTTCGATTCGGCCTGTCTACATGCAAAACAAGAGCGTCTTTGGCCTCGACTACGCGATGCGCGTTGCAAAGGATGCAAGCATTCCTCGCAATCTCAACGGTCAGGATGTCTTTGCTATTGCGCAGCAGCGGTCAAGCATTCCAGCGATGGGCTTGCGCGAAGTGAAAATTTGCTTTCAGCCAGATCAGGAGCGACTTGGATCACATTTTGGCGTCTTTGAGGTCGACGTACCAAATCAGATTGGCAAGCATACGTTGCGTTTCCGCGGACGCGCATGGAAGCATCCAATTTTTGCACACATGGCTGACGAAGGGTCCGTGGCACCTCGGGACCGCATTGCCGATGAGTTTGCGACAAGCGAGGACACGGCAGTTTTGGACTACTCGCTGACGAGCTACTTTGACAATGCCGAGGACGGGGCAACCTTGCATGTGGAGATCGGCTCCTGTGCAGCTTCTCGCGGCGGGAGCTTTGAATTTATCGAGATTCCAAGAACTGTGCAAGTGGATAAGCCCAAGGGCGCGCTCAAGGGCGGCGACCGTGAGCGAATCAAGTTGGCATTACAGCTTGATCAGCCGGGTTGCGTGGGCGAGCACATTCTGGTGTGCGTCTTGACCATGGACGATCAGGTGAAGCGCGAAGTACGTCTTGTGTTGCGTAAGAAGCTAGCATCCGAATAAAGATAAAATCGTTATTTTGTTTGGTTTTGTTTTGTTTTGTTTTGTTTGGTTTTGTTTTGTTTTGTTTTGTTTTGTTTTGTTTTGTTTGGTTTGGTTTTGTTTGGTTTGGTTTGGTTTTGTTTGGTTTGGTTTGGTTTGGTTTTGTTTGGTTTGGTTTGGTTTGGTTTGGTTTGGTTTGGTTTGGTTTGGTTTGGTTTGGTTTGGTTTGGTTTGGTTCGGTTCGGTTTGGTTTGCTTGGCTTTTCTTTGCTTTGGTTTGCGTCACAAAGAAGGGCGCATTGGAATGGAGCCCGGCAAAGCCAAGTGTTGCTTTGACGTCCTCCAAAAGTACAATGGCGCACGTCAAGACAGTATTTTTTTAACCACGACAAAACATTATCCTTGACGAAGCACGGCGCGTATCTTCCGCGGCAAAAGCAAAGTATCCGTCGGTCGTGACGGACAACGTGTGTAGCAGCTTTAAAAAAGAAAAGAAAAAAAGAAGAAACAAATCATACGTTATCATTTGCATGCGCACAGATTTAGGAAAAGGGAGGCAACCTTCCCTTTTCGAAGTTCTAGCCTATCAATCAACAGTGGAATCTATCATCAGTCATGGCGCGCAGCCTCCGCAGCTTGCGCGAGCAAATCGACGCCCATGTGGAAGGGGGACGATCCAAAGGTGCTGTTGTGGCGCGCAAGTGCAGCAGCAGCCGCTTGTGCAGCCGCTTGTGCAGCGGCTTGAGCTGTGGACAAAGGGTCCTTGCGTGCGTGTTCATTGCGAAGGCCTTTGCTCATTTCGACCAAGGAGGCTACACCGTCAGCCGAACTGGGGAGAGCAAGGGCGGCCATGACATTCGGAGGAAGCGGAGACACCTTGGGACCCCGAGGAGGGCTACTAAGCACATCCTGGGGCATGTCTTCAGCCTTGTTTGTGGTCGGCGTGGGTGTCTTGCCAGCGGGGTTACGTTTCGGTACTGTCAACGTCACAGAGCCTGTTGCCGCCGCCGCCGAAGAAGAAGGTGGCGCGGAAGGCGTGGATGTCGTGGTATTATTGTTTGTGGCAGCGTCCGGACCGGAAGTCGCGGTGCGACGCTTGGTGGCCTTGGTACGCTTGGCGGCGTCAGCATTTGATCCACTGCTCTTGCGCTTCGGGGCGCTGGGCGCTGCTGCTGTGGAAGGCTGAATAGGCCTCGTCCGCGGCGGAGCAGATTGCGTCTGCTGCACTTGTTGCTGCGCCTGCTGCTGCGCTTGCTGCTGCAGAGAAGAAAAAAGCTGGTACGCACTCGTCGACGCGCCATTGTTTCCGTAAAACACGGGGGTCACACCGAAATGACTCTGCGGGAACTGGACCTGGTGCGAATGTGCATGCGAAGGCTGAGAGTGCTGCATGCAGATACGGCGCTGCAAAAGGTACTTGGAGACGGCGCACTGAAGATCCTGGACGGTCATGTCGACCTGTCCGCTCGTGGCGATGTCCCGCTGCATCGAATCCTGCGCCAAGAAGGACTGCACGACTGAAACGGCGTGAAGAAAGTCGTCAATATCAAAAGCTGACGCAGAGCGGCTCGTACCGCGCATGGGCGGAGGCGGCGTTGTTGTCGCGCTGGAGCCCGTTTTCTTGCCGCGAGCAGCCGCTGCAGCCGGCCCGCCAGAGGCAGACTTTTTCAAGGCGGCGTTCGGACCGTAGACCGGTTCGTCGACCTCGGCGTCGTGAGCATGCGAGTGCTGCCCGTTTTGGCCCGCGGCGCCGGAGGGCCCGTTGGGAATACCATGGCGAAAGACCGCAAAGCGTTGTTTGTTCTGAATACGAACGGGGGCCGCGGGGAGCCATTTGGCCTCTACGAGCACGTTGGGCGAGACCCAGGACCAGCCCGAGGGCTTGGGCACCGCAGCAGACGAGGGACTCGTCGAGTTGGTTTCGAAGCAGTGCACGGCGTATCGACTAAAGTTGCTGGCGCCCTTGACAGCCGAGAGAACCTCGATGCGAATAGGCACAATAATGTCGGTGCCGGCAGGCACGGTAACGACGAGCTCCTCGTTGAGACGGATCTCGCACGAGGGGGCGGTGTCTGCGTCTGCCACGACAATGCGGCAGGTAGCTGCGGCATGCCACTTGCGCGGGCCTTCCTGCATGACGCTGAGCCACGAGAAGCCGAGTCTCCACTCGCGCGAGTCGATGCCCACCAGCATGGTGGATTTCCTCTGGCCGCTCTTGTTGCGCGTGAAAGCGGGCGCGGGCGTGCCATCCTCGTAGACGAGGCGCATGGCCAACGTGGTGTTGGGCTTGGGGTCCTTGATGACCACCTTGAGGTGATGACCTCTGCCGTGCTGCTGATTTTCCCACTCGCAGGACCCGTTCGCCGGGACGGCCGCCCACTTGTTCTGGATGCCCTTGAGCGTCCCGTAGTTGCTCTGGAACTCCACGCAGTACGACTTCGGGTGCGGGAAGTGCAGCGCCGCCGACGTCGCGCCGTTGCCGGTCTTGGTGGTCTTCGAGGAGCTGGTCTCCTTGGCCGGCGTCGCCGCCGCCGCTGCCGCAGCAGCAGCAGCGCTGTCGCCCTCGCTCTTCATTTTCTCCTGGTTCGCGCGCCCCCGCGCACGGCGCAGGTCCTGACTGAGCCCTGTGCGCTCGCTAGCTAGCCTGCGCTGTCTTCTTTCTCCCTTTCGAGCTCGCAAAACTGCGCAACGCAATTCGAGCAGCGCGCAACGCTCGAGCGCGGCCACAGAAGTCCCGGCGCTGCTGGCTGCCTGGCGGCCTGCGTCCGCGTCCGCGCGTGCGCTGCGCGGGCTGAGAGCTCGCGCGCAGGGGGCGCCGAGCCTCGCCTGCGTCCGGCGTCTGGCGCAAGGGCGCAAGGGCGCGAGCGAGGGGCGCGGCGCCGATGGACGGGGCGCGAGAGGGGTGGTTAGTCGCCGCCGGCCGCTCCTAGTGCGCCGCCGCCGCTGGCCGCTGGCCGCCGAGGGGTCGCTGCGCTGCGCTGCGGAGCGGGGCGGGGCGCGCCGGGGCCGGGCGCGGCGCCGCGGAGGGGCTCGCGCGCGCGCGCGCTCGCTCGCNGGCGCGCCGGGGCCGGGCGCGGCGCCGCGGAGGGGCTCGCGCGCGCGCGCGCTCGCTCGCTCGCTCGCTCGGGCGGGCGGGCGCGAGGTCGCCGGAGAGGAGGGCCTCGGCGCGTCTCCGGAGGTGATGGAAGAAGAAGGTCTGCGATTGGCCGCGAGGAAATTTTGGCGCTGCGGGCAGTGGCGCGGGGAGGGCGCCACTGGCTGGTCTCGCGTCTGTGCACACTGGGCGCCTGCGCGTCTGCCACTGGGTCTCGGCTCGTAGAAATAGTATAGCCGTTCCCCTGGCGCGCGCAGTGGCGACGAGGGAGCAAAGCCGCGTGAAATTCAAATCTTGACAGTTTCACGGGCGATTAGCTTTACATAAAATTTCGAAGCGCGCGTCAGAGAGGGGGCCTAAATAGAGTGCAAGAGGAGGCTTCATGATTAGTGTGCAGCAGAGGCGCCTCCGTCGCGCGGCGCCCAGTGTGCTCGTCTGCGCTGCGCAGATTCTCTAGCGCGGAAATGAGCGGTGGAGACAACAAGAAAATTCTTTTCTCGCTCTTTCATCCTTCCTTTCCCGCCCTTTTCCCGCCTCAAGTCATTATTCCCCGCTTTCTCTCCTTTCTTTCCTTTCCCTTCTTTCTTTCTTTCTTTCTTTCTCTCTTTCTCCCCTTCTTTCCAGATCATGTTCAAGTTCAAATTCACGTGACCATTGACGACATGAGTGGCCACAGGCAGGCAGGCGGTAAATAAAAAAATTTCCTCCTTCTTTTTTCTTACTTCTTTCTTTTCCGTAGTCCAGTGGCAGCGCGCTCGCAGCCACTGGCTGGCCGCCGCCGGCTCGTCCCCTGCCGCTGGCTGTGGCTGGCTGTCGGCTGCTGCTGCTGCGGCTCTCGCGGGCAGGCAGCCGGCCAGCTAGCGCAGGGCAGCGTTTCCGGCCGCCACGCCTCGCCAGCACTGGGTGGAGGCAGCCAGGCAAGGCAGGCAGGCCACCCGAACGCATGTCTTCGCGCGTCACCTCTCCGCGCGCCGAGGCTCTGCTCTGGCCCTGGGTCTGGTAGCGGAAGGCGGCCCACCGGACCCCGCAACGGCCCCTCTCGTTGTGTGTAGAAACGTTAACGTGGTTTTTTCTGTTGCAGCCGCCCGAGTTGCAAGTCGAGTTTACGCACTAAGTTTTGGAGCTTCTGGATAAAATAGCATCTCTGGAACGACTGGACTGTGCCCTTCGTTCTACACGACAAAGAACGTTCGTTTTCCTTCCCTACTAGTACTAGTATACTACTAGCGACGCGGATGACGGATGTTCGCTTTGGCAGACAGACCCAGGTCGGTTGCGGCGCGAGCGGGCGCGGGAAGGAGGACCGTCGTGGACAGGGGCCCGGGACGCGTGGGGCGAGGCTGCAGAAGAGGAGGAGAGGGCGTGCAAAAGAACCAGAATGGGCTGCAAAAGCGCCGTGAGCAAGCTGGTGTTCTTCCTGCTCGTCGCTCTCAAGCTCGGACACGGTCTCGTGCAACTCGTGGGCTACGATGTCGTGCATGAGGAAATGGTGGGCGCCAAAACGCTAGATTACCTTGCGCAAGATGCCAAGGGCGAAAGTTTTGTCGAGTTCGTGGTGCGCTCCGCGGGACTGGCGGAAGCAATCTTCGCAATCTCGCTGTTCGCGCTTGGTCCCACAAAGCTCGCCTTCATGGCCATGCTTGTTCCCAACACCGCGCTCGCCCTGGTTTTGGATCGGGACTCAAGCCTCATGCGCGCTAGCGGCGCGCTCACCGCAAAGCACGCCGAGGGACTCGACATTGGCGCTAAAGTTGGCATGGCGGTCCTCGCTGCAAATTTCCTGGGTCTCCTCTTCGCGGGCTCGAAGCAAGAAGGTCTGCGGCGCTCAACTTCGTCTTTTGCAATCTTTGTACTACAAGCCTTGGTGGCCATCGAGACAGCCGTCACTTTCTTCGCACTCATGGGCACGGAAACCTATTTTGATCAAATGGCTCGCGGCATTGATTTGGATGCAGAAGGCTTCGAGGTCGCCAAGGTCGTCACGCCTCTGGGTCTTGTCTTTGTGCGCTTGCTTCACACAACCTGTAACATCCACATGCTGGGTGCCGGGACTCTGCTTCACACGCTCAAGCCCACTCATGTGGCGCTGGCCCTCATGTTTCTGCTGCAGCTGAGCATTTGCGCCGTCGACTTTTACGTCTACGCTGGTCTCAAGCGCGTCGCAAGCGCCTCGGACGCTGCGGCCTCGGCGCTCCAGGACATGCTGCAGACAGGCATGGTTTTCCACGGCGTCTGCGCCGTCCTTGCGCTCGTTGCCGCCCTCGTCGCCCTGCTTTCGGACCCTGCGCCCTCCAAGTCCAAAAAAGAGTGAAAATATTTCTGTGAATCCGATCCTTGAGGTCCTTGCGCTGTCGGTCCAGATCACGGTTTTTAAGGGAGGCTTCGACTCGCCGTGCCGCTTGTCCGTCACGGTGGCAGCAGCTGCAGCTGCAGCTGTTTCGCAAGATACAAGTCCCATGGAAGCAGTCACGGTTCTGCTACCTAGGGGTTGTAGTAGTGGTGTTAGTAGTAGTGGTACGTATAGTGGTGTGCTTGAGAAACATTTCGCGCCAGAACAAATCGCCAACGTGAACCAAGCAAGCAAGCAAGCGACAGGCAAGCGAGCAAGGAGCGAGAGAGTGAGCCAGGAAGCGGTCACTAGCTTGTGCCAGAAAGGAAAATAGCAGCAGCAGCAGCAGCAGCAGCAGCAGCAGCAAAGCGCAGCGGCGAAAGACGGCGACTTGTGTGAATAACCGGTAAGAAAAACAAACCAAGAACCATGAGCTTGCAAACGACCGCGACACCCGGCAAGGTCGCCGTGGGCGCCGTGGCTGCAGCTGGACTGCTGGCAGTCGGACGCTGCGCGCTGGCGCTCTTGGTGGACGCTGATCTCTCGACGTGGTCTGCGCGCTGCCGCAAGTCGTACTTTCAAGACAAAGTGGTCTGGATTACGGGCGCAAGCAGTGGCATCGGCGAGGAAATTGCGCGCCAACTCGACCAGCTCGACGTGGGCATCAAGCTCGTCCTTTCCTCCCGGCGTCGGGAACCTCTGGAAGCATTGGCCAAAACGCTCACCTGCGATGCTGCCATTGTGACGTGCGACTTGAATGATCTCGACAGCCTCGACAAGGTCGCCGAGGATGCCATCGCAGCCTTTGGCCGCATCGACTTTCTCTTCAACAATGGAGGTGTCTCGACGCGCTGCTTCGCCGAAGACACGGACTTCTCCGTGGATGTAAAGGTCATGACAGTCGATCTCCTCTCGTACGTCAAACTTACCAAGCTGGTGCTCCCAGGCATGATCGAGCGCAAGTTTGGTCACATTGTTAACACCAGCTCGCTGGCCGGTAAGCTGGGCATGCCGCTTCGCACGGCCTACTCGGCAGCCAAGTTTGCCATTATTGGCCACTTTGATGCCCTTCGCCTCGAGGTTGCCCAGCACAACGTCCACGTGACCAATGTTTGCCCCGGCAGTGTGCAGACCGAGGTTGCGCGCAACGCACTCACCACGACGGCCGACAAGACTTTTGGAGCTGCTGACAAGAACATCGACAATGGCATGCGCGTCGAGCGCTGTGTAAATCTCTTCTTGGCAGCCGTGTCCAATAACATTCCCGAGGCATGGATGTTCGGCAGCACCAAAGAGAGGCTCTTTAGCTACCTGGCTGTCTACATGCCGGGTACCTTTCGCAAGCTCACGCTCATGCAGGCCCCCAAGCTTATGGCTCAAGCCCGCAAGCTGACCAGTGAGCATACCACGTAAAGGCTTTACTCCTTTACATCAAAGAGAAACATGCCATGTGAAGACTGCGTTGTAAAGGTTGCGAGAAACTTGCCCGTGCGTACTTTGGCATTGACGCGAGATGACAGAGAGAGAGAGGGAAAGAGAGAAGTGAGAGAAGAGTTTTATCTGCCATTGCCTTGCTTTATACCAAAACGGGTACAACACTTCTTGCTCCAAGAGATTACGGAGCAGCCCATGGTCCTCTTGTTCAAAACGATCGCGGGGCAGCCCATGGTCCTTTGCGAGCGGCTCCGCTCGCGCAGAATAAACTGCAAGAGTACCTTGTCGTCATCCTGTATGCATATAACAAAATCACTCGATCGAGATTCTTCAATAATTTGACATTCTGCATGTATTTGCGTTCTTCGTAAGACCTTGAGCGAGCATATTAGCAATCAAGAAGACCTCAAAGATCGCAAAGCAAATGAGCCTGAAACAAGACTCAGAAACGCAGGTTCCCAAAGTCTAGCCTTCGACGCATGCTGGCTTTTGACAACTCTGCAGATAGAGCTTGCAAACAAAATTGTGGCGGCTCGGCAAGGGACAACAAAGAGAGCCCTCTCTCTGGCTCGTTGGCAAAATGTTCAAATATAAGTGGTGACCAAATGTGCAAGAACCTGCCGCCATGGCAGATCGATCGATACCCAAGAAAAATCAAATAGCGTACTCTTGGCGTGACTCGACTCGACTCGACTCGTCGTGTCTCTTCTCTTCTCGTCTCGTCTCGTTTTCGTCTCACCTCCGATTCTGTTCCGAAACAGGCGCTTGCTGCTGCTGGTGCTGCTGGTGCTGCGGATACGCACTTGCTTGTTGAGGAGGATAGCCTCCCTGGTGCAAAGATCCTGGAGGCGGCATCCCCATTGGCGGCGGCATTCCCATTGGCGGTGGCATCCCCATAGGTGGGGGCATGCCCATAGGGGGTGGAACACCTCCTGGAGGCTGAGTCCCCATGTATGCCTGTTGCTGTTGCTGTTGCTGCTGTGCCATCTGCGCCATTTGCAGCTGCTGCTGCTGCTGCTGCTTCTCTTCCTGCTGTTGCTGGTACAAGTGCTCATAAAAGGCGCCAAAGTTCTGTCGGTGTTTCCACCCGAGTCTATGCTGCCTGCGCCCGTGCATCGAGTCGTGCGTCAGGTACATGTCGCAGTAGTCGCAGTAGAAGCGCGGCATCGCGCCGGCCGACCCGTCGCCGTTGCCCTCGTCGCCGCCGCCGCCCTCGCTCTCCGCGCGCGCGCGCAGGGCCCCAGATCACGGCCCAGCCCGCGCGCCGCGCGCCCGCGCTTCGTCTGGCCCTGGCCCGCCGCGCCGCGCCCGCCGCGCCCGCTCGCCCGCGGCCGATAGCGGTCTGGCCGCGGGCCTGTGGCTCCCAGCGTCTCCTCGCCGCCGCCGCCGCTGCTGCTCGAGCCGGCCATCGCCGCCGCAAACCCTCGGGGCAAACAAACCTGCAAACCCTCGGGGCAAACCCGCGGACTCGCCCGCGAGCAAACCCGCGGACTCGCTCGCGAGCGAGCGGGCAGACGCCGGAGATGGCGGTCTGCAGGTCGTGGGCGTCGACGAGCGCGTGCCGCTTCGGGGCCAGGTGCCGCTTCGCGCACGGCGAGGAGCACCCGGCGGGCGGCGGCGGCGGCCGCGGCCGCGGGGCCGGGGCCCGGGGACCTCGCGGCGCTCCGGCGAGGCCGCGCGGGGCCGCGAGAGCGCGCGGGAGGGGCGGCAGCGCAAACAGCGCCGCTGCGTGGCGCTCGAAACCGAGCGTCGCCGAGAGGACCTGGACGAAAACACGGGGCGCCAAGGCGGAGCAGCAGCGACCGCAGCTGGCCAATGGAAACGAGGGTGACGCCACGCACGACTTTTGTCTGGTCAACTTCAACGTACTTGCGGACGACCTCGTAGACTCCACGCATTATCCTGGGGTTCCGCAGGAGCTCCTCGAATGGTCGTACCGTGCGCCGCGACTACTTAGGCACATTACAGACGGAAAGATCAACGCCGACATTATCTGTCTGCAAGAGGTGGACAACAAGCACTTTGACGAGACATTTGACCGCGTTCTCGCAGGCAAGGGCTATCAGGGCCTCTTTAAGAAACGCACCAATGCCAAGACGGACGGCTGCGCCATTTGGTTCAAGACAAGCACCTTTCGCATGGTCGAGTCTCTCCCGATCGAGTACTTTGTGGGCGAAACAGACTTACTTGACCGAGACAATGTTGCCCTGGCACTCGTGCTCGAACACCTTCATGGACCGAAGCGACGAAAGCTCATCGTCTGTACCACACATATTCTCTTCAACCCGCGTCGGGGCGACGTCAAGCTTGCGCAGCTAAGCAAGCTGTGCGCTGAGCTCAAGACACTCCGCGAGCAACACGACGGCGCAGCCATTGCGCTTTGTGGGGATTTCAACTCGACACCCAAGTCCGCAGTCTACGAGTTTCTCACGACGTCTCGGCTGCATGACGTGCACGCGCACGAACCATCGCACATTAGCGGCCAAGGTCTCATCATGGCCACGTGTCGTCGCGGACATCGCGTCAAGGCCATCATGACAGGACCGCATGGTCGCGCGGGAACCTTTTGCGGCCGCTACAGAGGTCCCCCAAACTCGAGCCAACAGACTGCACGTGCACGCAACAACAAACCACGATCGAGCGCCAACGAAACGGAGGAGGACCAAGAGGACGAAGGAGTTCTTGACATGTCCGATGCGAATGGCTGGAGCGATCTGCAAGCGGGAAAGCAACCTGATGGCAATGTAGACGACATCATTGCCACATTCGTGCGTGAGAACGGAGATGAAGAGATGCAGTCAGAGCAACAAGAGACCATGCAACAAGAATCCAAGCGTCGCAAACCCAGTGGAATCTGTGACATGCCAGAGACGCTCGTCACGGGCTTGGAACCCTTGAAGAGCGCATACGCAATGCAAGCCACGTCGCAATCGACAGGAGAGCCGGCCTTTACCACTTTCCACGATAGCTTTCAGGGCACTGTGGATTATATCTTCACTGGTGATGGGCTTGAAACGACGGAATTTCTCGCTCTCCCAGACATACGCGCCTACGGTATGGGCATTCCCAACTCCAAGTGGAGCTCGGATCATTTGAGTCTCGCTGCTCGTTTTCGCTTTTGCTAGATAAAGTCCGCGAAACAGTTCGCGGATCGACAAATGGCTATGCTTGAAATTATTGCAACCCATGACGAGGAAGAACAAGAAGATTTACGAAATGGCAGACCGGCTTCCGCGGAAAGAGGACAAGAAAAGACAATTTACATGCGATATTTTTGCGGCGCGAGAAGCGCTTTCCGTCGCAAACCATGATCATTTTTACAACAGATAACATGCAATTGCACCTTTTCCTGAAGAATTCTTATCTTGAGACTGGACGCGTAACTAAATTTGCGCATGATCTTGCCAGCCCTCCCTTTTTTTTCAATTTTAAATCTTTACATACAAATCCCAGGCTCCAGCTCATCATTCCCTCCGAGAGAATAGAATACACTGGACACCATTTGGGTTTCTCTCTTCTCCATGTCAAGAACCTCGCCGAAGCTGACGACGCGCAGGACCTGGACGCGCACCCGGGGCTTTCGGGAAGTGACGCTCGAGTCTCTTGTCGGCTTCCGCAAGAAGCATCTTCATGTCACTGAGGTTTGTGGCAAAGGCTTCCTGCAATGAGGCATCGAGCAAATCGTGCTGAAAGGAACTCGGGACTTCCCACGTCCACCGTTTGGGCTCGGGGAGCTCTTGCGAGACTGGTGTGAGATCTGGTAAGGGCTCGGCAGCTTCGAAATGTCGCACATGTTCGAGATGAACGCGATTACCGTCAATCACCTCAATCTGTGGAAACATTTGAAGAATCATTGTTGGATATGCCTTTTCACTTGCACAGAGCGGATTGGCGCTCGCTCCGGTCCGAGTTTTTAAATGGAGTACTCGAAGTCGAGGAAGATCGAGCAAATAGGGCCTGATATCTCGATCCCAGCTTTCGATCTGGTTCCCCTGAACGAAGAGCTCCTCCAAGGCATCGAGATGCTCAACACCTGCCAGTGACTGTAAACGGTTTCCTGATACATCGAGACGGCGCAATTTACGCAAGGCACCAAGACCTTCAAGCGTTGTGATTTTGTTGCCGGCCAGACAAAGGTCTTCCAAGGCGCGGCACTCTTGAAGATGGCCAACGTGGCCAAGGCCCAGGTTTTCGAGGTTCAGTCGTTGGACATTTTCTGCACGCGCTACGCCCGCTCGCTTGATGATGAGAGTCATCGAAGGTTCCGTCATTTTTATCCTGAAGCTCGCTGAGGTTTTTGAAAGGTATTATATTGCCCTTCTTTGAGCTTTTCGCGTCGACTCTGACTCTGAGTGAGTGATGGCGTCGTCGTGCAAAGGCCACCCGTTTGGGATTGCTTGCAGAGATGGACAGGAGCGCGGAGTCGGCGGAACGACGAGCTCACGTGAGTAAGCGCCAGGGCAATTTCGCGCAGTCAGAGGCGAGGCGCCACGCGATCTCCAAACACGCGATCTCCTCGCGCGTTTCTAATCGAGTTTGGCCTCTTCACCACTACGTCAACTCGTGTCTTTCTCTCTACCAGTACCCAGAGGACCTAGGGCCTACGCTAGGCCTTACTACCTACGCTCTCAACGAATTTATGTGTGCGCACCTATTTTTTTATTTTATAAAAAAAGTTCTTGTCAGGCCTACCCCGATCGAAGATCATGGTGCATACAACCCGAGGGCCTGGAGCCTACCTTGAGCCCACTCACTATCTAGGCTCTCAGTCTCTTTTCAAGACAGTGTGACTCACTGTCAGAGAACGCAAATGAAATAGGCCTACTCACTCATGACGATGTCAGCCAAATCGCTTTGTCTTGACGGTTAATGAATGAGTCGTCATCACGAGTCGTCTTGGTCTCTGTATACTTTGTTAGCTCGAGCGATCAAATGAATCTCATTGAGAGTCCTCCGTGAACTCGCAAGATTTGTCCAAAAAAAAAAGGAAATTGATGTAAGTTGTGCTTTTCTCAAAGTTTAGAAGACGACGATGACGCTGGGCTCGGAATGGACTCAAAGCGGATTCCAGCTGCTTGAAGACGCTCGATGAGCGCAGTGCCCATGGAGGACGCCGGCGTGAGAAACCCGGCAGTGCGCGGCAAGACCTCGCGTTGCTGGGCAAGGCAAATGGCAGCCTCCGAAAGCATCTTGGCAGTCTCCGTGTATCCGGGATCGCCACCGCTGACCTGGACCCAAACGTAGCGCGAGGGATCCGTGGCGTCCTCGGCCTTGATACGCGTGCGAAACCATGACTTGGCGCGGAGTTCCTTGGATGGGCCGTCGCCTTGTTTCGGAAGACGCCCGGCTTCGACCATGGCCTGCCGCTTGGAGGCGGGGGGCAACGGCTTGGCCATCTTTGCAGCCGCCTTTTCAGAGGGCGCGACGGCCACTTCGCGGTACTGAAAGTCGGGGCCATACTGGAGCGCTGTGCTCGATTTGCGGACGATGCGGGTATTGATCATGGCCATACCAAAGGGCGCAATCCACGTGCCAAGTTCGGGGTCCTGCTCGTAGTTCTTGTAATCCGCGTCATCAGGACGCGGGCCGCCTTGAGGAGCGCCGCCAAGCAGAAAGGGGTTTTGGTTCATCTTGTGAAGCTCGGGGTCGTTCTCCATCGCGATACCCGACGCGAGCGTGCCGCCCGAGAGAGAGCCCATCATGTCAAAGTAGGCGGTGACCTTGCCGATGCGAACATTGGAGCCGAACTTTTCGCGCAGCTTGGTCACGGCGTAGAGGGTGCCAAGGTCGGAGGGCAGCGAGTCGAATCCGCAGCAGCTGCTGAGAATGACGCCGTTGGCTTCCGCGGCGGGTCCGAGCCTGTCCGACTGGATCTTGACCCAGGGCACCTCGCCGGTGATGTCGCAGTAGTCGCACCGCTCCGCGATGCACGCCTCCAGAATGGGCGTGCCCATCTGGCTGAAGGGACCCGCGAGACTCGCGATGACCCGCGTGCGCGCGGCCATGGCGTGCAACCCCTTGGTGTCATCGATCGAGCACACGATCACCTCCGGAAGACTCTCCGTGTCCTTTTCCGCCTCGAGGTCGGCCACGATCTTGCGCAGCTTGGCCTCATTCCTGCCCCCGACGGCCCACCGCACGCCGGCCCTCTTCGCCACCGTCGCCAGGTACGCCGCCGCGAGCTGGCCCGTGAACCCCGTCGCGCCCCACACCACCACGTCCAGCTCTCGCGCCGCCCGCTGCGCCATCCTGCTCGCCGCTGCCGCTGCCGCTGCCGCTGCCGCTGCCGCGCGCCGATTCCGCTCTGCCGCACGCCGCGGCGGCCCAGTCCGCCCGAGAGCGCTCCTCTCTGGGCCGTCTATGGAGCCCAGGATAGATAGCTGCAGCACGGGCCGCTCCCGCTGGGCACGTGCGGCATCCGCTGCTGCTGCTGCGTCTGATCCCCGTCAAGCCGCCCCCGGCCGCGCCAAGCTCGGGCTTGGCGGCGCCCGCGCAGAGGCCTCGCGCTGCAGGGCAGACAGACGCGGGGCCGCCGCGGAGCTCGGCGAGATGGGCGAGCTGCGGCGATACGCCGAGACGAGATGGGACGAGGTGGGGTGAGAGCAGTGGCGAGAGAAGAGGATGAGATGATCGACGATGATAAAGATGATCGAAGATGATAAGCTGAGCTGAGCGAGCTGAGCGAGGCGAGGCGCGGCAAAGGGCGAAGGCGCGGCGCGGAGTTCGCGCGCGGCGGGGCAGGCGCGCGGCAGAGGGCGGGCGCGGGCTTCTGGCGGGATGGAGGCGGGCCGCGCGACGGGCCCCAAGAGCAAGGTCCCGGCGGCCTCGGCGGCCTCGGCGGCCTCGGCGGCGACAACAGCCACGCCGGCCTCGGCGGCCACGGCGGCGAGCGCCAAGGGGGGCGCGGTCAAGAAGGAGGCCGGCAAGGGGAACGCGCGGCAGGACAAGGCCAAGGAGAAGAACGGCGTGTCCGAGAGCGCCGGCGGGCAAAAGAGGTCGCGCCACGTGCTGCTGGACGGCGGCGAGGAGCTCATCCGCGCCGGCACGATCCGGCGGATCATGAAGGTGCCAAACGAGGTCAAGATGACAGGCTCCGAGGCCGTCCACCTTGTCTGCAAGTCCACAGAACTATTCATCGGAGACCTCCTGGACAGATCCATGGAAAAGGCCCTCAAGGATAACCGCAAGGTCATCAGATATCAAGACCTGGCCGACTGCGTGCGCGAGAGCCCGCATTTGGACACTTTTGTTGAGCTTCTCCCGGACCTCGCCACTCTCTGCAACCCATCGAATGTAAACTGATGAGCTCTCTTCTTTTGTTCCTCTCGTTGTTTGATTTGGTTTTGGATACTACACAGAAGCTAGCTGAGACCTTGCTCAGAATAATCACTTGGTCTCTGCGGCGTCGCCCTCTTGGACACCTGCTCTTCCCGCTTGCCCATTCTTTTGGACTTCCCCATCCTCGCCAAGAGGGACGAGGGTGATGTTCATCGTGACGCCGCGTTCTTGCTCCTCCTCTCCCTCGTCATGGTCGTCATCCTCCTCCATGTTTGATAAAGCCGAGTCTTGCGCTTTGACGTTTGCATCGCAGCCTTGAGCAGTAGTTGCGCCCTTTTCGCCATCAGCGTCTTTGCCATTATCGTCACTGCCACCTTGGCCACGACGATCAAGATCATCTTCTCCCTCGTCCGCATCGTCGACGCGCGAGATCTCCAATGCGGAAGCGGCGGCTGGGTTTCGTGCAAGCTCTTCATTGGCCTTGGCAATTTGCGGCAGGAACTGATCGAGCTTGGCGAGAACTGTAAGCGAGACAACGGTTGGTGAGTGATTCAACGAAGGCTCATTTCTCATGCGTATGAGCAAAAAACTTACGAGCACTTGGGGGCATTGGCGCCGTGAAGGGCTTGGCCCCGCCTGGACGCAGGTCGAGACTATGGCCTTGAGGTCGTGCGGTGACGCCGACTTCGAGGAACTCTGCGCGCTTGGGACTTGCAGCTGCCCCTTTCCTTGTTTCCGACGCGGCAGCAACGCTGGCTGCCGCGCTCTCCTTCTCAGGTGCTACGGGAGGCTGGCCTTTCGAGGAGACGGCGCCAGGGTCGTCATGGCCACTGGTCGCGTCTGCCCCAGTTTCCTTGTTGTCGGCTACCTCCTCGATGAGGGGACGTTTTGCTGGCGAGGACATTGCGCCCTCTCCACGGCCTCCCCTCGGAACGTTTTGCTTTGCTCAACAAGGCTCGTGCGTACACGCGCGCGCGCGCGCGCGTTTGGCCCAAGCTGTGTCTTTGGTCCCAGCATGCAAAAAGCAAAGATTGAAGAGCCTCCTCAGAAACCACAGCCTTTTTCATTTCCTGCTACTAGTGCTATCGGCGCGATTGACGCGTGCGCGCGCGCGCGTAGAGGAGGGAACAGAAGGCGCACCTGAGCGCCCAGCAGAAGCAAGAATGCGGTGTAGTTCAGTCTTTGAAATGAAATGATGAAGCAACACCGGTAGGTTTTGTAACAATCCCCAAAAATGCAATTTGCATCAAGATGGGCAACTTGTGACACGAGTAGGTAGGAAGTGGTGCTCTAATGCGCTGTGCTACGTACACCACAATCAATCAGGTGGCCGAAAGAGAGAGAGAAAAGTAGTCGACGTTTGCACGTGGGAACGAGGAAGGGGCACCGCAAAAAGTCTTGAAGCAAAGTTCACACATGATGACCTCTCATACTTTTTTATTGTTTTTAGCTTTACACGTATTGTGGTCATATGCGAGAAAAAAGACTTTACGTACAAGGTCGTCAAGTCATGGGCACGCCCAGAGGCATGCCGCTGTCATCCTCTTCATCCTCGTCCTCTTCCTGAATCTCATCGATGCTGTCGGGCTGGTAGAGCACATTGCCGCTGGAGCCATGACGACGCGTGAGCGGGGGCATGGGGGAGACGGAGCCAGTTCCTGCAATGTCCTGCGCAGCACCAAACTCGGTCGTGGTGGGTTGATGCGAGGAGGCAAACAATTGCGAGGAGGACATGTGACCGCCAACAATGTCAAGAAAGCTCGACAAGAGGTGCTCGTCTTCCTCCGTAAAGCGATGTCCGTGGACCTTGTTGATGAGCTGCAAGACGCCAATGACCTCCGCCTCGCGATCCTCTGCGACTTGACGGTCCGTAATGGGCATCACCAGTACGGATTTAGTCTTGAAGCCCGATTTGAGATCAAATTCAGTGTTGAAGCGGGGATCCTTGTGAGCATCCTCGATATTGATGATTTCGCCTGTGGTCGCCGTGTAGCCTGCAAGTCCCTTGTCACATGTGGTGCGGATTTCGACGGCGCCCTGGATGGACATGAGCTCGTTGTGCTTGCGGTCCACGACATAAAGAGTGCAGCGCTCGGCGTCAACGAGGCTGGGGCTGCGTTCAGTGACTGTGAAAATGAGAGAATTGATTCCCATTTTCGAGTGAAGCGAGCGCACGATGTCGACCATGGAAAGAACCTGGCGGTGGCGAATTTCACTTGCCTCGCGCAGCATTTGGTTTCGCAGAATGATGCCGAGCTGCAATGAGAGGTGATCCATGAGCACTTCGTCAAGCTTGGTGAATCCGAGATTCTGCTCGCCGGTATTGCTGCTACCTTCGGCGGCTTGGGAATCTGAGTCGCCGTCCGGGGCATCGCTGAGTTTGTTCACGGCTTGGAGGACAGCCACGGGTTCAAAGTTGGCGTCGCGAATGGGCGTGCAGAGGATCGAGGTGGTCTTATAGCCCGTGGCTTGATCGGTGCTTTTGTTAAAGTAAGGGCTGTCATAGGCGTCGGGGATGTTTAACTTTTCGCCCGAGAGGTAGACGGCGCCTGCAATGCTGCTTTCGTCGAGAGGAAGCCGGATGTCCTTGACGCCTACGGCTTGTCTGAGAACGAGCTCTTCGCGGCGTTCGTCGACGATGAAGAGGGTTGCGCGGTCGCAGTTCATAATTTTGCACGTGTTCTCCACCGTGACGGCGATGGCGGCGTCCAGCGTGGAGGCCTTGTTGCAGCGTCGGATGACCTTCATAACCTGGAGAAGGTGGCGCATTTTCATGGCATTTTCAGGGCGCAGCGCGTTTACGTCGTAAAGCTCTTCAAGCTCGGCGTCTGTCCACGTCGCCGCGCGTTCGCGCCTGCGCGACCCAGGGCCTGTCCCCGTCGCGTAGGGTTCCGCCGCCATCGTTTGTCTGTCTGCCTGTATCCTTTTCTCCTTACAGGCAAACGAACCGATCTCGCGTTGGTTGTTCGTTCGTCCGTTCGTTCGATCGTTCGTTCCTTCGACCGTCCGCTCGTTCGCCGGGCTGGGCGGAAGCTGTCCGGTCGTTTGGTCACGATCCGCCGGCTCCGCGCGCTGCCTACGATTCTGTGCCAGCCGAGTACGCGACGGCCTTTCGTTCGTGCCGCGGACTCCTCGAAGTGGACTTTCTTCCTTTGTAGTGAAAGCTCTCTGCTTGTCTAATTTCTTTCTAGTGTATACTACTACTACCTCCTTTGTTTGCATCATCCACCGTGGAAAGCTTATGTTTGCGGCTTGTGGAGCAGGGCTGCCTGTATACCTGGCTGCTGCATGCCTGCGCGCTTGCCTGGCTGGCTGGATACTTTTATCTCCTTGAAGTTGTCCACACGCATGGATCCACTGTGACACTGGTCTCGACGAGGCCAAGTCATAGTTTATCGCGAAGTGAACAGTACTTGGGTCCATCTTGGTGAGGACTTCTCCTCCGTGAGTTGGACACGATGGACCGTGATTCTCGGCGCGTGGAAAGTAACTCTTTGACGAAGGACGCGGGCGCAAGAAAAATGATCAGGTCTACAAAGAAAAGCACAATAGTATTTACCTGCAGCAGCAGCAGCAGCAGCAGCAGCAGCAGCAGCAGGTGGCTGCGGCAAGCTTTCTCCTGATGAGCAGCTGTAGCTGCGGACAGATTGACGGATCCATTCAACCATGACGATGACTCACAGTTCCGCCGGCTGCGGCAGCAGCCTGGCGGTCAGTGTTCGTAATTATCCTCCATGAATGCTAAGAGTAGCAGCAACAGCAGCAACAGCAAGAAGGGAGATCGGGCCTTTTCCATCTTTGCTCGCAGGTGCTCGATGCTGGCTGGAGTGGTCATCAAGCGCGCCTCGTCGACGTCAGATTTTGTTCACAATACCACCACATCGTTGTCACCATTGTTGTTGAAAGCCACAAGTTCTCGACTAGCTTAGTCGTCAAAGGGCCCTTTTTAGCCACGCTGCATCTACGGCCAGCACAGCTGCAGCTGCAGCAGCAGAAGCAGGTAGTGGCAGCTGTTCGTTCAAGGTCTCCAAGACGCCATCCCAGCAAGACACACGGGACCCAACCCCGGCAATGTTCCAACTCGCGCCGCGGGCGCTCTGGCTGGCTGGCTGGCTGGCTGGCTGGCTGAGGCTTGCTGCCGTGGCCGGTGAGAATCTCGCGATGGACTCTTCTCGGCCGCGACAGAACCGCGACTGACTGTCTGATCAAGCACGGCACGGGCACGTATGCAGCAGCAGCACGCAACGCTGACGTATGCACGCTCGCCAACTGTCGCAGTCGCTGTCGTGCGCGCAATGCCTCAGCACTGCCAGGCAGCTACAGATGCGCCGTAAGCCAACGACACGAGAGGCCGCCAAAGACGACGACGCCTAGCCGAGCTACTAACGAGAAGACCTGCCGCGCACACACTTTGCGCGAAGTCGTCCCAACGTCCAGAAGCACGCCCCCCCCCTGCTCCGGACCGCGTTCTTTCCGCTCGGCTGATGTGAGAGAACATCCGACTCCTTTCGCGTAGTGGTATACCGCCGCGATGGGGTATTTCCGAAGAACGCTACATGGCAGGAAAGCGGAGGGTTCGGCGCGTCGGCGAAACCCTCCCTTGCAAGCTGGGGGTCCTGCATCGCCGCCGTCTTCTGTCGTCTGCCGCGGGTTTCCGCGTCGCCCGTCACGACCGAGCCTGGCTCGCTGGCTCGCTCGCTGGACGCGCGGCATGGCTCGCTGTGGCTGGACGGCCGCAGCGAGCCTCGCCTTTCGCGCGCCGCAGCCGCTGCGCCTCCCGCCTCGGCCGCCGCATCTCAGGCTTGCTTGTGTCGCTTGCTTGCCTGCTTGCTTGCTTCCTTGCTTGCTTTCTGCAGCGACTTCATCGCCCTCGTATCTCTGGTCCGCTCAGCTCGCGATACCTTCGAACGAACCCCGCTGCGGCACGGCCAGAGAAGGCAGCAGCAGCAGCAGCAGCAGCAGCAGCAGCAGCAGGAGCGGCAGCAGCACACATAGCTAGCTTGCAGCGGCCACGGCTGCCCGAGGCGAGAGGCTGACGCCGGCGGAGGCTGAGCCGCAGCGGCCCGGGGCGCTCGCTCCGTGCCGGCGCAAGACGCTCACCGGGCTGCCCTGCTGCTAGCTTGCCAGTGCCAGTGCCAGTGCCAGTGCCTGCTGACTGACTGACTGTACGAGCGAGGTGTGGTCCTCCTCGAAGTCAGCACTGCTGCGGCCTCGGCCTCGACGGTCGTGCTGTGGCTGGTCGCGGCCGCCGCGCACAGCCCGAGCCGCTGCAGGCAGGCAGGCAGGCAAGCAGGCGCGGGCAGGCACGAGCTGAGCTGCCGGTCTGCCGCCGCTCGCCGCCCTCGAGGTTTCGAACTCGAATTCGAATTCGAATTCGAATTCAAACTCAAGTTCAATCATTCACAAAGTCAAATTCAAACCCTTGCGCATCAAACCGCTGCGGAGGCCCCGACCCAACCCGACTCATCCGCCACCGCCGCCCTGCCGCCGCCGGCAGCGCTGGTCTCGCTGTGCTTTGCTCGGCGCCGCAGCTGCAGACGCCGCAGCTTCTCCGTCCGGCGGCAGCGGGCCGCGCTGGGTCGACCCCCGGCAGGGCAGACGCCGCGCAAGCCTCCCTTGCGCCCGCCGCTGCCGCCGCTCGCCTCGCTGCCCGAGCGCGAGCCCTCCTCGCGCCGAGACGCCGCCTCGCGCCGCCCCCGCGACGCGCAGCGCGCCCGAGCACGGCGTCGAGAGCGTCGCGCCCGCGGTGCACGGGCCGCGCGAGCACGCACAAGCTCAAGCACAAAGCCGGAGGCGAGGAACTCGAGCGCGACCAGTGACAAAGAGCGGCAGGCTAACTAGAGGCGGTAGTAGCAACGGGCTGAAGGCGGCGGGACGAGGCGCGGCAGACTCGCTTCGCACCGCGGCAAAGCATCGCATCGCATCGCATCGCATCGCATCGCTTCGCTTCGCATCGCGGCGCGGCGCGGACCGAGGGAGCAGAGGCAGCTCAGCAGGCACGCCGCGCGAGCGACCATGGGCGTCTTCGTGGGCGAGCAAGGTACGTGGCGGCGCGGAGCCGAGGGAGGAGAAGCGGCAGCGTGAATGGAATCGGATCGGATCGGATCGGTTGAAGACTGGATTGGACGGCATGAGCGCACGAGCCCGGCAGCGCTGGACGCGCAGGCAGAGCCGCGCGGAGCGGACGCGCGGAGGCGCGGCGAGGTACTCGCCTGCCCTCGCCCGCTCCGCTCGGACCTGGCCCTCGCTGCCCAATCGCTTGAGCAGCGGCGCCAGAGCCTCCCGGGCCTCGGTGCGGGCGTGGCCTCGCCAGGGAACAGGGAGGCCTCCTGGCCATAGAGCTAAACACAAGCCGCGCTACGCTAGGCTGAGCCAGCGAGCCCTTGCTTGCTTGCCTGCGTCTCCAGCCAACGGCCCTCGCGCGCCGCGTCTCGTGCTCGGGCGCCCGCTGCCTGCCTTCAGCGCCCTCGCCGCGGCCGCGCAGTCAGTCGGTCGCGAAGGAACGAAGGCAGGCGCGCCCCGGGCGGGCAGATGGAGACGCGCCGCGCCGCGCCGCGAGGTCAACGGCGCTGGTGAGACCCGGGCGTCCTCGCACGTGGACAAAGAGCGCCGGCGCCTCGGCGAATCTTGGCTATTGCGCGGCGACAGGGGCGCGTCGAGGAGGGCCTCGCTCGCTGCATGCGTGCTCGCGGATATGGACGGGGTCGACGTGGTCGAGGGGCGGAGGAAAGGTTAGAGATCGAGGCCTCGTCGGCGAGTCAGACCTTCGAAGGCATCGGGGTCGAAGGAAGAGGAGGAGGGACGCGAATGATGACCGAGGAAGCGAGCGGATGGACTGACGGACAAATGGACAACCCCGAACGAACAAACGAACGAACGGGCGATCTTTAACAATGCGCAGTGCCGGACTTTACGGCCCAGACAACCAAGGGCGAAATCAGCCTTCACGACTATGTCACGGGCAGCTGGTGCGTGCTCTTCGCGCACCCTGCCAACTTTACACCGGTCTGCACGACGGAGTTCGGCATGGTGTCCAAGCTCCAGGATGAGTTCGAGGCGCGCAACTGCAAAATTCTCGGTCTGAGCCGCGACACGGTGGACGCGCACGAGGCCTGGATCAAGGAGATCAACGAAACACAAGAGACCGAAGTCAATTTTCCCGTCATTGCCGATGAGGATGGTGAGATCTCTCAGCTGCTCGGGGTCGCCAACGCACGGGGGAACATTGTGAACCGCACCCTGTACATCATCGACCCTAATCGCGACTGTCAGCTCTCCATCGTCTATCCGGAAAACACAGGGCGCAACTTTTATGAAGTCTTGCGTACGCTCGACAGTCTGCAGCTTACTTCATACCACGCCGTTGGCACGCCTGCCAACTGGGCCGCCGGCGAGGATGTGGTCATCCTTCCGGACGTGCCCGAGGAAAAGGCAGAGGAACTCTTTCCCAAGGGATTCACCACCATCAAACCATACTTGCGAATCACACCAATGCCTGATCTCTCAGAGGGTCCTTTGTCCTTTGAATAGAACAAGTTACCTCTGTTGTGCAAGTATGCTGTCCTCTGGCGAACCTGTAACCTGTAATCTAGATTGTCGTTTTCGCCGCGCTTCGCTTCTGTGACTGCCGATATTCTTTGTTCTTTGAATTCTTTTGGTGCCATGTTAGCTCTCAGCTTTGGTCTAATGCTAGTCCTAGGCTTCGGCTTAGCCTAGGTCAGTCTCGTCGCTCTTCATCGGCTTCCGCGTGCTTGGTAGAAACTTCGATTGACGGAACTCGAATGCAAGTCTTGCAGCTGCCCACGACAGCTGACTTGAGATATGAAACAAGAAATCGACTTGCTTTGCTTGATCTCTAGCATTTACAGGTAGGTATACTGTCAGGGAGAGAGAGAATTTGACCAATGATCAACGCACAAATGTATGCTTGTTGTAAAATAAATGCATTAAGATTTGATGATATTAACCCCTCCGTCACGGGCGGTCCCAGATCGCATTTCACAAAAATTCATCTTGCCATGCTTGTGTTGCTGATGTCAGGAAAGTTAAGTTCGAAGTTTGTTTGACTAGATATTCCGAATCCAGGGTTTTTTCATCATCGGCATCAAAGTCCTCCTCCACCACCACGATCATACACAGGATTTTTTGCCCCCCACCATCGCTCTTTCCTGTGTAGTACTAGCAGGCTCCTACAGCTATCTTAGGTCTTGCTGGCTTCCCTCTCACACCGAGCCCAAAACTTTCTTTCGTTCACCTCACGCTCAACTGTCGCCCGCTCGGGCGGGCACGTAGGCACGCAGGCACGCAGGCAGGCAGGCACGCAGGCAGACAGACAGGCACGCTGTCAAGCGCAGGCCTTCCTGAGTATACATTGCCATGCCCTCCAAACGTGAACGGACGATGGCCGACCAATGAACATAGGAATGAACGAACTGGACGAGAGGGAAAATTTCATCACAGTCACCGAGATGATGGTGTAATAAAAATAAAAATAGGTTGAGAATTCCCTGTCCGCGCGTGGCCTGCAGGTCAGCCAAACGGCCTCGCTGTGCCTGGCTCCGACCGTGGGCCCTTTTTTGCGCCTTGCACGCCGCCTCTGCGCCTCTGCGCGGCGGCGCGGCTGGGGCGCCCACCGCGCGCAAGTTTTCTTGGCTCGGCTTGGCTTGGCTTGACTTAGCCAGCTTGCGTACAACTGTCAGCTCCGCCGCCGCAGCGCAAGTGGGGCAAAGCCGCATTCCTGACTTGCGGGGCGGCGGCGCGCACTTGCGGCGCGGCCAATCCCGACTTGCGCGCGGCGCTGCAGACCGAAGAGGGGCGGCCTCCGTTCGCTTTTCAATCCAAAACCTGCGCCGCCGCCGCCGCCCGCCCGCGCCCGCCCGCGCCGCGCGGAGCAGAGCCGCGCAGCGCCTTCCCTGCCCTCCCCCTGCCGCGCCGCGCGCACGCGCCGCACCCCGCGCCCCGCGCAGGCGGAGGCCCGGCCGACAGACAGATAGGCAGGCAGGCGAGCGGAGCTCGCCGGGGCGGCGAGCTCGCGTGCCGCTGGACTCCGCGGCGCTGCGAGCCCGCTTCCGCGCAAGCCGCTCGCGCGCAAGCGCCTTGGCTGGCCCGCGTAGACCCTCTCGGACAGCCCCCGCGCCGCTGCCACGCCCTGACAGAAGAGGAGGACGAGGGCCACCACCACCCTCACCACGAGGCGAAGTGGACAGACAGCAGCCCCGAAAAGGTCACGCTAGCGAGGGCACAAACGAACAGGACGGCCTTGGCTTGGCTTATTTTCGACTTGGCTTGGCTAGGGTAGGCTAGGGTAGGCTCGGCTTGGCTCGGCTTGGCTTGGCTCGGCTTGGCTTGGCTTGGCTTGATTTGGCCTGGCTTGGCGTGGCTGCGCCCAACCTGACCTCGCGCTGGTTTTCTATTCTCGTTTCAAATTGCTAGCCATGGAGGATGCCGCAGCCGCAAGCGCGGCGCCAAACGGAGCCCAAGGAAATCTGAAAAAAGAAAAAGAAACCGTGGGCACGGCCCAAGACCATAACGCCAGCGAGACCATGGACGTCGACGAGCGGGGCGAAGGCGCAAACGCGTCCTCGTCCCTCACGCCCGAGCAAATCAAAAAGTTCAAACTCGAAGAACGCTCTATTATGCGCATCCGTGACCTACTAAGCATGATGCTCGGCTGCGAGCTCCGGGACGAGGAGTTCGATATCGACCGCATCTCGCAGACGATCAGCCTTGGGTGGCCTCATCTGCTGCGCACTCTGACCGTATTGGAGGACCTGGGGGTCTTTCGTCGTACGAGTGGAGCTTCTGGCCAGTCATGCCTCGGCGCCGTAGACACTGACCTCGAAATCTCCTTTGCCATTGACGGAGACCACAAACGCAGCAAAACAAACTCGGAACGCACCGTACGCTTCATTAATGAGAATATCAAAAAGGCCATGCGCGTCGGCATCGAGCAAACAGGTTTCTCGTGGCTCGCCACCGAGGCTGTGCCGGACCCCGAGAGGGACGGCGACGGCCTCTTGTGGCACCGAGCGCCGCTCCACTTAACAATCGATGGCTTTCACCGCATCCTGGAAAACGAAATGCGTCAGTCCAAGCAGGCCGCAGTTGACGCTCTCCGCTCCGTCCGTGAACGCACGTCAATCACTGTCGACGACACAGTCGGCTTCCTCGCCACCACCGAAGTTGCCGCCCGTGCCCCAGAGCAAGGCCAAAATAAAGAAAAGCGAGAGCCTGCAACAAAAGAAGCCAGCGCCATCAAGCGCGAGAATACGGACGCCTCAAAAACTGCGCCCACCGGCGACAAGAAGGAAGGTGCTGAAGCCAAGTCAAGTGATGCCGCAGACGGCGACAGCGCAAAACCTGCATCTGTCAATGCCAAGTTGACCTACCGCGTCCTCGTTAGCATTGGCGCTGCCCGAAAGTCCGAAACGCTCAAGACCTTTGAAACAGGCGTCGCACAGCTCCGGCTCATGGAGAGCCGCCTCGATGACCTGTTGCTCAAGCAGCGGGAGACGCTTGCCAATGTATGGAAACAAGACGCCCAGTACTTGTACGTCGATCCTCAAGAGGCTGCCGTCGCCCCGCAGACGGGGACCGCCACCGGTTCCTCTTCCCCCGCCTCCTCGGTTGTCATTCATGGCAGCAAGAAAACGCGCATTACCGTGCCTCACCCATTTGATGGCATTGCAAGAGGCGAAATGAATGAACGCAGTGGCAAGCCACTAGCGCGCTTCCAGGTCTACGCGCACGACACAGAGGGCAAACTTCGCGCCTTCTTACTGGCCCCACCCTCGCAAGGCGCCGACCCCGGTGATGACGGCACCATGGCCCTCTCCGAGTCCGAGGATATTGCGCTGAGCACAGCGGAAGCCGCGTCCGACAATGGCTCATTCTCGCTCGAGTCACGCCACCAGCGCCAAGAACAGGCTCGCAAACGCCGGCAGCGGCGACTCATTCGCAAGCTGCAGTGGGAAGGTCATGTTGCCGCCGCGCGCGCTTGCATTTTCGGCACACCGTTTGATCGAACCGGCCGCCTCGGGGGCATTCTGGGGGCGAGGGCGTTTGCATTCACCAACAACGAAACGCTCGCAAATCAGCGCAAGCGTGAGCGCGCGGCACTCGAGAATATGCGCGTCCGCACCTCTAAACGCGTGCGCCCCGAGGACCCGGAAACGAGGGTCTTCGATCCTGCCGCACATGACGCAAAGGGTATTCTCGAGCTTGGGCCCGGTCACCTTCCCGCCAAGTTCGTTCACTCGTGGCGACCAGACATGCGTTCCTTTCGCCGCATGGGCCATCTCAAAGGCGTGGTGCGCTACGACCAGCAGACTGGCGTCTTTAAACCTGCTTTCGGACCCGCTGATGCAGAGTCCATGTCTCTTCGTCGGGATGTGCGCACTGATGCTGTCGAGCTCGAGCGCCGTCGCAACGCCGAGGACTTGAATGACGCCGGCGATGCAAGTGCTGTCGACGACGCGCTCGGCTACCTTCGCGTCCTCGGAAAAGAAGACTCGGGCCAGCGCTACCTTCGGTACATGGACGAAAAGAGAAAGCGTCTCTACTATTTTGACCGAATTACAGGTAATGTCCAATGGCACGTACCCGTGGAAGCCGTCGACGCGGGCGACGTTGAGGACAGCAAAGAGCTCGGAGAATACAGGGAGATTATCTCCTGGCAGTGGCCTGACCCGGGGGCTGGCATGAACCAGGACCAGATGGAGGAAAACGCCGAGGCCGTGCAGCTCGCGGGCCAAGCGGCCTTGCAAGAGGCTCTGACGCACGAGGTACCCATGAATACGCTTGGACCTGGACTGTCTCCTGCGGCTCTTGGCCCTCTCGGTGCGCAAGCCGCTGCGGCCCAGGTCTCCAGACAGGTAAAGCAAGGCAAGTCCAAACAGCCCAAACGAAAGCAGCAGCAGCAGCAGCAGCAAGAATCGCAGAATCAGACCGGAACACAACAACCTCTTGGTACCGGCGCGGAGGCCAAGGCTGCCACGGCCGCGGCGGCAGCTCTTGCCGTCGCCACTGCGGCCAATGTGCCAGGACATGCTGCCACGCCTCTAGCTCAAGCCACCGTAATGGAGCTTGCATCCGGAGCAGGAGCATCGTCTGCTCAGCAGCAACAGCAACAACAGCAGCTCCAACAGCAGCTTCAACAGCAACAACAACAGCTGGCACATCTTGGTATGGGCAATCTGACTGCTGAAAATATTCAGCAGCTCTTGCTTCAGCATCACATGCCAGATCTGCAACGCAATCTATCTGCAGAAGAGCTCCAGGCAGCTCAACGTCAGTTTATGCAGCTCCAACTTCAACACCATCAGCAGCAGCAGCAGCAGCAACAACAACAACAACAACAACAACAACAACACCCTCAGCACCACCACCAACAGCAACTGCACGAACAGCAGCGGCAGCAACAATTACATCTCCTGCATCAGCAGCACCAGCAGCACCAGCAGCAAGGTTTGCTGCAGAGGACCAAAGACAGAATGAGTTCGGATACCGCCCCACAGCGCTCGCTTTCTCAAGGCTCGACTGGCACGTCCAAGAACAAGGGAAAGCAGCGCAAGTCTAGCGAGGGCAAAAATAATAAGAGGCCGCGAAAGAACTCGGTCAGCGGTACCAGCGGCGATGCCAGCATCAGCAGCAAGAACAACATGAACAACAACAACGAAAACCACTCTGCTGATTCTTCCAACATGGGACGAGACAGTATCGAGCAGAAACAGAATGCTTATGTCATGCGGCGCCACCAAGAGGATCAGCGGCTGAAGCAGTTACAGCAGGATCAGATCTTGTTTTTGCAAAACAGCATGGGTCAACAGCAGCAGCAGCAGCAACAGCAACAGGGAAATTCTCAAATGAGCTCTTCGATGGCAGGCAAACGCAATGCTGGGGCGAACGACAGCAATAACAACAGTGGTCAAGGAAGCTCCGGCAGTATGGGGCAAGTTCAGGCGACTTTGGGTATGAACGACGCTCTTCTTCATCAAATGCTACAGCAGCAACAACAACAGCTTCTTGGAAGTGGTATCATTGATGATGGCGACAGTACCCCTGACTCACAGGTCAGCAAGTTGTCGCCCTTTGGAATCTTTTGCGCGCAGCATGGCTTCGATCCTGCAAGCACTGAGATTTCTGCTCTTGACCGTACCACCTTCCTGAACGCACTTCGTTTTCGATGGCGCCACCTGTCGGGCGAGGATAAGATGGTGTTTCGCATGGCAGCTTCGATGATCACATCTCAAGGTTCGGATAATGCTGGACAAGCCAGTGTCGCTCGTCATGCAAGTGGGAGCTCAAGTAATCAGCAAAAGCCAGATCGCGCTGCACCCACTGGTATGCATCAGCAGCAGCAGCGCCAGCAGCAGCAGCAACAACAACAACAACAACATCAACAACAGCGGCAGCAGCAACGAACGCATTCTTCCGGTCACAATTACCAACAACAACAACAACAACAACAACAACAACAACATAATCCTGCGAACGATCATCAGCAAATGCAGGAGCAACTTCGTCTGCTTCTGGAAGGTCAAGGTGGGGCTCTCAACCACGAAGACACGATGCGGTTGCTGCAAGCCTACAGCAGTTTTTTTGAAGATCACCATCAACAACAACAACAACATATGCAGCAACAGCAGCAGCAGCAGCAGCAGCAGCAGCAGCAGCGACAATCGTCGAACCCTGCGCATTCGCGGCAGCAACAACAGCACGCGTCCATGCAGTCACAAACTTCAAAACAGAAACAGCAGCAACAGCAGTCGCAGCAAAAGAAAAAGGCATCTGCTTCACAGAGCCAATCGCATGAATCTGAGATGCATAAAAAGCAACAGCAGGGTGCCAACTCCTGGCAGGGCTTGCCGGGCCTTGATCCAAGCTTCTTAAAAGCAAACATCGGGAACCGTGGCGCTGATCTTTCAAAGTCCTACCTTCAGGCCCAGCAACACGAACATCAGCGACTGCAGCAGCAGCAGCAACAACAACAGCATCATCATCAACAACAACAACAACAGCAACAGCAACAGGAAATGTTCTTGGCGCAAGTACATCAGCTTGCGCCGGAACTCAACATGGACCCAGAGAGTATTCAGAAGCTCTTACAACACATGCGTGCCCAGCAGCAGTCGCAATCATCCCATTCACAACAGGACTCCGCCGCCGCTGATTTAGAGCAACTCCTGCAGCTTCAGCAGTATTTGCAACAAATGCAACATCCTCATCATCAACAGCAGCAACAGCAGCACTCGGGTCATGGCAATCTGCTGCAAGGGATGCCCGGCGGATTCGGGTCTGGTGCGCACATGGGTTCCGATGGCCTTGGCGGACTAGGGTATGGTCACTCAAGGGCAAGTGCGCATGGGAACACCAGCGGGGATGAAGCAAGCCTAAGGGCAGAGTTTTTGGCGAACATTCGCCACCTACCTCTGCAAATGCAGCAGGAATATGAAAAGCAATGGCAAGAGCAGGCTGCATTGCGGAAGATGGCGTCTTCTGGAAGCTCGTCAGCGAACGCGAACGCAAGTGCGAGCGCGAGCGCTGACGAGAATAAGCACGAAGAAGTGGTGAAGTTCTTCGAGCAGGTCAAGACCACCTTCAAGGATAGGCCACAGATTTTGCCGATGTTCACCAGCCTCTTGGACCAGTTCAAGCTTGGGAAGATGAGCTACGAGGAAATTTACAGACAGGTCAACGCTCTTTTCAGTGAGCATCCAGAGCTGATGAGGTCCTTTGCACAGCTTGTGTAGAGTGTTTTCCTGTTTCTTGTTTCTTCCTATGTTCTTTTTTTGTTTCCTTTCTTTCTGTCTGTGCTACCTTTTCAAAATGCCCAAAGCCGCCACGTAAGCTAAGCAAATGTGATTGTTTCCCTCCCCCGGGACTGATCTTCTTCTCATAGCCTTCCTTGTCGGCGTCTGTGCACTTGACGCCAGAGGCAAAGCGACCAGACTAGCACAATGCCTTGGAAAGCGATTGCCACGCTGCTCGCCACGAGCGCAAATGTAAATCGCGGAAGCCAGTTTCGAAGCATGATAATGGAGATTATGCCCGCAGAGCCCGATCCAGGAATGCCCGCGATGAGCACACACGTAAAGACCGTATGAAGCGCAAAGCACGCATCAAACCAGGACCAAGCTGCGGACGACTCCGTCTTGAAATTTACATAGAGCTGGCGGGTCCAAGAGTACCAACCCGCATAGGAGCCCACCACGAGGTATCCGATGGACCACATCCACGCCGTGAAAGAAGGAATGCTCTCGCGACCGTTTCCAGCGGATGGAGCCTCGCCCAGGACGAGGGCCCCACAAACGACACAATTCGTCACCAGCCCGAGCATGTGTATCCAGTGCACATAAAAGGCCTGACGGACAAGGTTCGCTTCTTTTTGTAAGAGAGCCCTGTCGAGCTCGGAGAAGACACGCCACTCTGCAATGCAGAGGACAAGACCGAGGAAACTGCATGCGCTTGAAGAAGAGGTTTTCTTTTCCTCCTTCCACTCGCGTACTGGGAGGCCTTTTGCGCCGTACGCAGTCTGATCAGAGTCCGAATACAAGTCTGAGGAACGTCTTGGGCGCTGTGGTTTCTGGTCTTCTGGGTCATCGTAGGCGAGGAGACTGATTGTGTCTTCGCCGTACACCGAGCCAAGCTGATATGGGCTAAAGTTGAAGGCATTGTGCGCGGCGTCCTCGAAGGGGTCGCTTTCTGATGCAAAGGCGGCCGCGAAAGGATTGTGAGCTGCCGCATCGTCGAGCTGCTCGTGGAGGCTTTTGGCGCTGGCATCTGCCCTGTCACCAAATGCATAAGCGGCTGCGCCCTCCTCAGCCGCGAGGACGATCTCCGCGGAAGTCATGACGATAGCCGGGTGCTGATTGCAGGCAGCACAACGAACTTCGAAGCGTGGCGTGGCGCGGCGTGGCCCGAGGAGAGGAGGAGGAGGCCCGCAGACTCAATCCGCCGCCGAGGCGCGGCGCAGTGCGGCGCGGGTCGAAAGCAGAGTCGGTCTGCTCATGCTTTGCCCCTCATCTCATGCCACACGAGCGAAGAGATCCTTTCCGCTTTTTCCTTCTGTATACTAGTAGGCCTACAACTAGGCTGCTCGCAATCAAGCGAAGATGAAAGGGACGTCTGGCTGGTTTGGCTTTTTTACAGTGTTAACGAACAGACGGACGAATGGACGGTCTCCATATTTTTGTCGTTGCGACGACCGCAACAGTACCGGCGGCAGAGAAACGGTCTAATTCCAAAGGGGAAAGAAGATGAAGATGGTGACAAATCCTTTCATCAATCAGATTAACTTTTACTATACGTATACAGAGGCAGGAGTGGCGCAATTGAAGACACCAAGGTTCGAATTTAGTCTCCAATGAGGCGCGCGAGACGCAGGGATGCAGTGAGCATGGCCTCGAGACACTTGCTCTCGGATGCATGAAGCACAATCGCGAGTTTCCTTCGAGAAGATTGCACAGAGCCCACACCCGTTTCTGCAGCAGTCGACACCGTTTTCGGGCTGGCGTCGAGCTGTTGACGCACGGCCTGGACAAGAGACTGAAGTGCTGCAGCCTCCGCACTTGCGGTGGGATTTGGGGTCCCGAGATTGCAAAAATAAAGAACCCAGTCCTCATCGTCGGGCTCGAGGTCTTGATACGGCGCCTTGCTGCTGACATTGCTTGCTGGCGCAGTATCTAGACTGGCGTGGCTGATCTGCCTCGCAGCGTCAAGAAGCCCAGACGGAAAGACAAAAAGGTCTGGGGTCCCACGACGAACCTTAAACACTGCTCCATCCATCTCAAAGTGAGACATGTCCTCGGGACAGCTCGGGCCCACGAACCCGTAATGCAGTAACAGGTCAAAGTTGGACTTGGCGCCATAGTTGATGTACACAGCGTCTCCAGACGCGATGGCGTGACCCGCTACGAGGAGCACGTGGCCTTGATCGGAGACCTGCAGCGTGTGCAGTTGTCCAGCACGGTGGTTGAGAGAATCTAAAAAGGGCGTCATTGCCGAAGTCTGGGCCCTCTGGCCTCGCGAGTTGACGGGGACTTGCAAAGCGCGGCTCCAAAACATGGACGCGGCCCATCGCACAAGGGCTTGGGGCAGACCAAGCTCCGCATGCGCGCGCTCGGCCCATGTCTCGCGCTCAGATTGGGCAGCAAGGGCTCTCTCACGCACTGGGTGGTACGCTGGAAGGAGAGCGTCGAGCTCCCCGCGGGTCCAGCACGAGGCCGCGTCGAGGTCGCTCTCGCCAGGGAGAGCATTCACGTAGGGCGACGGAGGCCCATTGTGCGCACGCAGGGCTAAGAGCAAGATTACCGGCCACGCTTCTTCGTCTGCGCTGGCGTAGAAGCCTCCAGGTCTGCAGAGCTTGTGCCGCTTAAGGAAGGGTCCGAGTTTCGGGTCTTCCTGCGCCGCGTAGGCGTCGAGCAGGAGCGCCGCAGGCACCGAGAGGATGTGCTCTCCAACCGCAATATCCCGCGTCGCGATTGCGCCAACGCCCTCGTTGGCGTCGCGCGTCACGCCGAGAGCCACGCGGTCCCCGCCAAGAGCTCCGTGCTGGTCGCACGCCCACGTCTGGAGCGCCTTGGTGGTTTCTGTGGCGACGAGCCCCGCCATGGCGCGCTCGCCTTTCCGTTTCTTCCCGCGTGCCCGAGTGTGCGTACGTACGTACGCACGTGCGTGTGTATGTGCGCGCGCACGCTAGTCACGACTGGCTGCTGTCTGGAGCTGTCTGGAGCTGTCTGGAGCTGTCTGGAGCTGTCTGGTCTCTGCGCGGCGCGGCGCTTGAGTCGGCTTGAGCACCCAATTGCTCTTGGCCTCGTCTTGCTCCGTTTTCAGCAGCCAGCCAGCCAGCCATAATGGCAGCGTGATCCAACATGGCATAAGAACGCCGTCGCGGCCGGAGTCCGTGTCCTCGCAGTGGCGAGCTCTCTCGCCGCCACGTCGATCTCCGCGCCAAGTCTTGATGCCCCGACTTCCCTTTCTCCCTTCCTCTCGCGCATTCGCTCGCTCACTCCGCGAGCACGTGCTGAGGCATGCATGCACCTTCGTCCCAGCGCGTCCCAGTTTTACTAAAAAGAAGTGACGCAGGCCGCCCTTTCTTCGCGCCCGCGCTCGCGCAAGGAAAGCACGCCGGCAGTCAAGGAAAGCGAGCGAGCGAGCAAGCAAGCCAGCCGCGGACGACGCCGAGGCCGCGCGCGCCGATTTCGCCCCGCGCGCGGACGGTTTACGCGCGTCGCGACGCGAGGCTGCCTTCGTACGTACCCGCGCAGCCTCTTCTTCTGTAATCTCGCTGCACGTGCCCTAGAGCATCTGCAGCTGCAGCTGCAGCTGCTGCTGCTGCCGCCCTCGTCCCCAAACCGCGCCGGCGTGCAGACCTGCTTCCCTTCCCTTTCCTCTCCTTCCTCCCTCCCTCCCCTCGCCTTCGCCCCGCCTCGCGCCTCCCGCGCAGCGCGTGCCGCGGCCGCGATTCGTTGCTCGCCTCCATCGCCTCCATCGCCCGCTCGACTTCCCGGGCCCGCCGCGGCGGGAAGTCCGGCGCAGACGCAAGCAGGAGCAAGACACACGCAGGCGCGCGGCAGAAGTCGAACGCGGCACGCCGCGGCGAGCAGGGCGCGGGCGGAGCGCGGCGGCGCGGGGCGCGGGCGAGGGTAGCGCGGGGAGACGCGCGGAGGGAGGAGGAGGAGGAGGGAAGGCGCAGACGCAGACGCAGACGCAGACGCAGGATAGGATGCGCGTCGCGCGCGCGAGGCGCAAGTGGGCGGCGTCGGCGGCGGCGGCGGGGAGCGCGGCGGCGGCGTGCGCGGCGGCGTGGACGCAGGTGGACGTGCTGCGGTGCGAGGGCCCCTCCATGGTGCCCACGATCAACGAGAGCGGAGACCACGTGCTCGTCGAGAGACTCTCGCCGAGGCTCGTCGCCTGCCGCAAGGGCGACCTCGTCATCGCGCAGCCGCCGGGAGAACCGCACGGCGTGGTCTGTAAACGCGTCGTCGGCGTCGCAGGCGACCTCGTGCGCGCAGGCAATGCCCCATCGCTGTCCGATGCACGGCTCGCTGCTGCTGCTGCTGCTGCTGCTGCTGCTGCTGCTGCTGCTGCTGCTGCTACTGATGCCGGTGATGAGGCGACCCTTGCCAGGTCCATGCCCCTCGGAGCGGTACAGACCATGACGCTCAACACTGCATTCGCTGCGCCGGCAGCTCATGCCGCCGCGCCCGAGGACGATATGGAGGGCGAGGAAGAACACTTTGTACGTGTGCCAGCCGGCTGCGTCTGGCTCGAGGGCGATAACAAGGAGGCGTCCTCGGATTCCAGGCTGTACGGACCGGTCCCAGCGATTGCGGTCAAGGCGCGCGTCGTGGCGCGGGTTTGGCCCCTCTCCCAGTTCTCCCTTTTGCGATGAGTCTGCATCGCCTGCAACGCCATGCACGAGGCTGCTGCATTTTTGACAATGCTGCTGCACGTTTTGATTTGAGCAAGCGAAACGACGTCCGGGTTGGCCCTGACGGCTGTTGGCTTGCGGCTGACGTGCGTACGATGCGCGCCCACGAATCGATCGCCAAGACTGATCCTCCTCTTCCTCCTCTTACTCCGCTTCCGTTCGTTCGTAAGCCTTGGAAGCGACTTTACGAACACGGTACTCGAGCCCGACTCGCCAACCTTTTGCTCCGGGGTTTTGCCTTGGTGGCCACAACATCGAATGATTTTGGGTTGGCACCTCAAGCATCTTATACATAACATGGTTTTCATCTCATCTCGCTGTCCAAAAAGTCAGCCAGACAGCAAACAACGATGAATAACTTCTCCTAAAAGTAATCTACCTGCCAATGCTTCATTTCCTTGGGTCCCACAAGCAAGGTTACTTGGGATGGTTGATTCAAAAAATCAGCCAAAAGAAAAAAAAATGCAAAATCCGAGTCGCCGACGGCAAGACGCAGTCGCTGGTGGCTGGACGCGGCGCGCAAGCGCAGCCAGGTTAGACGCTCGTGTACCGCGCGTGCGTGGAGGCATCATTTAGAGAGCGAGGCGCTAAACAACCCGGTCCAGACGGGCAGGCTTCTTCTTTACGCAGTGCGCCCCAGACATGGACGATGAAAGTGGCTCGCGTGGTGAAGCAGGTACCTCGGTCGCCCCGCGAGGCGAGGAGCGCGCCGAGCCCGCGCAAAGGGCGGACGCGGACGCGGAGGCGCAAGACGTGGTCCCCGAGCCCAAGAATCGCCTCGCCAGACCTCGAGCTCCAACAAATGATGATGACGGCAAGACCAAGAAACGACAAAGACGAACCTACTCGCGTGAGGAAAGGGAGCTTGTCATCAAGGCTGATGCAGAGGGCGGGCGCACAAGCCGTCTCGAAGCCGCAGCGCGCATCGGTATGCCCATCAAAACCGCAGATAATCTCATTGCGCGGTACGAAAGTCAAGGGCGTGTGTCCGTGGACCTTCGGGGCAAGAATGGCGGCCACCAGGTGAAAATGGAGCCCTTTCAAGGCCTGCTCGTCCTCGATCGCCTCCATCTCAGTTCGGGACTCATGCTCAGACAACTTCAGCTCTACCTGAACGCAGAGACATTGCGAATTCTGCTCTTGCGAAAGGGCGCCGCCCTTTCCGCCGAGGAGCGTCTTGTCGGCGGCCCCTTGGACGAGGAGCGGTTTTTAAAAAGCTATCCTGAAGTTGCCGAAATGTATCGGTCGAGCATCATCATGAGCCCGCAGACCGTCGGGAATTGGCTCAGTCGCGTATTTTCCACCAAACGACACGTGCTCTTGACGGGGGCCGACGGCGCAACCAAAGCTAACGAGCCAAGTATTCGACGTCAACGCTTCAAGTTCGCACGAGCACTACGAAGTACTCTGCTCGAGGAGGACCGGGGCGAGGCGGCCAAATCCTTTCTCGTCTTCATTGATGATGCTCTCATCGAGAGCATCGATCATCGCACAAGATTGAGCAAGCTCGCTGGAACAGGAATTCAAGCCCGCGATGGCGAGGAGCAAGTGGCCGCTGTGGCCCCGCCACCCGGCGGCGTGCACAGCGGCGGCCTACGTTCGGACCGCGTGGTCTTGCGCATGCAGGCGGCCCTGGCGGTGAACCCCAAGCTGGGCGTCTTGCACAGTGCGCTGTACAACGCAGACAATCTCGTCCAAGTAGAACCAGAGGGCGGGGCGACAACCATGTACCGAGACTCGTGGCACGCGAGTCCCTTTTGCGAATTTCTCGACGATGTGCTGCAAAGCATTCACAAGCGCCGGTACACGCTTGCGGGCAAGAGGGTGTTCCTGGTTCTCGACGCCGCCCACGAGCACGGCCTCGAGTGCTCGACCGCGAGCCTGGTGCGAGGGCTGCCATCGTTTGCACGCACAAAGGAGGCCCTCGCGCATTTAGACGGAGAGCTTCGCATCCTGGAGATGCCGCCGTGCTCTCCGCAGCTCAATCTTGCCGGGTACTGCCTGCGCAGTCTGCGCGACCTTGCGAACGCAGAGCGCGCCGCGGAGCTCGTCGACCTCGAGCGCGCATCGGCCTCGACGCGCCCGGTGCGACTGGCGGAGATCCTCAAGTCCACGATGCGGATCGAGCCGCCCCTGGAGCCCTCGCGCGCCCGCCTCGCGCAGCTCCTCGACGACGTCGTGGCGGGCGAGGGCTACCTCGACGCCCCGCACGCCGCCTTCGAGGTCCCTCCCGCGCCTTCTGCGGCCGAGTTTACGGTATCGTGCGCGCAGACCAGGTCTGCCGCGGCGCCTCCCTGACAGCGCCATCTGCACTGCTGCGAGCAGCGCCGCGAGCAGCGCCGCGAGCAGCGCCGCGAGCAGCGCCGCGAGCAGCGCCGCGAGCAGCGCAGCAGCTGAGCTGCAGCTGGCAGAGGCCGACCGCTCCCCGCGCGGCATCCATCCCGTCCCATCTCCATCTCCATCTCGCATCCCACGTGGTCCTGCGCGCGGCGAGAGCCTCGCGCTCGCAGCTGCAGCTGCAGGTGCAGCGCAGGACGCAGACGCTGACGCTCGCAGCGCGGGCAACGCTTGCAGACCAGCCGCAGCTGCAGATGCCGTGCCGCGCCGCTGACGGTCAAGATCAGTCGTCACTGTCAGTGCAGCTGCAGCGCCGCTGCTCTCGCGGCACAAGGCGCTCTCAGTCGCGAGCGCTGGGCTTCGCGTCATCGCGCAACGCTCGCGATGCGACGCGGAACGGCCTGAAACCGCCGCGGCCCCAACCGACAACCGAACGCGCGGCACTTCACAGTGCCGCCGGCCATAGTGGAGAGTATAGATGTTGGTTGCTCGCGCCTTCACTGTCAAGTACATGTGGTAGGGCTTGGTGGCGGCGCTGCGGGTGACGGGAGCTACTTTCCCCCACAACTGCTTGTTTCCTCTCCTTGCTGGCGGGCCCACCGTGACCGCGCTGCGGGCCGCCAGGCCCCTGCGGCGCAGTGCTCAGCGCGCAGGGCGCCCCAGGGTTGAGCGCGGTGCGAGAAGCTGCACCGCGCACCGTCACCGGCTGTGGGAGCTCTCAGTCACTCTGCGCAGCTTCCCACACTCCCCCGCACGTGGCGAATCTTCCGCGGCGGAAGCAGCGGCGAAGGCTGCGAGAACAGGGCCGTTCCTTGCCAACTTGAACGAGCCGCCGTGCACCCTCGCTCGTCCCGCAGCCCGCCCGTGACGACTGCGCAGGAAACCGCGCGCAAGTGCGCGGCGGCCGCGCACAAGTAGGCCAAACGCCAACGCGCACTGCACAGAGGCCGCAGTGGGCTTCAGACGGGATGCGGGGCTCGACAGCGCACTGCAGAGGGGCGGGTCAGAGAGCAGAGGGGCGGGGGGGGGGCTGTGCGGGAGGGAAAGAAGGAAGGAAGGCAGGAGAAAGCGGCCAGGCAGAGGAGCTGAAAGGGGGCCGGGTGCCAGTGGCCGCGCCTCTGGCGGATCCAGAGGCAGAAGAAGGCGCGGCCGGGAGTCGCGACAAAGACTCAACAGACTCGACGCCAGCGCGCAGCAAGCAGGCCAGCGAGCGAGCGAGCGAGCGAGCGAGAGCAGGAGCAGGAGCGAGACAAGGCGAGAGCAGGAGCAGGAGCGAGAGAAAGCGAGAGCAGGAGCGAGAGAGCAAGGCGACCGCTGCGTGACCTGACCTTGTTCTGCTCCGTCTATCTTTACATCCTCGATCTTCTTCGGCGTCGCTGGGCTCGCACGCAGTGAGCTTTTCGAAAAAGGACGTGAGCTTTCTAGTTCCGCGGAAGCGAACACGATGAGCAGCATGGCGAACAGACCGTCGACCAAGGCGAAGAGAAACGCATGTCAAGGATGCTACGTGTCGCGCGTCAAGTGCGAGTACAGGACAAACGATAGCACGACGTGCGAGAGATGTTTGCGGCAGAAGCGAGAGTGCATCCCGCGAGTCGTCGTGCGCGGACGCGCGGCCAAGGTGGCCAAGCCCAGTCTGGCTGGCACCGCCCATCTCCAAGGCAGAGGCACATACAACCTCAGCGCGAACGACCACAAAAATGGAAATGGCTACAACTACGGTGGCAGCAACAACTACGGAAGCGTCATGAATCAAAATAACAACTATGGCAACGGTGCCTACAACAAATCCAACGGCATGGGTCATCTTCATCCCCCAGCCTCGCACATGCATCAGCACCAACAGCCGTCTCACATGCCCATGTCCACGCCTCAGCGGCCCCCTTCACAACAGCCGCTCATGAGCAGCAACGGCGCAAGCCCTTCGCCGCCGTCGCAAATGCCCACGCCTCCAAAGGCGTCAACGAGCCCCGCACAGCATTCGACCGGCCAAAGTGGCGCCAGCGAAGACGCCGCGCCCGGCTCTCCCGATTCGCTCCCCGTTGCTGATCTTGATACCAACGCGTACCGATCGGCGTCTCTCTTTGACGACTTGCCGCACCTCGGGGCTCACTACGCAGCAACGGCCAGCATTGTACGGGCATACCGCGCACTTGGGCTCTCCAAGCCCCCTGCCTCGGTGCGCTGGATTGTAAACCTCTTGTACCTGCTGGCCATCACCGAAAAGTCCATGGGTATGCTTCATACCTCCGCCACGCTCGCTGTCGCAACTGGCATCGAGCTCGACGTCGATCAGCTGAACCAGAGGCAAACCCCTCTCACTGAAAAGCAAAAGACATCCATCATGGACTACGTCCATTCGACCTTTCTTGTTGACGATCCGTCGCAGGCATACTTTGTCATCCGTCTCGATGCTGGCGACCGCGGCATCGTCGCAAACCAAACGTACGAGTTCATCTTTGAGTCTGCTGGCGATATGGTCGGTCGACTCTCGCGTAGCCCGCACTTCCGTCTCTGGCGAGACTTTGTCGAGGACAAGAACGTCTGCAACAAATTCACTGGCGACATTGTCAAGGCCTTTCTCTCTGCGGGTGACCCCGTCGGAGATCCAGCCCAGATCAGCTGGACCGTCCAAGACGAAGACACGACGCGTCTTGTCGACAAGGAGGGCAACTCCTTTTCAGGCCGACTCTTTGAGTACGGTTGCATGTCGGGTGGGGGCTACTTCAACTTTCTCGTCTTCGGATTCCAGGAGATCACTCCGCTCGACGACGGCGCGCGCCGCCGCTTCGAGCAGCTCAAGGCCGCTGGTATCAACCGGTCCGCCGCAACGCCAGGCCCGCCCCCGCGTCTGCAGCGCTTTGATTCGCTCTTTTCTGAGATGCTCCCACCGGGCATCGATGATGTTGAAGTTGCCCCTGCGCCGAGTGACGGTTCCGAGGTGGGGAAGAGCACAAAAAAGTCATGGGACGATGTCTTGCCGCGTATGGATTCAAAGGAACTCCTCGATGCGCTCGATCTTGTCATTGACAGCGTCGGTGGGCCCGATGAGATCGAGAATGGGGAGTGGACCCATTGACTATCACGCCCCCAAACAAATACAAGCAGCGCTCGAGGTTCGACAACGCGAGCTAATTAAATACGAGTCGGACGTTTTTCCTCAAATCTCGGAGCCAACGGGAAAAAGCTCACGGGTCTTTTGAGGTGATCGATTGGCGTAAGGAAGATGTAGATTTGGCGAGATGACCAAGTCACCTTGAGACAGGCGTTCAGCTCACGAGCGTCGTCTTTCTCTCTTGGTTCAAGCCGAGTGCCTCTCTTTTGACGCACGATGCTCGCTCATCCATTGCAAGTGTGAAAGAAGAATGATGATTTATTGTATTGTTTGGCGAATGAAAGTTTGTTTACTACATCGGTATCACGGATCTCCCACTCTTTTCTTGAAGTTCCTGGTTATTTGGAGGTGTTCTGCGTTTTTTCTTGAGTTCTCGACAGTCTGCGGATAGCAGTCCACTGGCAAGGGAGATAGTAAGCGCATTCTGTCGTCCTTTTTGGAGTCAGTCTTCTGGTCCCTTTGAATATTAGCTAGGCTGGTCGGCCGGCTTGCGGGCTGGCGAGCTGGCCAGGCTGGCTGGGCTGGCGAGCATCCACATTGCGTTCGATCCACGTCAGCTCGGCTACTACTTACTTTGCCCAAATGCCGACAAACTCACTCACAGTCAAAATGTTGAGTATCTTTCTTTTTCTCTTGTGTGCGCGCTGACTGTCAAAGTGTCGATTACTCTTTTCCCGGAGTGATTGGGCAGTTCCTCATTTTCTGCTTGGCTGGTCTCTTTTCCACGCCGCCTGGTTCTTTTGCGACTCGCAGGGATGGACGACTTCGATCTGCTCACGCTCCTCTGGAGCCTCATTCAGGTACGTGTCTCAGCGCGTCGTTGCTGCTTGCTGCCTGCCTGCCTGCCTGCCTGCCTGCCAGCCGCAACGAGCCTCGAGGACCCTGCCGGGCGCAACGGCGATCGAGCGAGCCAAGCCGACGCGTCGGCCGGCCCTCGCTTGCTCGCTCGCGTCTCGGGCGCCATTTACTGCTGAGGCATTCAGGCGTCCTCCGCACGCTGCCTGCCGCCCGGCTGATGCCCAGACCTCTTTTTACATGCGCCGCAGAAGAGGTCACGAACTTGCAAGCGCGACCTCGAGTGCGAGGATTTCTTTTGACTAACCGAATCCGCTCTTCACTCTTCATTTTCCGCGCGATGACGACGACGTCCGCGACGTAATTTTCGGGAATTGATGATTATGCTGCACGCGACACAGGTCTTCTTGGTAATCTTTGTGCTCTTTAGCTGGTTTGGAGCAGCCGGTGGCTTCAAGGGCCCTTCTTGCAGCATCACAGAGAAAGATGGTGTGACTGATCACCACGAGGCCTTTATTCTCGTATGGTTTACCTTTTGTGCCGTAGCTGTCTCAGTTGGGGGCACGCTCATCATGAAGAAGCACCGCACCCCGATCGGCGTCGGACTCTTTGTCGGTGCCATCTTTATGCTCTTCAACTGGACCCTTTGCACTGCCGTGCTTCTCGGCGGACAAATTAACAAGAAAAAGTCCATGAACGCCGACTGCGCAAAGGACTTTGGCGTGACCGCAGACACGTTTGCACTCCTTTGCGCAATTGCTCTCTTTCTCCTTTATGGCGCCTTTGGCGGTCTTCTCATCAAGGCGAAAGACCAGCTTTTGGGCGACGAAGCCTTTGGCCGAGAGGGCGGTCTCGCTTCCGAGTACCCTACCGGTGCCTTTCAGGAAATCGACAGCCAAGAGGGTCTCACGGCAGTGTGAGCACCTTTTTGCGAAGGTGCCTCGACGCGCAGCGATGGGTCTCAATCCTTTGCAGAAATGCACATTACAAGTGATTGACGAAATGGGACCGATCGACTTGCCTGACGAGGAAGAGGTATTCGGCTGAGATAACCAAGCAAGCCATGGGAAATGTCGCGTATGCGCTGCGCGAGGCCGAGCGCTGACGATATTGAGCCCTTGTGCGAACACGACATGCCGCAGGCAATACTGCTTCCCTTTTTCACTCATTTGATCCATGTGGCCAAATATCCCATTCACCCATTCATCCATCATTTCAAGGCCGCTAACCAACCAAAAAAGGGATTCATCTTAACTCATAATGGCATGCGTTTCTTTCCTTTACGATCCTTCGTCTCTTACAGAATGAATCACACAACGACAATATTGAGCCCAAAGATTGCAAACTCGGGCATGCATTAGCAACAGCGGTCTCCCCCGCGCCACTGAAGCCTTTCTCTCTTCAACAGCCACTCATAAGCAGCAAGATTCTTCTCTCTGTGTTGTACAGAGTGACAAACATTTCGGAACAAATGGTTTTTGTTTGATTGTTTGTTTGTTTGTTTTCCAGGAAATGCATGCAAAGCAAAAAGGTAGACGAAGGAAAGAAAAGAAAATGTCTCTTTAGCGATGCGTGAGCTTGGAGCCAAGCGTGCTCATCGCCTTTTGCCTGCCGTCAGGAATGGCAAAGAGATCGATGGGGTGGTTCGGGTTCATGGCCACGTCGACGCGGAAGAGACCGCGCCGCATAAGCTCGAGAAAAGTGTCCACCTTGACATTACGGATAGCAGCCTCGCCAATCAGCGACGTCGTGGCGTGCGAGTTATCGTTGATGTACTTTTTAAAGTCCTCACCCTCCTCGAGCTTGGGCTTGGTGATAAGATGATCAAACTCGTGCATTGTAAGAGGAACAGTGTGAGGGCTCTTGGCAACCCAGTGCAGCTTGCGCTTGGGCTTCTTCTTATCGCCGTCCGGGTCAAAGGTCACCTCGGCGCTCGTGACAACGCCGTTCGCGTCTTCGTTCACCTTGGTCACCTTCATGACGCCCCAGGTGAAGAGGATGATTGTCTCGCCCACAGCGAGCTTGGGCACATTCTCTGTGGCCTGGAGATCCTCGAGCTCGACAAGGACCTCGGGGCCGTGGAGGACACCACGCGTACCGAGCTCGGCATTCTTGGGGTGGTTCGGGGCCGTGGCCCACTCGAGACCCGCCGGCGAGCCGTCCGGGTTGCTCACGTGGAGCGTGGCGTTTGTCTCGCCACTCACGGCCATGAAGCGCGGAGCCTCCGGGTCAATGTGCTTCTTGTTGAGGGCCCAGAACTTGTCGTACTCCATCGTCGTCGCGTTCTTGCTAACACCTTGCTCCACGTTGAAGTCCTGCAGAGCGCTCACGGTCATGCCGCGGCGAAGGACGCCCTTGACCGTGGGGAAGCGTGGGTCATTCCACGAGCTCACAATGCCCTCCTCAACAAACCACTTGAGCTTGCGCTTGCTCATGAGCGTGTACATAAAGTTCAGGCGCGAAAAGTCCTGAATTTCGACCTTGCGCAATCCCAGCTTGGGGAAGAACCAGCCGTAAAGCGGAACACGGTCACGGTACTGAATGTCGCGAAGCGCGTGCGTCACGCCTTCAATGCTATCTACGATCGGGCAGGCAAGATCATACGTCGGGTACGCCTTGTAAGTGTTCTTGGTACGCGCGTGGGGCAGGGCGTTGCCACGGTAGATCACCGGGTCGCACAACGCCTTGTTCTTGCTCGCCATATCAATCTTGGCGCGCAGACACCACTTGGGGTAAGTGGGCAGCTCCTTGTCGAACTTGGCCAGGAGCGCCTCGTCCTCGAAAACATCGGCAGCGTCGTACTTTCCTGCCTTGGCGCGAGCGGTCTCGCCAAAGACAAGGCCCATGAAGCGAAGGAGGTTGTCCTCAATCGAGTCGTTGCGGTGCTTTGATTCGACACCAGCACGCCGCTCCTCGCTCATGGTTTCCTGTGGGGTGTCATCCATAAAAGCATCACCCTGCTTGATGAGGCGGACGGCACACTTGAGAATAAATTCAAAGTGGTCCGAAGTGTACGAGTGCGAGGCCGGCATGACGCCAAGGGCCTTGACATCCTCGATGATTCCCTCCTCGAACTCGACCTTTTCGTTGTTTGGGTTGGTGTCGTCGAAGCGGAGAAGCATCTTTCCCTTGTACAAGTCGGCGTACATTTTGTTCATAAAGATGGCCTTGAAGTGGCCGACGTGCAGATGGCCGCTCGGCTCGGGCGGGAAGCGCGTGACCACCTTGCCCTCCACGGCATTCTTGAGCGGTGGGAGCTTGAGCTTCTTCTTGGTATGGGTCTTGGCCTCGCCCTCGGCAGGCTTGGCGTTCTTGGCATTCTTGGCGGCCTTGCTAGCCGCCGCGCCCTGAGCGCCGCCCGCGGCAAGGTACTTTTTCAGCATGTTTGCCGCCATGTTGACCTCTCCGAGGCTGAGGAGGGCGTCCATCCACCGCTGCAGGTGCGGGCGGTTCTTCGAGGGTAGCTTTTGCGCTTCCGCCGCGTCGCCACCAGTGCTGCGCGCAAGCGCAGCCCAGACAGCCAGATCGGCAAGCGACACCGAGGCGGTGGCCATGAAAGTGCGCATGCTCAGGTGCTCGTTGAGCGCATCGAGGGCCGCCGGGCTCGCCAGAGGCCGCACGCGTGCGGCTTCAACCCACTGGTCAATTGCCGCGAGGGCGGAGGCGGAGCCTTCGTAGAGACCGCAGTCGGGAAAGGCGCGCGCGAGGTACCGGGCAACGGTCTCGTCACCACGGATCTTGACCCCGTCGCCGAGACCAAACTCGGCCGTCGATCCTTGCACGCCCTTTTGCTTCGTGATGCCAGAGACCATGAGCGCGAGCATGGGGAACTCCGCGCCAGGGGTGCCCGTAGCCGCCGCGCCATCGGCCGCAGGGCCGGAAGCTGCTGCCGTTTTTGCTCCGGGAGCGGCAGCAGGGGCTGCTGCGTCGGTCTTGGCTCCGGCATCGCCGGCCTTGCGCGCCTCCTTCCTGCGCAGCTTGTTGAGCTCCTTCTTGGAGAGGCCCTTCTCTCCGGCGGGGGCGCCCTCCTTGCCGGCCTTGCCGGCGGCGGCCTTGGCCTCGCCGCCCTTGGAAGCAGCGGCTGCTGCGGCGGCGGCCTCCCGCTTCTTCTTCTCCTCCTTTTCGCGCTTCTTCTTGGCCTTTTTGTCCTCGGGGAGCTTGGCCTGGAGATCCTTGACGACCTGCTCGGCGTCCGCGACCTCCTTCTCGCCGGCGCCCTTGGCGCGCAGGTCCTCGAGCTCCTTCTCCTTGGCGGGGAGGACCTCCTTGACGGCGGCCTCGAGGTCCGCTTTCGCGGCCTTGAGCGCCGCCAGCGCCTCCTCGATGGGCTCTCCGGCGTCCTTGCGCCGCCGCACCTCCTCGCCCTTGTCGGCCGCCACGCCGCTCAGCTCCGCCACGCGCTCCATCTTATCTTATCTTCTCCTGATCTGCTGTTGATCTGATCTGATCCGATCTGATCTGATCTGATCTGATCTGATCTGATCTGATCTGATCTGATCTGATCTGATCCGATCCGATCTGACCTGATCCGATCCGATCTGACCTGCTCCGGTCTCCTCGCCTCCGCGCTCGGCCGCGGCCCCGCTGCGCCCGCGTCCGCTGCTCCGCCGCGCCGCTGCCGCCTCCTCCCAGTTCCGGTCTGCCGCGCCGCGCCCGCCCGCCCGCCCTCTCCGCGCGCACTGCCGCCGAGCCCTGCCCGCCGAGCCCTGCNCCGGCCCTCCGCTGCGGCCTGGCGCTGCCCGCCGCCGCCGCCGCGCCGAGACGCCGCCGCGCGGCCCGGTCGCGCCCGCGCGGCGCCTCGCGGAGCCAAGCAATCGCGACCCTCGGGGGGAACAGCGGCGGGCGGATCGGAGACGGAACCTGCGGGGCGCGTTCTGGGAACGAGCGCCCGCCGCGCAGGGCGCCTTGGCGGCTGGAGTGGCGCCGGGCAGGCAGGCGGGCGGGCAGGCGGGCGGGCGGGCAGGACGCGGCGGATGGACGAAAGCGAACGATTGGGTGGCCAGTGGCGATGGCACTGCATGCCGTGGCTTTATGGCCCTCATCACAGCCAGCCAGGAGAGAGAAAAGTTCTCTTTCTTTACACAAAGACTCGAAGACCAGAGGATCAACGGCTATAATTGGCTAAAGCCCGATTCTTGCTGTCGCCGAGATGCCGCTCCGCCGACCGCAGCTGCCTGCACGTCTGCCTGTCTGTCTGTCTGTCTGTCTGTCTGCCTGCCTGCCTGCCTGACTGCGCCCAGCAGCTGGTTGTACAGCTTGCAGACTTTGCAAAGAGCTCCGAGGACCGGCTGATTGGCTGGATTGCAGAGAGAATAATATCATGACACGGAGCGTGAGTGCCGCGATCGCGGTCGCGGTCTTGGGATGGGTCGCTCCTCGTGTCGTGGTTGCCGAAGAAGTTCTCGCTGATTGCGCCGTATGGCCAAATATCTCGGCTTCCGTGACAGTCATCGACTGCCACGAGGACATTGATGGCGAATTGCCAGAAGGCCTGCTCGAGAACCTTCCCGAGCTCACGCATGTCGATCTTTCCGAAGCTGGCCTGCTGGGCACGCTGCCCTCGCAGGTCATTGCGCTTTCAGCATTGACCTTTCTCGACATGTCAGGAAACAAGCTCAGTGGGTCAATCCCGACCTCGCTCGGAACGCTCGTGAACCTCGAGCATATTGATTTGAATGACAACCAGCTCACTGGCGAAATTCCTGTCGAACTCGAGAACCTCGTCAAGCTCGAGATGCTCGATCTCTCCGAAAACCTGTTCACTGGCGAGATTCCTGAGGAACTCGCATCGTTGCCAAATCTTTCGCGTCTCAAGCTCAATGACAACTACTTGACGGGCTGCGTTGACGATGCTTTCCTGGACGTGTGCCAGAGCTATTTTGGCGATTTTCATTACGAGACCGCCGAAGATGGTGTCACGTGCGACTTTTCCTCCAAGGTCTGTGGTAAGACCATTCCTTCGTGTCGCTCCAATGAAACGTGCACGCATGCGCCCACCAGCTTCCCAACATTTGCACCAACACTGCAACCCACATTGGCGCCGTCGCCCACTGCTCAGCCCAGCGCTCCGACCTTTGCACCTACCATGGCGCCCACCTATGCACCCACTACTCTCAACGCGGGCCATGCGCTCGAGCCTCACCTCGTGTTAGCTCTTGTCATTCTCGGTGGCTTGCGTGCCCTCGCGAGTTAATAATAGTTACAAAAAAAATAAGACAGTAGAGAAAACGCCTTGGACGACTTCTAAATCGCACTCAGCCGGCTGTTGTTGTGGCTTTACTTTTGCACGCTCAAACGCTTTCAATTCTTGACACCACGGATTGTATACTCTCACTTGGCCTCGTCTTGCGTGGCGGGGCGATCGCTCTGTAACATGACGCGCGCCGTTCCAGCAACAACAGCGCGACCATCCAGATGAGCAACTTCGGTCTTGCATTGCACAACGCACGTCCCGCGCAAGGTTTTCTTCCGCTCGACGATGATTTCCACACGCACCGTGTCCCCTGGGTGCACAGGATGTCGAAAGTCGAGAGTTTGTGAGGCGTAGATCGCGCCAGGCAAGCGGTCCGCAAAGAGCGCGGGGATGAGTCCCGCGCAAAGCATGCCATGTACAATTGTCTTGCCTCCGAAACCATTGTCTTGCGTGGGCAAAAGGTGAATTGGATTGCGGTCACATGTCACCTCTGCAAAAGCCTCCACGTCCTCCTGTGCAAACGTGCGCTGCGCGGCGGCGCGCTGGCCAACCTCAACATCACCAGCTGTTCGTGCGAGCTCGGGCCCATCAACGCGAGCCGCGACAAGGGAGGACGCTGCGCGATAGAGGCCGCTGCGACTGCAGCGCCGCGCCGCGGGCTGACCACTCGCTCGCCAAGCTACGCCCAGCATTTCCCACGCGCCGGGAGCGTTGCTTTCTTTGATCTTTTCAAGTTGAAGAAAGCAGGTCTGCCTGGCTGGCGGAAAGGCTCACAAGTGGAACTTGGTTGCCCCCAAAAAGCGCATGGCTGCCAAACAAGCAAACACACGAGCAAGCCCCGGCAGACAGAGAGACCGACAAAAAGAGAAAGAATGGTGTTCACTTCTAAAGGGACCACCGTCAGTGGTCAGCAATTAGACCGCATGAGCAGGCAAGACAGCCTTTGCAAATCGCTCAAAGGCGTAAAGTGTGGTCTGCGCACAAAGAGAAGAGACATGCGCGTCGCAGTCATGGGATCCCACTACCTCAACGAGTGCTGCAGGAACCCCCGCAGCACCGAGCGAGGCGTTGAGCCAACGTGCTTGCTCAATAAGAACGAGCGGATCGGAGACAGCGTGAATCATCAGCACAGGCGGCGCTTTGGCATGCACATGGGCCAACGGAGAGATCTCGCGAAAGCACTCATCTTCCGAGTCGAAGGCATGCACGTGGCAGACGTGACGTGTGGCTTCTACAAAGAACTGGGCGTGCAGTCCCGCCCAGCCCAGGGGCAGACGCGACAGTAAGTCGTCTTTGCGCAGTTCTGCAACGCCATAAAGGGAAACGACTCCTCGCACGGCTCGCATGTTGTTGCGTAGTGCGGCAAGCAGCACAAGGTGGCCCCCGGCAGAGGTGCCAAGCGGAATGATTGCATCCGGATTGGCGCCCCAGAGAGCTGCGTTACGTTGCACGTATTCAATGGCATCCTTGACGTCCGCAACCATGTCCATGGGGTCAATGCCCATGCAGGCGAGGCGGTACGAGACCGAAACAATCGTGAAGCCTGTTTCGAGAAGAAATTTGGGCAGGCCCCCATGATAGTTGATGCGAATAAAGGAACGGTCGCCCTTGCGCCATCCGCCTCCATGCACGTGCAGAACGATTGGAGACCTCCCGGAACGATGCGGGGCACGCGGGTGGTACACGTCAAGTTTGAGAATGCCTTGCTCAGTTTCTCTGCGATTGCTGACAAAGTATGTGTCGCCAGGGAGCGAAACCATCCAGCTTTCCGGTCCGCACATGCTTTCGTGCTCGGTCTCGACGCGTTTGAAAGGTAGCGTGAAATTTGGCTCGATGGGCTCGAAGCCGCCAAAGGTATTGGTCACGTGCGCTTGCAGCGAAAAGGGAGATTCCAGCGCAAATATTTCCTTGTCCTCATTTGCGACTTGCGGAAAGGCACGCTGCAGCTCGGCACGAACACGCGCAGCTGCTTGCGCAGACAGGCCAACACGTATAGCCCAGGCGATGGGTGTGAAGATGAGTGTAAGCGTGAGCATGCGCGTGACGAAACGACCCTGAGACACATACCAGAGGGAAAAGGCGTCTCCCGACCGGGATGATGGTGATGGCTTTGACGTTTTTGCGCTTTTGCCTTTCGTGTCCGTTTTGGATCTCCCTGGAGAAAGTCTTGCCCCAGTCGCGACGAGAACTAGCACGGTGGCGAGCCAGAATGCTGGTGTAAGGTCAGCGTCAAAAAAGGGACCGATGTAGGGATACAGCGCTGGCATGCGAATCTCTATGAATCGCGGCACGGAAAAAGAGATCCAGTACGCCACTGGTTGACGCGGGAGAAGCCAAACGAGCTCAAAGAGCAGCAGTCTCAAGAGAAGCGTCCCACATCCGAGACGGTGCGCTGTCCACGCGAGCGCGTGCTTCATGCTTGCTTTCAGTCAAGTTGAGATCCTGTTTTCGCTAAGGTTGACTTTCTTTATTCTTCTTGCAACATCAAGCTGCAGCTGGCTGTTGCAACTCGTGCCAGTGCGTGTCCTCTCAGTCGGGACTTTTCTTTCCTCGACGCGACCTGCACACCCTTCGTTCGCCGCGCCGCTGCACTCGCGTCCGTCTGCGCCAGACGTGTCGCGACTGTCGCCCGATCGCAGCCTGCATCCGCGATTGAAGCAAAGCAACGACTTCTATTCGGACCGCACGCTGGTGATTCTGTCAAGCTGGCCGGCCTCCTCGGCTTCGCCTTCCTTCGTGCCACCCTCCCTCCCTGACTCTTCTCACCGTCTCCAGGACAGGCAGGGGTCCTCGCATCGCACACCATTCTGGTGCACACTGCACACCTCACGGTACACACTGTTCGAGGGCAAAGTATTCCGGCGCTCTCCTGCGCCGGAATCCCTCATCCCCAACCCTCTCGCTGCATCGTTCTTTTTCCGTTCTCTCCTCGGGACGGACGCTGCTTGCGAGCACCGAGGCGTTCTTCCCTCGGGTGGGGTCTTAGCGGCGTTTAGCTACTCCTATGCTGCAGCTAAAGCCGCCTATCTTGCCGGCCCTGCTAGGCTGCCTGCAGCCAGCTGGCTGCTGCTACCATCGTGGCGTGGCGCTGCACTGCTACCATCGTGCATCGTCGCGTTGCTCTGTCGCGCTGCGGCTGCTGCAGCTGCCGCAGTGCCAGCCGCAGCGCCGCAAGGTGTGCCGCCGGCCTCGACCTCTTTGGGTTGCCGCGGCGTCCCTGCTCGGAGTCTCTCTCTCCCTTGCAGTGCGCTGCAGTGCCGATGCAAAGCGGCAAGTCTGCTATTCTCCATTGTGCAGCGCATAGCCCACTTGCAGGCACTGCGAGTGTGCGCAGCATAGCCCTTTGCAAGTCTCTTCTGCCTGCCTGCTGCACTGCAGCGCGGTGCGGGCGCGCCGCGGTGTGCGCAAAGTCCACTTGCGGCGGGCGGAGGCGCACTTGCGCGCGGGAATAGGCCCTGTGCGCGCGGGGATAGAGCCCTGTGGCGAGGCACTGCCGCGGCCCGCTGCAGCCGCGAGGGAATCAGAGAGAGAGAGACACTGACAGACAGACAGACAGACAGACAGACAGACATCGCGCAGGTAGGTGGCCGCGAGCGCGCGCGGGCGGCGAGGCGCGGGCGCGCGGGCGCGCGGGCGCGGGCGGGCGCGGCGCGGGAGGCGCAGACTGCGGCGGAGGGCGCGGCGCGGACGGTGCTCGCGCGGCGCCGGCCCGCCGCGCGCTCTCCTCCGAGATGGCGATGACGGCGGCAGGACGCAGCCGGCGAAAACGTCCGCAGCAAGAACGTCCGGCGCCGCGGACGCGCGAGGAGGCCGCGGGAGCACGCACAGCGTCGTGAAGACGGAGGAGGAGGGAGGGAGGGAGGGATAGAGGGAGGATTTGCGCTTGCAAGCCGGCGAGGGCAAATCGATCCGCGTGGGCGGACGAAACGAAGGCCCGGGATAAAGGAACAAAGATTGACTCACGCTGATTGGCACTCGTTTGCACCCGTTCGCCTTCTTGTTTACACACACAGAAAAGCACTGTTAGATTCATTTCACGTCCAGTCAACCTTTACCCTTCCGCCAAGATGCTCTCTGCTGTTCGCCGGAGCGCCGTGGGTAAGTGATTCTTCTTGATGTGTCTCTTCTGAGGGATTCTGAAATGTGGCGGTCTCGGAGAAATCATGACTGACATTTACATAATCTTGGCACTTTGCGATCCGCAAATCCATACCCCAAAAAAATCCTACTGGACAGGCGCCCTCCGCGCACCACAGGTCCAGCGCGCGCTCGCGCCGACCGCCGTTCGTAGCCTCAGTGTGTACGACATCCCCACCGACAAGGACTACGTCGAGCCCCCCAAGGAGTACACCGACAAGGGTGCCCTCATTGTGGACAACATTGCCTTCTCCCTCGAGTGGGTTCTTAGCAGCCCCCCTCCTCTCCATGCCTTCGAGGAGCCCCCCATCATCGTGGAGTGGCCCGAGGGCGAGGAGGGCCACCACTAGAATGCTTTTGCCCTCGACCAGCTGTGCGCACACCAATCTCTGCGTTTAGCGCTCTTCTCCGTCCTGTAAAAGAGAGAAATCATTTGCATCAGAACACTAAGTCAATGACATTCTTGTCCCTCCCAAGCTCATGTGAGCGAGCGTCTGTCTAGAGTTTCTCTTGTGTGCGTGAGTGAAGGGTACGGGAGCTCAAAGAGAATTGGCCGGCGGTGGGGCTTAAAATTGCACGTCTTTTCGACTTGCCAAAAGGCGAGGCCTTTTTCCTGTCACTCAGCCGCGGCTCGACAAAGTGCATTCTCCGTATTGTCGCGATGACAACTTTGACTTTTTGTTGGGTGACGAAGCCTGAAGCCTCGCAATAACAGAACAGATACTCGTTCGATCTCCCATTCTGCCAAGAGACAAGGACTTTGTCTTGTCAATCACTCGACCGCGGCTGACCGCGGCTCGACATGGAGCATTCTTAGTACTGTCGCGATGGCAATTTCGACTTTTTGTTGTGTGGCCAAGCCTAAGGCCTCGCAATGACAGAATAGATACTCTTCTGATTGCCCATCTTGAGAGCAAGCGTTTTCGCTTGCTCTCGCTCTCGCTCTATGTCTCTTCATCACGTGTGCTCTCGCTCTTGCTCTCTGTCTCTTCGTAATATTGCGATGGAGACAGCAAGATAAAAACAAATAACTTTATCGCTTTCTGCACAGCCCCGGCGCCGAGAGCGCTGAGAAGTAGTCTTAATGTTGGTATTGCTCGGCCACGCGGGCTAAGTCTTGCTGCTGTGGGCATCTTACGGCGCGCGAGAATGACTTGCTACTGAGGTACGTGTCCTTGCTGTTGCCAAATGAGCATAAGCGTCGCACCGTCGCCAAAAAACCGCAAATGTGCAGCTGCTGCCTCAGCAAGCGTAACGCCGCGCTGCACGACACGCTGGTCGTGCACAGCAGCATCTTCAAGAGCAAGTCGCATGGCTTCATACGACACTTTGGCGTAGCGTGTCACAGGTCCAGCCGTGACCTCAAAGAGTAGCTGATCAGCTTCCTTCGGGTGTTTGAAGCCAATTAGTAGAGCCTCGAGCAACGTAGGTTGCTGGCCAGGACGTACGTGAGGTATGCGCACGAGCTGGTGACAAAGCTGGCCACGGTCTTCGTTAGAGCGAATGGTTGACCAATCAGCACGATCCTGTGCGTGCTGCGCCCGATGTTCTTCCTTGGACATGGGCCGAGGTGCGCCTCCCATGGCATGCACCTCGTCGCCACCAGGTGTACAGGCCCTTTGATAAGTGGACTCTGTCGACCGTGAGAGCGGTCTCCGCAACGGGTCGTGGCTGGAACCCAGACGATGATGCTGGCTTGAATCACAACCCTCGACCCCCGGGCGATCGTCTCGGTCGCATGCCGTGCCCGCGAGCTCAGGAGCAGATTCATTTTTCCCAAGCGATGGGAGATGGCCACGTCGCAGCGCACCGCGCGGAGGCCGGCCCATGGCATCGGGCGGCACCGCGAGGCGACACATATTTCGACTGACTTTCTTGTGATGTTTGTACTCGTTCAGAAGCTCGCGGCGCGGCTTCACCGAGGGCCGCGCCGTGACTAGGCGTGACAAGATTTGCGCATTTTCACGTTCAAGCCTCGCTTGTGCAGCGCGACGCGCCGTGTCAAGGAAGCGTTTGCGATCCCGGCTTGCCTTTACATGCGAGCGTCGACTAGGAATATTTGTGGCTGTAATTTCTGTTTCCGTCTGCTGCACCTTGGCGAGACGATGCGCCAGGTCCTCATTCTCGCGTCGAAGCTTTGCCAACTGCAGCTCGATAGCGTGCGCTTTGTTGTTGGTGCCGAGGGCATGAATTTCCTCTTGGCGTCTCATCATGACCATATGCTCTTCTACCGACTGAGCAACAGCAGAGCGCATCGAGCTCAATGCGCGCTTGTGCATATGTCGCTCGCGCTGCCGCCATTGTTTGGTGGTGTAGCTTGCCTTGATGCCGAGTTCCAGATCTGGCAAGCACCATTTGCGCTGTTCGCCAGCTGCTGCTGTTCTCGAGCGTCTCTGAGCGCGGTTTCCATTCGCAGTTTTGGCCCGTTTCCCTCCTCGTCCTCCTCCTAGCGCTGCTGCTCCTGCCTCGAGCGCGTCAAGTACAGCCGGGATCTCGGCTAACCTTGCATCGGCGGCCATGAATACGAATCGCACGCCTTTATTTGCCGGCGTCTGGCAATGTGCCGCGCGGCAAACAAACGATGTGAACACTGCTTTCCGCTGCGAGTCCCGTACCCGCGTGCGGCGCTGCGTCTGTTCGCACCTTCTCCTAGCTGCGTGTCACTCTCTGTATCACCCGTTGCTCGTCTATCGTTCGTCGTCGTCGTCGTCGTCGTCGTCGTCGTCGTCGTCGTCGTCGTCGTCGTCGTCGCTAGACTTTTCTCTCGCCAGCAATACCGATACTGCACGAGGTCTTTGATCCCTTTACCCTCGTCGGACGAATATTGCGCCCTCCCACTACCTCTATCTTCTCCTCGCGTACCTACGGTCTTTGTCTGCCGGCTGGCTTGGCCGGCCTCGCGCGCACCTTGCGAGCGCTTGGCGCCTCTGGGTTGATCCTGCGCGGACTCGTGGAGATCCGCGCGAGGCCCGGTTCGAAGTTCTCATGACGACGTTCCCGCCCCCGCCCCCGCTCCTACAGATGTGCAATAGAGCAGTGTGTGCGCAACTCAATTTTCAATAAGGGGACGTGACAGACAGACAGACAGACAGACAGACAGACAGACAGACAGACAGACAGACAGACAGACAGACAGTGGTGGGCAAACAAAGCGCCAACTTTTGTAGTTGGTCAGCGTCTGGAGCGATGGAAGGCGCAGACGGCGCGCTGCTGCGCGCACAGGATGCGCAAGCGGAGGGGACAAAGGAGAATGGGGCCGGCTACAACTCGGACCTTGACCTCGACTTTGGGTCCAGCGATGAGGAGGACAAGGGAGCTGACGACAACGTGGTTAAGAACGACGACAAGGGCGCGAAGAACGACCAGCCCAAGGAACCCGGGAGCGACGTCGTGGCCTCGTCGAACACGCCGAGCGGGCCTGCAGGCCGTACTGGGGCCGCGCCAGGAGCCCCGATATCTCAGACTTCTGTCGATGAAGTGAGCGTTGGCGTGGAAGAGATGCGCGTGACGCCACAAACTGCCGTCTTCACCAAGGAAAAGAGCCTTGCCGTTCAAGATCTTGTTGAGATTGATAACCCAAATTATGTCCAAGAGACACCAGAGCAGCAAGCCGCGCGCGAGGCTGAGGCCGCTGCTAAGTTGCTTGCCGCGGAGCGCGAAGAAGAAATGCTCATTGCGAGCGGTCAGACGATCGAAAGCGCCGCCGACCTCGAGCGGCTCGAAGAAATCCGCGCGGAGCGCGAGCGCAATCAACGTCGTCGCGAGCGCGAAGCTGCTAAAAAGGAAAAGTTGCGCGTTGCAGCTGCTGAGCGTGCTGCTGAGCTCGAGGCGAAAGCGCGCGCGAAAGCGGCCGGAGGTGGACAAAAGAGTAAGAAGAAGAAAGGGAAAAAGCGATGACCCATTCTTCTTCTTCTTCTTCTTCTTCTCCTCCTCCTCCTCCTCCTCCTCCTTCTTTGTTGGAGGAAAGCCTTTGGCCCAATATATTATGCTTGCTTGCTTGCTTGCTTGCTTGCTTGCTTGCTTGCTTGCTTGCTCGTTTGGTTGCTACATGTAAAGCGATTCGTGTCATTGCGGTTTCGACCGCAAGCATGATCAAGCACGGTAACCAAAGGAGTGTATGGTGGAGACTCTTTTTGGAAATACAAAACATTTTGAAATGCAAAATGTCAATGCGTTCTGACTCTCTATAATCAAGTTGCTGTGCCGTACGCTGTGCAACCATTACTCTGGAAACGGAGTGAGATTGATCCGATAATAGAAAGTATCGTCCATGGCATCCATCTATCGCCCTTAGTTGGCATCCATCCATCACCCTTGGCATCCATCAACTCAACCTTTGACATCGATTGGGACCTCTCTCACATTCGGAAGAACATCCTCTTGCCGTTCAAGTCTCAGCAAACAAGAAAACATTTTGCATGATGGTGCAAACGAGAGAAGGAAAAAAAGGTAAAAGCCAAGGTAAAAGTAAACAACAGCGATTCAGCGAACCAAAATTGGAATATAGTTGGGATTGAGCAAGCACTTATCCGACGACGTAAACGCGGATGAGGTTGTCCGAGGAGCCGACAAAGAGGGTGCTGCCGTCCGAGGACCAGCAGAGGCTGGTGCAGAAGGGAGGCTGGTACTTGTCGCCGTGGACCTCCTCGTCGTCCTCGTCGAGGCGGATGTCGGCAACGACGACCTTGGACTCGAGGTCCCAGATCTTGACGCCAGACTGGGTGGCGGCGCAGAGCCAGTAGCGGTTGGGGCTGAAGACGAGGCTGTGGATGATCTCGTTGGCGTCGAGCTGGTAGAGGAGCTTGGCCTCGGTGAGGTCCCAGAGCATGGCCTTGCCGTCCTTGCCGCCCGAGGCGCAGAGGGAGCCGTCAGGGGAGACGGTGACGCTGTTGAGGTAGCCAGTGTGGCCGATGAGGTTGGCCTTGAGGCGGCAGTTGGAGAGGTTCCAGACCTTGACGATGCCATCCCAGCCGGCAGAGACGATGAGAGGGTTGGTGTGGAGGGGCGAGAAGCGCACGCACGAGATCCACTCGGTGTGCTGGTCCTCGGTGATGGTGTACTTGCACTCACCGAGGGTGTTCCAGAGCTTGATGGTGCGGTCGCGGGAAGCGCTCACGATCTGGCGGTTGTCAAGGCTGAAGGCAACCGAGAGAACATCCTTCTTGTGGCCAACAAAGCGGCGGGTGGTGGCGCCGGTGTTGATGTCCCAGAGACGGAGGGTACCGTCCCAGGAGCCGGAGAGGCAGAACTGGCCGTCGCTGGAGATGACAACATCCTCAACAAAGTGGTGGTGGCCGGTGAGGGCGCGGCGGGCAAAGCCCATGTTCTCGTTGTGGGTGAGGGCCCACACGATGACCGTCTTGTCGCGGCTGGCGCTCAGGACCATGTTGGGGTTCTCATGGGTGGTCGCGATAGCGGTCACCTGTTTTTCATTTTACATGGTCACGATCATCCGTTCGTCAGGTTAGTTCGATCATTCATTCATTCATTCATTCATACTTCGACACACGGTCTTCGCATCAATTTGGACAGGCAAAAAGATAGACGAACGAATAGACAGATGGACAACTTGCTGGCTGGCTGGCTGGCTGGCTGGCTGGCCGGCAAGCCCGCCGCGGATTCAACGACCTGCACAGCAGGCAGCCAGGCAACCAGCCAGTCAGGCATGCAAGCATCCATCCATTCCCTCCCTCCACATCTCTCCGTCCATCTATCCACGGCCTACGCCGCCAAAGCCTTCACGTACCCAGCTCTCGTGTCCGGACAGCTGTCCGCGAAGCGTAAGAGAGTCGCCCATCGTGCTGGTCTTGTTGCTGCTGCTGCTACGTTTCCTCGCGCTGCTTGCTGATTCGTGCTATGCTCCTCGGCCCGCCCGCCGCCCGTCGTGCCCTGCGCTGCTTGTTGTTGGCCGAGATGCCTCCCCCCTGCTTTTCCCCCTTCGCCAACCACACGTGCGCCCGGCGAAACAGGTTGTCCCGAAGCGCCCTCATAACTCCCTGAACGATGCCCTAACCCTAGTTTGAGATTCTCCCGATCTCCGAGAACGGAACGCGGTTCAGAACAAGTGGGTTATGTTGGGCCAGGCACAGTAGGCGCAAGTACACTATCGCCTCGCGCAAGTGCAGAATGCGCGCGGCAAGCGCTCGGCGATTCATGGTCACTGGAGCGGCGGGCGGCGGGCGCAAGTGCGGAATAGGTCTTTGCGCTACTTGCCCCGGCGCTTTAGCGCACTCGCGCGGCGGCGCGGCCACAGGGGCCCGCGGGGCCAGAGAGAGAACAGAGGCGGGGAAAGCAGGCGGAGGCGGGGAGGAGGAGAGGAGGCGAGGAGAGGCAGGGAGGCCAAGGAGGACCAGGCAAACATCAACCAGCGAGCGGCCTGCACGGAGCAGTCGAGCACGCAGCAGCAGCAGCAGCCATGTGTACGTGCGCGCGCGGGGCGCGGGGAGGGGAGGGCCGCGCGGTCGGCCGCGGCCGGCGTGGGTCAGGCCTGCGCGCGGACGCTGGGCGAGGTCGGAGGCGCCGCGTCCATGCCGCCGGATGACCGAGCGAGCGGGTGGCTGGCTGGCCGGGTGGCAGGCCGGTCGGCCGACCGCGCGCCCGCCTGGCTGGCCTGCCGGAGGCACCGCGCAGCGCGCAGATGGCCTCGGAAAGAAGGACCTCCAGAGCGTCTGCGTCTGCGTCGGTATCACGGCAGGCAGGTCCTGGCAGGACGACGGAGAAGGAGATTGAACAGATGAAGGACTGACTGACTGACTTATTGATTGATTGATTGAACTTGTTCGAACGCACAGCTCTCATGAAGATGGCCGACATCAAGAGCAAGTCCCCCGAGGACCTCCTCAAGTCCCTTGAGGAGACCAAGGCGGAGCTCAGCAGCCTCCGTGTTGCCCAGGTGACCCAGAGCGCACACTCCAAGGTGGCCAAGATTAAGTCTGTCCGCAAGCAGATCGCGCGCATTCTTACCGTCATCAACACCAACAACAAGAAGGCCGCCCTCGAGCAGAGCGCCGGCTCCAAGCGCAAGAACCTTGACCTTCGCTCCAAGAAGACCCGTGCCCTCCGGCGAGCTCTCACCAAGGACCAGCTCTACGTGCGCGCCTCCAGCCAGCCCCTTACCGAGAAGAGCGGCAAGGCTGCCCGCAAGTACGTGCGCCGTGTGACCAAGCGCGAGGCTACGCGCAAGGCAAACTTCCCCGCCCGCATGTACGCCGTCAAGGCACTCTAAGCAGTAACCCTATTTCCCGACTTGCGTCGGAATGCCTCTTTTCTCTTCTCTGATGTTCAAACCTGCTCGACTTGTCAGTTCGTCTTTCTTGTCTTTGCCTCTTGTTCTTCCTTTACTTTCTCTCTCTCTCACGCGCGTGCGCATCTCGTTTTCCGGGGCTAAACGTTAATGACGCACTCAGTCAACAACTTTGTTGACATTTTGACTTGATGGAGTCATAACCTCGCAAAACATTTTATCTGGTCTCAGAGTGCAGTGACATCAATGAAAACAATGACAACTTGGCTTAATTTGTTGACTGCTGAAGACGTCTACACTGCATTTTTTGGGCCTAGGTGCTCAAGAGAAAGACGAGAGTCTAGCGGAGACTACCTTGTTGTTTCTACTAACGTGCGCAACGCATGCAAGGCATGGAAAGAAAGCTCACCATGACCGAACAGACGTTTTCGCTCGCACGCCCACTCGCTCTTTCGTTCCTGCTCCCCAATTTCTTCGCTCCTCTTGTCTCGAGCATGATGGATTTGCCCTTTTCAACTAAGCTTGCCAACAGCGATACCTCACATTTCAAGCATCACTGTAAACACGCTGCCAGCTTCGCTAGCGCCGACAAAGTGGGGGTACGAGATCCGAGCTTAGGCCAAGAGACGCTGGTAGCAGCGCGCAAACCCAGGCGGGACAATGGAGATGAAAACGTACTGCAGGACCATGCAGACCAAAAGGCAAAGGCCAAAGAGTGCCGAAATGCTCTCCATGCTGACGTCGTCGTGCATCTCACCGTAGACCGGGAACATGATCGAACCGATGAGGCAGATCCACGAGCCCTGCATGAGGAGAAAAGCCGGGCAGCTAAGCTGGGCCACTCGCGCGAGACGCTCCTGCTTCGCAAGCTGGGCCAGCACCGACAGACCGTACACCAAAAAGAGCCAAAGCGCCGTATCAGCCCACAACTTGTGAAAGAGAAAGTCAGCTCCTGGCTTCTTCATCTTGGCGTGCGCAGCCAATAGGTACCACTGGTTCAGGAATCCCATGGTGAAACTCGCCTGGCTGAGCAGAGGCGCCGGCTGCACGTGGGTCGCGTAGTCGGACCCCGGAAAAAGCCCGCTCTCGAGCCCAAAGGCAATGCTCGCAGGCACAAAGCCAAGGTACATGGTGAGATGGCCCTTTTCTTCGAAAAAGTCGCCGCTCTTGACGAGCACGGCACCCAGACCCTCGTAAAGAATTCCCATAATGATGGAGATGAGGGCGTAGAGAGAGAAGACGAGCTTGACGCGGGCCGTCTTCTGGTGCGTCTCGGGCTGTGTTTGCCTTACTGGCTGCAGCTCTTTGTCCTCATCCTCTACGCCAACGGAAGCGTAGTTGCACGCCACGTGCTCTGCACTCGCCTGCGCAAACTGCTCTGCTTTAAAGACGAGGTTGAGTAGGATCCCCAGGATCATGAACTCCGCCCCGGGGATCACGTGACCTGCCAGCGTGCCCATGGTCTCCCTCTGCGCGCGCGCGCGCGCTTGCCGCCGCTGCTACTCCTAGCGGTCAAGCAACGACCGATGAGGCAGCCCAGCCGTCCCTGTCCGCTTTGCTTGCTTTGCTGATGGCGCTACTTCCGGGTCAGGCTGGAATGCTGCTGCTGCTGCTGCTGCTGCTGCTGCTGCTGCTGCTCCTAAAGCCTACGTGTCGTGCGCGTGCTCTGCGTGTGCGCGAGAGCTCGCTGCCGGCCTCGCTCTGCGTCGCGCGCGGGGAAGAGGAATGGGCGTCTGCAGTGCAGCGCCGCTGGACCTCGCGCAACGTCACTTTGGCGAGCGGCGCTTACCACGGGCCCTTCCTGTCGGAGTTGGGCTCGGCCGGGCTTTTCCTTGCGACGAGACGAGACGAGACGAGAGGAGAGATGCGACGAAACCGGACGAGGTGGGGATAAAGAGGGGTTGCACACTCAGCCAGGGCCGGCAGCGTCACGTTTAGTATACGTATGTAGGAGATAGGGAGGGGGGGAGGGAGGGAGGGAGGGAGGGAGAAGAGGAGCGCGCGTCGCCGATCTGCGAGTTTTCAGTGCGCTCGGCCATGTGCTTCGCTTGGTCACCTCTTCTTTCCACGAAAGTCGATCCTTCGTCCGTGCGTCTATCAAACAAAGGCATCGTGTTCTTGCGCCTCGAAACTGCGAGGTCGTGGTCGTGGTTGTGGTCGGCGTGTCGCTGGTGGCTAATCGATGTGTCGCTGACAGTATAAAAAAGTCCGCGCGTGCACACGCGTTGCACCGAGCAAGCAAAGTGCGAGATTTTTCTCCTAATTTGAAGGCGTCCCTTGACGTGTGAAGGAGATGCTGCAGCTGCTGTACATGCATGGCTCTGCCTTGCCTTGCCTTGCCTTGCCTTGCCTTCAAGTTCTGCCGGCTATCACCACACGAGACTTTAGGGGCCTCGACTGACGGACGGCGAAATCGGCGCATTTCTCTGCAATGCAGTGCAGCCTGCAGCCTGACTTGAAAGCCTGGCGGTCATGTCGCTGGTCGGTCGCTGTCGCGTGAGAGACGAAAAAAAAAACTAGCCTAGGCCTAGGGCCTAGGCCAAATAAGTTTAGGAAATGACGGTTAGACCTCCTCACAGCCTGGCTGCCGCCATCGATCGCCCTGGCGGATTGGGATGGACTTTGGGCTCGAGGCGGCGACTTGGGCAGAATGTATGTCTAGCGTCACCGCGCGAGGGAGGAAAGCAGAGAGAGTGATGGAACGTCTCAAGCCGTCCGTGTCCGCGGGCGCAGCGCTGGCGCGCAAACAGCAGCAGCGTTTGAACCTTCTGGCGCTACAGGTACAAGCGGGCCAAGACGGAGGAGACTGGCAACCGCCGCGATCTGGCAACCTGAAACCAAACGCAACATCACGAGCAACAAGCGCCGGAGTTGGCATCTCGACCCAAGACGCACGGCAAGCGCAAACGCGCGATGCCAACAGCAGCAGCAGCAGCAGCAGCAGCAGCAGCCGCGCCAACGATGGCAGCGTCGTGAAACCAAGGCCACCGCACGCTGCTACAAACTGGCAAAACGTGCAAGCAGGGTCGCCACGCGCGAGTCGAACGTCCCCACGAGAAGCGTTCTCCGAGACGACGAAAAAGCACCGGCCCACATCGACGTCTCGCAAGAGCTTGACACCACAAAGCGCCAAACGAAAAGCGAAGAAACGGGAGTCTGCATCTCCGCGGGCAAGTCCCCGAAGCCGTGCGAGCCCCGAGCGACCTGCACGCAAACGTGAAGTTGTCATTCACGTCCGCGACAAGGCGCACAAACTCTCGCGCGACTTTTTCTGCGATAAGGACGTCCTTGTTCGAGAAATGCCGTACTTTCGACCGTATCTCAAGGATTTGCACAAAATGGATATATCTGTGCACTGCGACGTGAAGATCTTCGAGTGGCTGATGCGACGTATCCGCTCTCCCGATGATGCACGTCTCGACATCCGGAGTGCAACCTCTGTTCTTATTGCCTCCGAATTTCTGGGCATGAGCACCCTCGTGCAAGAGGCCACGGCCTTTGTGGCTCAACATCTTTGCGAGATCATGGCACTTCCCATCGATCTGACCTGTCTCGGCGACGCCACCGTGCGCCGTCTTGCCCGACTCATCTCGCTAAACACACTGATTGGTCTTTCGGACCCGCGCAATGTCATTCTCGGCACCTTGTATCGTCTGCGCGCCGAAGAGCTTTTGCAGAGCCACGGCCCCGCCTTGGCCTCCTGCAAGCACTGCTCTGCGCTTTACTCGAGGCGCTTTGCAGACCGTCTGATTTGCCCACGCGCTCCAGCAAGTGTAGACTTCAACGGCAGACTCTGCCAGCGCCATGAACCCATTGCTGATGATTGGGACGTGGTGCGCAGCTTTATTGCCCCCATGCGCCATCGCAACGCACAAGAATGGAAACGAATTTTCTGGACGCTTTGGGGCGCAACAAAGCTCTTCCAGTGTATCATGTGCGAAACTTACTTTGACGCGGCCAGCACAGGAGGATGTCGCGTACATGCATCTTCTTCCGAGAAGAGCCAAATCTGCTGTTCCGATGCCCTCAGTGCGGCCCCGGAGTATTTTGCTTGTGGCCCAACCGCTCGTCATGGCTGTGTACCTGCACCACATCGGCCTCGTTCCACGGAATTCGCAGAGCCTGGGGATGTCGCCCTCCTCGTCATTTACAGCAACAGCTGTTGCGACCCGATTCTGTACTCGGCGAAAAGTACTCTTCCAGGAAACGCCCGAAGCCTGAAAAACAACACGATCGACACCGACAGCAACGATGATGACGATGATGACGATGACGATGGCGATGACCACAACGACGACGACGCCATCGATAACGAGGTCCGTAAAGCCAAAGTCGGTTCTTCCAAATTGAACGCTGCGAGTTTCTGGGCTCGTGGTGCACTTGCCGACGCCCCGACCGAATCACTTTGGCCTATCAAGCGTGCGACGCGCACAATTAATGCATCGTCCGCCTATCTTCTCGAGCGCCAGCGTGATGAAGATTCTGTGAATATGCGCGCATTGACGCAGCGTCTCCGTACTCTACGCGCGTAGAGTGTGCCGTATTAAGCGAGGGGGCGGTGTTTCCAAGTCATAGATTTAGTATGTAAATTTAGTATAATTTGCTGTTGCAAGAAAGTTATACGTGCTTCGATCCCGAGGTACATCTTAGACTGTGGAATACATGCCGCAGAGAAATTGTAAGCAGCGCAAGCTCATTCAAATTCGGCCCAAGTTGCATATGATGGGGTCGGTCAACACTCTGATTGCATGCAAGTTCTCAGACATGAGCTCAAGGCCAGCAGATAACGCGCAATGATCTTTGGATGACTGTCGGGCAGTTTGAGTGTCAGGTACCATAATCAGTCGGCGTCTAAAGGTGCCATGCATTATCTTTCTCAGAAGAACGTATTGGAACAAGTAGAGTCAAATGGATTGCTAGTATGCCAAAGTACGCCAGGAAAGCCTGGGGAGTTTCGATTCTGCCCGGACGAATTTGTCTGGTGGTGAAGATCGATGTTTCTCCCCACCTAAGATCTCGTCTCGAGGATGTAGTGAAGAGTTGGATGATCACAAATCTTCGGCCGTGCTAGTTCGTGCTCTGAGCGATGTTCGACTTACCTTAATGTTGCACGAGCTGGTGGCTGCTAAGATTGGATGGTTGTTAGCACGGCAAGTCTATAATAGACTTCCCATGGGTGCCAAGTTGACTTCACCACTTCTTTGGCGCTGCTGTCTGCTCGCGTCATTTCCATTTCCCAACAGAACGCAGGAGGATAACGTGTTACGATTCCAAGTGTCGGGTGAATCGAGCGCGTGGAAAAGATAAGAAAATTGTGTTGAAGTCGAGATATTTCAAATGGGAAAAGAAACAAGAGATCAGCATAACCAGCTGTATTCTTGCATACTGCTGCCATCATAATCGACCACCATGCAGATATGACTCTCGGTACTTGTCTCTGTCAGTTAATCGCTCGATGTCTCGACCAGGCTCTCGTGCTTCTTCTCTTTCCATTCCTCTGGAGGAAAAAAGAAGAGAAGAAAGAAAAGAGAAAGAAAACAACAACAACAATTGTGTCGATACTACGTATAACGATGGTCAGCAAATGACGCAGGCTCCGTTCGCGTTCTCACCAGGCTTGAGCAGGCGTTTCTCCTTGCACATTTTGAAGAGTTCCGGAAACTTTTTCTCCTTGGCAATGGCCATTGCAGTCTTGCCCTCACCGTCAACAGCGTCAAAGTCCAATTGCGTGCCCTGAATTTCACCGGCGACCACCTTTTCGTGGTGTCCAATAAGCACGTTGGCGCATTCCAGACGGTTGCCCTCCACAATACCGTGCAGGGCCGTCATGCCTGATGAAGTCTTGGCGTTGATATCGACGCCGTTTTCGAGGAGAAGCTGTACTGGCTCATGATGACCCCCGATGGCTGCCCAGTGCAGCGACGTGCGACCGGCCTTGTCCTTTTTGTTGACATCAGCGCCACGCTCGATGAGGAGCTTGGCAAGCTCCATGTGGTTTCCGCCAACTGCGCGTTGCAGCGCAGTTCGCTCTGCAGCTCCTGGGGCGTTGATATCGACCTCACCCGAATCCAATATCTCCCTGCAGGCCTCCACGTCGCCCTGATTCGCAGCCTTGTGGAGCGAGGTGTCTTGAGGCATGGTGGTGCTCTAATTTGCGCGAGCCGAATCAACTGCTTGCCAATGTGCTATTGCCTCGCGCGGCTCCTTTTTGCCGCGGCTTCAGTTCTGTTCTGGCTGTGCAAACGAGAATGCGCAGACAGCGAGCGGCCGCGGTGGTTCTGCCGGCCTCCTTTACGAGAGCCGCGAGGCGGCCTCAAATGCAGACGCGCTCGGACCGGGTCCTGCTGCACGAGGTTTGCCAGGCAAAATCCAAGCTTGCGCGCACCCTTGCACTTGCCTAGTTGCTTGTCGGCAAGCAATGTTCGTTGGCTGGGGCCAGTGGAGACTATTAATAAAGGTCCAAAAAAGAGGGTGCGGGAACCTCCAACCGCAAATTAACAATCAACCAGCCAGGCGCTCGTTTATCTAATTTACGTGAATATTTGCCGATATTGTTACGAGAGTGACAATGATTCCTTTGCCTGCTTCTTCTGGCGCTTTGTTCGCTCGCAAAATGTAAGGTTGAACCGGAGTCTCCATGCCTTCAAAAAGCTAGGAGTCCAGAGGCAGCCTGACCCTGCTCAACGGATCCTTTTTTGTCACTTTTTTTCTTCTCTCATGCTGACTGACAATCACAGACGGATGCAGTGCGAGTTTCTGGAAAACGGACCTTTAGATGAACATGACAGATGAAGCTCCAGCTTCGTCGGGCAGCAATCATCGCGTCAGCAGATTGGTGAACTGAGGTAAAAAGGAGCATCTAGCCGGATCGCAAGTTGTGTAAGACGAATCAGGAAAATTTTTTTCGGAAAGTTCAAAAGTTTGGGGGAGGAGGACGGAAGGAAAGAAAAGCGGCTTTGGTTGGTTGGGGTGTGGCAGGGACGAAATGGAGGGGGAAGGGGGGAAAGGGGAAGAAGCCGTGGGCTCGTCCAAATCAGCAAGATCAGAAAACAGGGCTCCAGATCAATCCATTGCGCGACCATCAAACAACAACGAAAATCACCACAACAATCCCGAACCAAAACAACAACAACAACAACAACAAAGCCTGTCTATGTTTACTTCATTTCACTTACTCCGCAGAAGGAGCCGGGGCATCAGCCGTCTCGGCAGCAGCATCGGTCTTGGCCGTATCAGCCGTGGTGGCAGCGGCTGCGGCCTCGGCATCTTCCTTCTTCTTTTTCTCCTTGGCGGCCCAATAGGCGTCCATATCGGCATCCATCGCCTCCTTGGCCTTGGCCTCCCGCGCTTTGGCGCGCTCGGCACGCTCGCGTTCAGCCCGAGCCTTGAGCTCGGGGTTGTCGCTCTTGCTCCAGTAGGCCTCCATCTGGGCGTCAAGATCCTCCTGCGACACGGGCTTGCGGGGCGCAGCGCCACCGGCTGCACCGCTACCACCGCGCTTGCCCTTGCGGCCAGTCTTCTTGATTGGGTCGTGCCGGGCCTCGCGTCCGCGGCGGCCTCGACCACGACCACCCTGTATTCATTCACAGCATCCATCGCAAATCATACACTTGCGCACGTCAGACATGGTCCCTAATACTTTCGGTAGTGTACAGTGCAGATCATGCATCCCGCAATTCTCTTTGTACGGCAGGCAAGCTATTCCTAACCTACCTTGGGGGCAGTGCCCTTTGCTTGGGGCGCCGCAGCGGCCTTTCCTCCAGTCTTGGCCACAGCGGCTTTGGCTCCACCGGTTTTGGCTCCACCGGCCTTGGCTCCTCCGGTCTTGGCTCCTCCGGCCTTGGCTCCTCCGGCCTTGGCTCCAGCAGCCTTAGCACCAGCAGCCTTGGCTCCAGCAGGAGCGCCTGCGGCGCTGCCTTGGGACTTTCGGCGAGCCATAGTCTCGACTTGAGGCGCGATCAAGTTTTACCGCCTTGACCGACCACGTACAAGCTCGGCGTGGAGAGCCGAAGCAGCCGATCTGCCGTCTGCAGCAATATCGTCGCCATCGTTCGCATCGTGTTTGTGCACGTTCCGTAAGCAAGCAAGCACGCGAGCGAGCAAGCAAGCAAGCAAAGCGAGCGACGGTTGCCACGCGGTGGGCCGTTCGTTCGTTCGTTAGTCACTCTCTCATCGCTCGTGCTTCGAAGCCGGCTAGCGCAAGCGGGGGCCCACGCCCCGTCCGACTCGCGCGCCTTTCCTCCCACGCGACCTCGGCCCCCTCCCCTTTCTCCGCTCCCCCTCTGCGGCCTGGCCGCGCTCCCGCGCACGCACCTGGTCTTTGCCCGAGCTTTCGCGATCTGCCAGACTGCCTTGGCCTGGCCAGGGAAAAGATCCTCTTCCCTTTGTCGTTAGTAGGCCTAGTAGAGTCAAAGGGCACTTGCTGGTGGCCGTCCGCAAGTGGATAATGCGCGAATACTCGACTGACTGTGAGCGTCAGGTTTTACAACTTGCTGCTGCGGGCGAAGGAGCTTGTCGAGCGATTATGGCGAGGAGATATTCGTTCGAAAGGAAATGGTCGGTGCGGCAGCGGAAGTGCGGGCTGCTGCTGTAAATTTCGCCAAAGTCACCCAGCTGCCCTTGGCATGTTTGGATCCTCTTCCATGACCGACGCGTTCCAGTCCTCGCTGGCAGATAAGAGCAGCTGAAGTCTTTACGAAACCCTCATCGCGATAAAAATCAATATCAGTAACTTTTATGCATGTCTAGGGCACGTACGATTGATCAGTAGTTGATTACGGCAGCAGTGACCGCACTTGCCCAATACACATGCAGCCGCACCAGGTCTGCCGCATTGGCATACACGATTTTTCATATTCCGCCGGCTTTCAATATTCCGCCGGCTGTCAAACCACGATTGAACGACTTTCATACAATCTTGCTCACGAAGTGGCTCATCATGTTCCTCGACGTTGAAGTACCGTTTCAATGCCAGTTCACACTGTGCCCAATCATACTCAGTGTGCATTTATGTCTGTAATTTCTTGAAGACGTTTCGATATAGTTTCACACGAGCTGTTATGTTTCCCAACCTGGGGCGGAGTTGGCTCCACACCATCATCGTCGCCTCCGGTCGGCCTTCTAGGGCGCAGAGCAAATCAGAACGTGACGCGTGGTCCGAAAGATACCTATGAGCGAATGTGGAAGGCTGCAAGTTGTTGCAAGAACCTTCTCGCGCCGCTCAGAGTCGGGAAGAAGAAAATGAACACAATCAGAGACGGTTGCATCGGCTGGCATGTTACGGAGGACTTTTGCGGGGGCCTCATCTGTCGTGTTCATTTCTTTCAAAGCATCATTTACTGTTGTGCAAGCCACAGAGTCTCCCGAGAAGATGTACTTTCATTTGTCCAGGACTTTCCACGTCAGTGAATGCAGCGTGTCATCTACAGTCTTTGTCTCATCCTCGCGAAGCATTGCACTACGCAATTCCTCAAGTACTATTTCTTTGTCTTTGACAACCCCAAGTTTCCCGGTCATTATTTGATCGAACACAGGATGGTCTGCAAGCCAGTCGGGTACCCTATCGAGAAGTTTCCTGAAGCGATCAACGGCACGAAAGCGCTTCTCTACTCGGATCTTTCCGCGCTGGGCCTTGCTTTCCTCATGTGCGAGCTGATCAGGGTTGTCGCGCGCAGGCCACCGAAGATTCCCCCGACCATCGCATATTGGCGTACACCTCGTAAGGCCGATGGCGTATCTGTACTGTGTAGGCTGGAGCAAGCTTACCCACTCGCTCCATGCAGAACTTGGGAATGTCCTTTTGCGGCACGAAAATACCAGCGTACAGACCTGAGCAAGCTTTGCATGCAGGCACATGAATATACTCAGCGTCAGACGCCTCGCGCCCGCATCCTGCGCAAGCATTCGTTGCGAGCATCGTGATGAATGCACGGGGTGTAAATCCAGGCGGGGGTAAACGAACTTGCATGAACAGACGACACGACATGAACACTTTTACGACACTAGCATTTTTCATGATCTTTTGCCAGTGTCTGTCCAGGAATTTTGCGTGCACCTTGCAGGTATCGGCGAGAGCCAAAATACTTTCCACATTGCAGAGATCAAGCAACTTCGAGAGAAGGAATTCCGGAAACGATGTGGTTGATGGGGAGAGGGTTGGTGCCTCTTTGATTCTCTTTGCAGGCGTGGGAAAATCAGAGCTCACCGGCCTCTTTGCAAGCGCGGGGCAATTAGGACTGGACGGCGCTGCCTCTTCTTGTGAGTTAGCACCGAGTTTTAGCCAAAAGGCGCTCGAGGGCCAGGTTTTGCCCTTTTCCAAGGTCTCCAGAGCGGCCTCAGCGGGACCGGACCATGCAGGCCGAGGGTGGCCATCGGCAATTACCTTTTCTGCAAGAGAATTCATAGGCCCAGTCGTGAGGCCAACGGCCAAGGCCGCCTTGACAGCGGCCTTTGCCGTTGGAAGCTTCGAAAAGGGTCTGTCTCGAGGATCACACGCTCGCCCAGAATTCGCGCGGGAATGAACTCGCCGTCTTGAAGAAAAATCATCTGCGGCCGGCCCTTGCACATCGTTGACGCAGCGGAAAAGGTAGCCGCGACGGGATCCGTGCTCGGAGGCGTCAGCATTGCGTGAGCTTGCTCGAAAACTGTGGCTGCGCAATTGGTCTTTGGATTTCCTCGCTCCCGTACGACTGGGGCGCGAAGTCCTGATTTCGCCGTCTTCAAGACGCGCGCAAGTGCGATATCCGAACGCCCGACGCAGAGACGTCAAAGCGCTCCGTGGAGTGCTAGTATACTTATCCCCTCCCGGTTGCGTCCGCCGTCGCCAAATCGCAAGAATAAAGGAGAACCCGAAGGTAGCCTCTAAAAATTTTTTTTAACGGGATGGGAGAGGACGGTGGTTAGAATCGCAGAACGCGATAAGCGCGCGCGCGCGCTCAACTATCGTGCGAGGGCAACCAACACGTACGGGCAAACGTAGCGCGCGGACTGATCGTGATTGAGCTCCTCTTTGATAGCGTCGGTCCGTGTCGAGACGGCGTGACGTCTGGACAAGTGCAATGGCTCCTGGTGCTCGAGACGCTCCTGAGCCAGAGGACGAGATAGCAGAGCTTGAGCTGATCCTTCTTGTCGCAAACTCAAACCTCGCACTGCCCCGCTTGACTTTTGAAGATGATGTTCCTGACATCGAAGAAGACGAAGACCTTGCCTACCTTGCAAGCAGCCCAGAGGCGAACTTGGCCTTGCTAGAGTCGTCAGAAGAAATTTTCGCTGCTCTTCGCTGTGTATTCAAAGAGCTCGAAACGATCGCAAGCGCCTTTCGAAAAGTAGCTCGAGCCAGAGATTTCGCAGCTTTTGACAGGTTGAAACCAAAGAGTGATCACAAAGATCGGATAATTAAGATCCTCTTTGGCCGACTTAGAAGACAAGAGCGTAGAGAGTTTAAGATCCGAGCGGAAGCTCTGTTACAGATGCAGCGAAACACCGCTCACGAAGTGACTGCCATTACTCTTCTGCGGATAGAGGAACTGCGTGCAGCGTCATCGCCTCGTTCGTACCGGCTGACGAAAACCTCTCACCCTTACACATGGGACATGGTAAAGTCTCATCGATCGCAGATGTTCTATGGCATGTTTCGCATGTGGCCAAAGCATGTTGAAAGCTTTTTCACAAAGCTGACCGAAGGAGCCAATATCAGAGACCTTTTCAAGCGTAGCAAGGAGGCAGGCGTTGGGAGAGGCTTCTGTGAGCCGATTTGTATCCTCGCATGTCTCATTTTGTACTGCGCAGGACGCGATTGCCACGTAATCAGTCTCGTGATGAACATCAGCACATCGTGCGCAATTCGTAATGTAGCTGAGGCGCGGGATATTGTCTGCAACCGGAGGCATCTCTTTGTGCCCGACGGTATATCTGCTTTTGATACTGTCGAGAAGCGCTCGAAGCTGGCCGAAGGATTCAATAGGCTTACTTTTGGTGCAGCACGCGGTATTAAGACCATGCAAAACTGCATTGGCGCTTTTGATGGGATGCTGCTTGAGGTTGACAGGCAAATTGTAGTGCCAAATGATCGAGGCATGCGCAATCACAAGACGTCAAAGTCTACCGTAAATGTACAGGCCTGTGTTGATGCCCGCAGGCGCTTCACGATGTTTCATGTTGACAGCTCTGGGAGTACCAATGACGCTCTCGCATTCGGCCTCTCTCCTCTCGGACGTTGGCTTCAGGAATCTCGACCTGACCTTGGGGATTTCTGGTTTATTGGCGATGGAGGCTATGCACTTGATGATCATGTCATGATTCCTTACCGGCAGTACAGTTGCCATGCAGGTGTCACCGCTGATCAAGCAAGAGCTTTCAACATCAAGGCGTCTAGTCTGAGGTCGGCAGTCGAGTGCGCGTTCGGCATTTTCAAAGACAAATGGCGCGTATTCCGATCACCATTGCATTTTGGATGTCCTGGAGATTGCATAAATTTGATGTACGCTGCTGCAGCCCTGCACAATCATTGCATCGACGAGCGCGTCTGGTCCGACGGCGTGGAAATATTGGCACGTACTCAGAATGGATTCACGGTGACATTTAATGATGATATAACGCCGGCGCACATTCACACAGATTGCGGTTCGGGCTCACCAACAAGAAACCGAGCAACTAAATTAGGACAGGCACGACGCCAACAGCTAACGCTCCAACTGGCCCAACACTACCAAATTTCATTATTGGGCGTTCGGCGACGCGATCAACAAGCAATTGAGGATCGCGCATCGAAACGATGCCGTTTATTATCGGGAGCGAGAGATTCCTAAAAAGACAATTTTTACATTTCCTTGAGTAAACGTTTCAGTACTGCATTCTGGTGCATATCAAGCAGCTGCAGCTTACGCTTGTTGGAGGCATCTGAATGAGTAGCCGCAAACTCAAAATGACGTGCAATTGCTTCAAGTTCTCGTGTTGCAGCGTCTTTCCTATCGATTTCCAAACGAAGAAGTGCAAGCTCCTTCTCATAGCCGAACTTCTTGCGCTTCCATTTCGAGTGTCTTGAGCTCAATGTTTTGGGTTTGCTCTCGGCGCATGGACTCACGCCTCGCCATGCCAAGCCATAACAGATTCTGTGCATTTCCATTCTCCCGTATAACTTCAATGACTCCATTCCACATGCCTGCTGCGGCGAGTCCGGTTCAAATCACTAGACGTTAGTTGCGTCTCTCGTGTGCCAGCACCAAAAAAGCCGCTCACAAGGGTCTTTGCATTCAAATCCCCGTACTGCGTCAGAAGTAGAATATAAAGAGGTCCCTCCCAGTGAATCTTGGCCAATCCTGCGTCCCAGCGCAGGGTGCCAAGCACTTTGCCATCAAGATCGACGACACCGCTATCTGCTTCATGCGCCGTTCTCGATGGGGACGACGACGATTGAGATGCACTACTTGGCTCTTGTGACGGGGGTATACGAATTTGCAATCGCGAACTTCCACTTGACGATGGCGTTGTCGCTGCGTTTATCTGAGAGCGTGTGCTCTCGCCCGTGAAATCGTCATGGTCTGTGGACGACGATGCGCCATGAAGGGCCTCTTCAGGATTACAACGACCGCTTCTACCGATGTCTGAAAGAGCTTTGATAATGGATCTTTTGAGCCGGCCTCGAAGATACTGCAGATCAGACGGCTTGACGATATACTGATCACGGGGAATCTCCTCGGGTGTAGGGAGGGACAGTAGCTCGGAAATCTATTCTGAGCTTCGAATCTTGTGAACCTGCTATTTGGGCCTTCGCTTGCCGCGTCCGCTGTGTCAAAGCCTGAAACGCTCAGTCGTCCATTGACCACTCCAGCTAGACGTTCCCACGCTTCCACTTTGTTCGGAATTGGGGCATCCCGTCCACCCGCTGCATTCATGGCTTCACGGGTTTCTGTTCCGCCGAGAATATTCTGAACAATCAAAGAATGCTCTGGTGCAGAAATAACTTCGCCGAATCGAGCGCAAATGTTCGCGATCTCGACTCCTTGTCATGACTTGTTTGCTGATGGGTTTGCAGTGATCCCCGCAGCAACTCCTCCTGGTGCCACTATCGGCGCATTTCGATGGCCCTTGAGAAGGCCGTAAGAGAACGCTCGAGCACTCAGAAAAAAAGTCATCCAACAAATTTTCCTCGCAGGTGTCGTCAGGTTTGAACGCAGGCACGAAAGCGTTGTCTTCGACTGTCAGCAACGCTGGGCAAATGCAGAACAGTGCCATGGTGACGTTCCTTGCAACTGCGTTCGCTTCTACTGGCTTTGACACTAGCTTGCATGCGTTTTCAGGCAGAAATAAAGGGAAGTGTTCTGCGCTCAAAGGAATTCCAGAGGACGCATCCAGAGCAATTACTTATGAAAACCGATAAGATTTGCAGTCAGCTTTCATCCACGCCAGACGCTCATCTCGCGTTCACTCGACATGAGCATGGCATGTGTCACGTAATGGCACGTCATGGTTGCTATCTGGTGGCAGGAGGGCGTGCAGAAAGCGCAAGCTGCGCCTGTAGACGTGCTTGCTGCAAATCCATTCGCTGCTTGCAAAGATGGCGGAAGTTATGGCGAGAAGTTTGTTTGATGGATGCAAATTTGCACGATACACTCTCGCCGCCACGTGTTTGCCTCTTCATCGTAATGGCATGGCACTAGCGGTTTTCGCCACGATATTGATTGCCTGCAGTCGCAGCTAGGCCCTAGCGGGTGAGATTGCTTGACTGGCTTACGGTCGTCCCCCTCCTTGGTCTTGCTTGGCAAAGGAAATGGTAAAAAGGAAATGCATTCTTCCTTGTCAATGTATGCGAAGGGAAGCGCGATGCCACAACCCTCCCTGGCTTACGACACGTTGTTCGATCGATCGCAGCGGGCCAGCAAAGCGCGAACGCAGAGCTGCCGGTCGAGCGCGCGTGAACCCGGACGGCTAGCAGCACAGAGCGCGCCGGACCACTCGAGCGCTGCCAACGAGAGTCAGCCCGGACGCAGGAGCAGCTACTGCAAAGATGGCGGAAGAGAACTCGGAACTTGAGGACGCTGGGGCCGGCCTGGAGTGCGTGCGCAACAAGAGGCCTTTTCCGCTGGGCGAAAACATTTGGCTTCTGCATGCCCCGTTTCACATGTTCGGGGCGCTCCCCATCGACAACAATGCCGTGCTCATCAAGGACCCGGAACGCAAGGAGATGATCGTCGTGAACCTCACGGACATTGACGAGGACGGATTTCGCGCGGTCGAGGAGCTCTGCGAGTTCCAAGAGGTTCGCCTGGCGTGGCTCATCTCCACGGGAGACTGGCACCACTTTTCCATTCGCTTGTGGCAAGACCACTTTCCTGAAGCGCAGACGGTGATTGCCAGCAAGCGACCGCTCAAGGTGAACCCGGATATTCGCGCAGAAGGCATCATTGTCTTGGACCGCGAAAACCCAGAGATTGAAGCAATTTCAGAGGATACTTTGAAGCTCGTTCCGTGGCTGGGCAGTCGCCAGCCCGGCCTTTTCCCCAACAGGCGTCCTCGCGTGGAAGTGATTGTCTTTCACAAACCAAGCGGCACGCTCTTTATTACGGATCACCTTCTCGTCGTAGGAGAGAAGCTCAGCCTTGGACTTGTCGCTGGCGTGCAAGCAAACCAGATTGGTTTTCGCGTCATGGATCGCAAGGCTACCCAGGATTCCGTCAAGCGAGTCATGGGCATCAAGGGAGTTCGATGTCTTGTATTCTCGCACGGGAAACCGAGCGCAGGTGCCGTGCAGCGGGATGAAGAGGCTGCCCTGAAAGCGCGTCTTGCTGGTGCCTACGGCTTCTTCACCTAGAAAGGGTCACGTTAGTCGTTGTTGGCACTTTTGGAAGTGAAAGTCGTTCCGCTTTTTGTTGGTATTCCCAATAAAATTCGAGCAGCCTCCCTTCTTTTCTTTTCTTTTCTTTTTCTTCTTCTTCTTCTTCTTCGGGCCGTCCTCCATAGACTGACTTTCTGTTTGTGAACAAGGAAAGGAACGTTGGGTGTTTGCATATTTTAATGTTGTTGCTTCTTTTACTAATGTTCTTCAAGCCTCTATCCATACTTGCCTGCTTGCATCACATCATTCTTGAAGCAAAGTCATATATATTGAAACGATTGATTGTAGCGATCGATTCAAATCAACGACTCGAGCAAGCGCTCCACCATCAAGACCAAGCAAGATTTTTTCATATTACTCTGTAGATGTTGGATGCGTTAAAAAAGAACCGCTTCATCTGTAGTAATTTAGTTCGATGCAACACGAACACGAACACACACACACACACCCTGAGATACAGAGAAAACGTGTCAAGCAAAACAGACCGAAAAGTCTCAATCATAAACAAACAAAAGATTTCTTTTAGTCGGCCAAAGCAGCGAACGCATTGCCACTGCCGCTCGAGGCCCCGCCGCGACCACCGCGATTGTTCTTTTTTGCATTGGACTTTCCTACAGTTGCCCAGCCATTGCCAGGCGCCTTGGGTGCCTTTGCTGCTGCCTTCTTGCTCGCTGCCTTGTAGGACGCCATCGTCTCTGCCCTGGCAGCATCGACGCGGGCCTGGAACTCCTCGTCTGACTCAAACCAATGCTGCGAGGCCGCGAGCAGGCCTTGGAGCTCCTCCTCGAGCGAATCCTTTTCGCCCAACCGCTCGGCTTCGGCAGGAGACAGTTTGGCACTCCATGCGCCCTTGGGGCCAGCCTTTTCAAGAAGTCTATCCATCGGGGCAAGTTTGCGCCACACCGTGCGTAGCTCTTTCAAGTTGCTCAACTCGTGCTTGATGGGCGAGATGCCTACAATCTTCTCTTTGCGTTCTGTAGCAGCCTTGAGACCCGTCTCGAGTCTCTCGCGTTTCTTGGGTTGATCATCGCCGCAGTCCTCGAGCTGGGACTTCGCTGCATCCATCTTAGACGAGACCTGCTCCAGCACGAGTTCCTTTTCTCCCGATGTAAGCTTGCCGTTCTCCACCATGGACTTCATCTTGTCCACCAGAAAGGTAATCTTTTCCTGCAGCAAGTCCTCATCGCCCTCATTCACGAGTTGCTGTTCGCGCTCCGTGAGTTCTTCGCGCGACGCTAGCTTGGTCTGCGCGCTGTGCAGCAAATCGATTTGTTCTTTGAGCATTTGCGAGCATCTCCGCTTTTCGATCCACGCTGGCATCTTGGCGTTCACCATTTGCTGAAAGGTCTTCATCTGGGACGCGATGCAGAGCCACTCGGCAGATAATGGCGACCCTCCTCGCTGGCCCCCACCTGCACCGTTCGAGTCGTCTCCGTCGTCCTCCTCCTCGACTGAGTCGTCCACGCGCGGAAACACGTGCACATACTTCATGTTCTTGCCTGTATCGTGCTGGAACTTGAAGGATCCTGCGCACTGCATACTCAAGCTTGCGCCGCGATCATCTTCATACCCGATGTCTTTCAGGGCGTTGCAAACCCACTTTCCAAGATCGTCGTCGTACTTGGCTCTGTTGAGCTTGCCGGCGCCTACCGTCAGCGTGATCTTGATCATTGTAGGGAGCTTCAGAGGCTCCTCAAACGCTGCTTTCATCACTTCATTGGCCTGTTCCTGCGTCAGACCTTTGAGATCATACGTTTCCGACGTCGTTCCTTCCCTGATCGTCTTGGCTACGGAAGTCATCCTTCTTGACGATGACTAGCCTGCTTGCTTGCTTGCTTGCTTGCCTGCTGCCTGCGTGCGCTGGGAACAAGATCTCGATCTTCGAACGCAAACTGATGAGCTCGTCGTCCGCCACTTGCCTCGAGACGAGACACACAAAGAGCCTACTCGCTCTTCGGGCTGTGCGCCGCCTCCACCCTCGCTACCGTTCTCCCGCCGCGCAGCGTCCGTGCTCCGCTCCTCGTCAGACTCGTTAAATGTCTTCGCGCTCGTTCTTTCGGGGTTTGTTTATTTTGTTTTGCTCAGCAGCCAGATCGCAACAGACTGACTGACTGAAGCGGCCCAAACAAGACAAGAAGAAAAAAAGAACAAAAAATTGACTTGTTCTCAGATCGTTCGACGCTCGCGGACGCTCACCAATTTCAAGCGGTTAGCTCGCTAGCTCACCATGGTGGTTGCCTTTACTGGTGGTCGGTCAATCGAACGCACCATTGAACTCTCTGCGAACCAATCCTGCGCGCGGGAAATAGGGCACGTTAGTCTGAGATCGCGGCTGGGGCGCCCGCCGGCCGCACTACTACTAGTATGAAGGCGTTCTTTTCGTTCTTTTTATTAAAATTGACAAAAAGATTTGGAAGCTTTCAAGCATCTTCCGAAGTTTTCCCAAACTTTCTAACAATGTCAATAAAATTATCTATGATTATTAAAATAAATTGTTTAAAATACAATTTATTTCATACTCCTACTTAAGCAATATTGTTGAAAATATATGATATATTTTTACAACTATATATAAATTTTATTTATAAGTGACTTATTTCTACTAGTTCTACATATATTTTGTAGAAATGATGATCAAATCCTAGTGCATATTTGTGAAATCTTAAATAACTAGCTTAGTACTTACATTAATCGCCTGTTGATCCCATTGTCAAGTCCACGTACTGGTTGGCCATAGTTGTGTACGTACTGAATAAGATTCAAACAGAATTAACCCTTTCTTTTCGTTGCAATTGTTCTCGATTCACAAAGGCGGAATTCCCTTTTTTCTTTCTTTTTCTGGTCTACACTGTTTGAATGATATTACTTCGAAGAGAGAGAGGTCTATCTAGCTAGTAGGTAGTACTATCCATGAAGCGATTCCACTCGCGGATGTATGGATATCTGCGAGCCTCAAGGAGAGGGAGCGACCCTATTCGAGCTCCTTTCTAATAAAATAAATAAATAGACCCCAAGAAGAGCCTTTTAGGGCTGTGTCCCATAGGTTGGTTGGTATAGCCTCAATGAATCGTCCTAGTCTCATCAATAAGGGCGTTAGATCTTCGCCTCTCGCGATTGCGGGGTCTTTGCAAAGTGCGAGATGACACCTTTGAAGCATCTATCACCGTCAGTCAGGACACCTTAAGCTTGAAGCAGAAGAAGCCAGACGAGCATTTGATGAAAACAACGCGAGCGGCAAAGAATCCCGCTCTCGGGCCGTGACTTACAGCCTTCATGTATGTACGTACGTACAAGAAGCAGAAATCAGGATTATTGAGGGAACACAGCATATTAACGTTCGGAACTGCAGCATGAACATTTGAGATAGCCTTGCTCAAGCTCGTAGAAATCGCAGAGGTGAGAGAAGCTTAGCTACAGTCGTTGAGGTTAGCACCTCTCTCAACGAGCGGACCGGTGATCGCTGGTGTGAGCGGCCGAAGCAGCGGGACCCCTGAAGCTCCGCTCAGACTGTTTTGTCGAAACTATCACTCAGGGTCTGTCCCACACATGTCAAGCAATTGTTTGTTCTTTGACAGAAGTCTGCCCTTTGAAAGCTGAAACTAGGCCTAACTAAGCCTTCTTGGCATGTATCCTTCCTTCTCTTTCAATCGTCGGAAATGCTTACAGAGGAGACTTTGGCAGGGCGAATCTTCAAGTTGACACGACACATCGCACCTCACTTGCTTCATTCGGCTTCTTGTTCTCTCGTTATGAGAAACATGATGCAGGAAAGATTTCCCGACTTGCCATTCGATTATAGGAGGACTCGGCATTTCCCACCTCAGATTAGATTGTATTTGGAGGCAAATTGTGAGGTTTGCTTGGCGACCGATCATCAGCAGCTTTGGACATACATTCATTTATACATACTACATGCGTATGTCAACAGACGATGAGAATCCAAAGGATGCTGTCGGCACGACGCTCAAAGGTTCTCTCCTTTTTTCCTCGTTCTTACTGTCTTTCGTTGGGCGGCACGTTCCTTGGTGCTTGGCGGGCGGGCATTACTTACTACTTACTACCTTTCGTCTCTGAAAAGAGGGGACTTGGAAAGGAGGGAGATTGAGGGAGATCCTCTCTCAACCTCAACCGAAGCCAAGCCCAGCCAAGCAGCAGCAAATCAATCTCTCAAGCTCAATCGCGTCGGCACGGCGTGCCGGGCTGGCGCCCTGGCAAGGCGCGAGGAAGGCAAAGGGGTGAGAAGACAAGGCCCACCCACGCGCAAGAGGCGGCTGGCTAGCTAGGCCTTCTCGACAGCAACGTGAAACCGCGCGAGAAGAGAGAGAGGAGAGGGAGTCTGGACGTGACTTGGGGGTTGATTTGGTCCATTGACCACTTCGAGCGAGACTCGAACAGTCCTACGTATACCTGATCTCAGACTGGGCGATCGCGTGGGTGGGCGTGAACTCCGCCATCCACCTGCTCACCCATCTTAGCCGCGCTGTGGCCAAGCGCTCGGAGATCGAGATAAACAAACGAACACCTGCACGCAGGGGCAAACAGGCCTGGGACAGGCGACAAGCTCGTTTCTCAAACGCAACGCAACGCAACGCAACGCAACGCAACGCAACGCAACGCAACGCAACGCAACAAGGTAGAGAGAATAATGGACGCCTACTCGGTGCTGACATTGGCGCACCTGCGCGCAGAGCGCATGGCGAACCTCACGACAGTTGCCATGTACGGCGTTGTCCTGGTCATAGTCTCCGTTGCAGCCGTGATTTTGACCGAAAATGGAATGCCAAAGCGTCTGGTGGGCTGGTGCGTGGCCGGTATCTTCATGATGATGGCTCTCCCTTTGACCACGAGGGACATCAACGACCATTTACGGAACTTTGAGTTTCCCGAGCTGCAAAAGTACATTGTTCGCATCCTCTTTATGATCCCTATTTACTCGGTCACTTCTTGGCTGTCGCTCGGCAACGAGAAACTATACACGTATCTGGAGTCCCTGCGGAGCCTCTACGAGGCATATGTCATTTGGAGCTTTCTGTATTTCCTCATGCTTTACCTGGGCCCCACGGAGGAAATGCTCGCGACACGGCTCGAGTCATTGCCGCAGCAAAAACACCTCTTTCCCCTCAACTTCGTGTGGCCCCCATGGAAGATGGGCCACGAGTTCCTCTTCAAGTGCAAATTCGGCACGTTGCAATACGTTGTGTGGAAGATCACCAATGTCTTGATCGTCCTCATCACAAAGGCCGCTGGCGTCTACTACGACGGCGAGTGGCGCATTGATGGCGCCTATTTCTGGTCCATGGGCATTACCAATCTTTCGCAGCTCATTGCCATCTACTGTCTCGTGCTCTTTTACCACGTCATGAGCAAGGAGTTGGCTCCTATCAAGCCTCTCGCCAAATTTTTGTGCATCAAGGCGGTCGTTTTCTTTTCTTTCTGGCAAGGGACTGCCATTTCTGCCATGGTGTATTTTGGCTGGATCCACAGCACACCTTATATCAGCGCCGACACATACGCCAAGGGCCTGCAGGACTTGCTCATTTGCGTTGAAATGTTCTTTTTTGCCGTTGCCCATCATTTCATCTTTAGCTACAAGGACTTTCAGACATACCGTCATGCGACGGCTCATTCGTCCTTCACTGTGGAAGCTGGGTACGGTGCAATGGAGCGCACAGGATCCTTTGAGAGCAACAGCTCTGGAGCTGGCTCGAGCGACTATGTGCGTGCCCTTCTTGAGGCTGCCAACCCACGTGACCTGGTGCATGACATCCGCCGCGACATTGGCCGACTCGGCGCACGCGGCTCTTTTCATGGATCTTCCTATGATGACTATGACAACGAGCGCGCACAGGGCGAGGGTGGCTTCGAGTCCGCTGCGAGCTTTGTGCCTACTTCGGATGACTATGGTCTCATTGATATCGAAAATGACGAAGATGACGAGGAAGAGGATGCTGGCGATGCGGATAGGTCCGATGGCGTTAATGCCGACAGGACAAGCCCTAATGTCGGCAGCGAGGCGCTAGCGCAAGGAAACCACAATGCAGAAACAAGGGGCAGCCCTCAGACTGCAGGAAGCAAGTTTAGCTACAAAGGCAACTCATGACATGTTCTATCGCGGGGTCATGCCCCAAGTTTATTTGTTCGGCACAAGCGATTTGCTTTTCGAGATCTCGTCGAGCCATTGTTTCAATTCGAACGAGGGGCAAGCTCATTTGGTAGCTAACGACACCGTCGCAAAAACCTTCGGCGCATCGAAGCTGGCCAGCCTAGGGTTAATTGTCTCTCAATGTATGTTTTTGATCCATTCATTCATCCATTCATTCAATCATTCAATCAATCAATCAATCGATCAATCATCCATTCGTGTATTCAATCGTTCATTCGTTTCTTTTTCTCCTCAAACTTTTGACAAAATCGTCTGGCGGCTCGGTAGGTCGGCAATGAGACGCAGGCGTCCTATTTCCCAGTGCTACAAACAGACAGACGTGACCATACGTTCACTCGCGCAACAACCCGGGCACCAAAACCTCGCCTCCATGTGGCATTATGCATAGCAAGACAGCACGAACCTAGTTCTCGTCCAGATAGCGGTAAAAGAGCTTGATTTGCTCCAGTGTGATGAACATGACCACCAAGTACGGAGCCTGGCGCACAAACGTCGGCACGAAGCCCTTGTAAAGCGCCATTGGGCCCTCCTGTCGAACGGTTTTGACCACGCAGTCAATAGGCCCGCTGTACTGACCCGGAAAGCTATTCATCATGCGCGTCTTAATCGTGTCTGCGGGTGTAGAAGTGCAGCTCGCCACAAAGCCAGCCATGAATCCGGCTGACAAATGGGTCGCAGGAACATCGGGGGCACCCATTTGCACCAAAATCATCTTGATCTGATCGTACGCTGCAAATTGTGAGGCAGTGACAATCATGGCGCGTGCCACAGTGGGCGCACATCCACTCCAAAGCGCACTAACGCCTTCGCTCTGGCCAATACTCATCATACCGTGAAAGACGTTTCGGTATCCCCGTCGCGCCTCGACGGGCAACTTGCCGTCGGCTTGCATGCGAACCAGTGTGACATCGCAGGGATTTGCGACGACAGCTCCGACGGCCCCAGCCACCAAACCTGCGCCAATCTTTTCCAGAAGCGAGAGCTCGCGCTCGCCAGGAATTTCCCCGAGAGCCTCTTTGCACGAGTCGTAGACGCCGAATCTCACGCTCGAGTACACGGCCTGGCGCGCGAGCGAGGCTGTGAGGCCGCCAAAAAGGCCTCGTACGCCGTCGTTGCGCAGAATGATTTGCCCCATGGCCACGGGACCGAGCTTTGGGGCCGAGGCCGCGCCTTCTCCTTGCAGCTGCAGACGCACCTTGATGAGGTCCAGAGGGTGGCTCGCGCAGGCGCCAGCCATGGCGGCTAGACCGCCTTGCAGGAATCTGCGATGCAGATTTCCCGGTTTTGCTGCCGGTGCTTGCGTCGAAGTCGTCACGGCTGCAGTCTTTGCCATTGCCGCCGTCGTCGTGGTCGTCGTAGTCGAGGAGGTCGCCATGCTTGCTTGCTGTCTTGCTGGCTTGCTCAGCAGGCTTGCTGCCTATCCCTCGAGGTCTCTCTCGATGAAAGGACTTCGCCGCACGGCTCTCGCGCACTCGCTCGAGCCTGCCCTTGCCCTCGCCTAAGCTTTCGGCTTTCCGCCGCTGCGCTGCGTGCCGTCGTACGCCTTACTGCGAGAGAGACGATGGCACTCGGAGGGTCAATAGGGGTTCTGCCAGTGCCGTCCATGTCATTTCGTTCTCAGGCTGTCTGCGACATTGACCATGGTGATTGACTGCGATGATGAGACGAAGAGGGACGACGGGGAGGGAGCACGTTGGCTGCATGACCGATCGACCACCGACGCAAGCGAGACGAGACGAGACGAGACGAGACGAGACGAGACGAGACGAGACGAGACGAGACGAGACGAGACCCGACCGTCTCCGCGACACAGTCCGTACTAGCGGCGCCAGCGATACGTTCCAGTCCAAGAAATGCAAGGGTGACGATGGTGATGTGATGATGACGTTGGCCCGCCACACTTTGGCCGCTGCCGCGAAAACAACAACCAAGGAAAGGAGAGGAGCACGAGCAGCTGCAGCAGCGGGGCAAGGAGCGGGAGAAGGAGAAGTAGCGAGCGGGAGGCTAGAGCTGGGAAAAGAAGACACGCAGAGGCTGTGGCGGCTGCCTGCCTTGGCCTGTGCTCGCTGGCCTGCCAGTCAATGGTGGCCCGCAGAGTCCTTTCCTTCTCCAGCCGCAGCTGCCACCGCGTGGAGTCCATGATCCCGAAGTCATGAACCCGACCAGCTGCAGCCTGCTGCTGCTGCTGCTGCAGCCGAGTGAGTGGTCCGGTCAGCGTCAAATGGGACGCGGGCGTCGAATTTCGTCGTAGTACTATGCGAGTGAACGACCGGCCGCTGTACTCTTCAGCCGCAAGCAAGCTGCACTGTGACCATTTGGGCGAATTGACGACGTGCGCGATCTCCTTTCGTCGTGCAGATTTGCACCAGTGGTGGATTGAAGGAAGCCATCTGAACACAGCAAAGCTTGCCTGCTTGCTTGCTTGCTTGCTAGTGTTTCTAGGCCAAGGCCTAGTCGCACTACGCTGGAGAGAGCACAAGCGACAGAACCGGAACCACGTACCCGCGCACGCACGTACCCGCGCACGCACGCACGCACGCACGCACGCGCGAACGCCCGAGTCCTCGCCTCGGGCGTGAGCGCAAGCTTGTACGGCATCAGCTCGCGGTCTCACAATCGTAAACGCGCGGCGCTGTGGCACGGCACCGCGCCGCGAGAGACGCCTCTTCGAGATCAAGATTTCTTCGGGAACATCATCAGCAAGAGCGACAGGTAAAGGAGGTGCCGCCGCTGGCCCGACGACGCCTGTAGCTACGATGAACTCATGGGCGGCCGTGGCGAAGGCCGGCGTCAGCGCCCGAGAGGACAAGGCGCCCTCGCAGCCCCAGCATCCGGCAAGACAGGCACAACAGCAACGACAACACGAACAGCGAGACCGGCACGCCGTGGAGCCCCGCAACGAGCTTCCAGACAACGGGACTACCGTAGCCGTCCTTGTTGGTCCAGCACGACAAGATGAACCACCGAAAACGGTGCCTGTAGACTCCGCACAAGAATGCACCACAATAACATTACAGCGACTCTCCTTTGACCCGTGGCAGCGGCCCAATTCGAACCACAATAGCAGCAAGCAGCGCATCATCTCCACGGTGCAACTCTTTCACTTTGAACGTCTCGACCCAGACACGGATCTTCGCGTTTGCAGACCATCTAATCCAGACTTTTCCTATTTCAATACGAGCGCACAGGCCTCCGATCCGAACGGCCCAAGTCTCGGCAAGTCGCAGACGTCCAACGATCCGCCCGGATGGGCCGGACTCTGGCAATACGATGGCTCTGCCAACGTGGACGCCAACACCGAGGTGCTCTCCCTCCTCGACAGTGCTTTTGACAAGGGTCGACAACCAGACGTTATTGGTTCCTCGCAATCTCTCAAGGCGCTCTTTTCGATGCCATACACGGATCGGCCAGTCTCCGTCTTTATTCATCGAGTTGGACGCGCGCTTCTGGTTGAGTCGGGAGAAGAGGATCCGGGCCGCGAAGCAACGCATCTACGTCAAGCTGGGACCTCGCTCCAATTCCTCGTACACAACGACACAAGCAGCGCTCCTGCACCTCGACCGGATCGCGATTCTCCACGAGCGAGTCGACCTCTTTCGCCTCGTGAAAAGATGGAGGCTCTCTTGCATGAACGACTTCTCGAGGCCCAAGGCTTTGAGACTCAAAGCCCGTCCTCAGCTGTTACAGGACGAGGTGCTACTGCGAATGAATTTGCTCCTCCGAAGCGAGCAAGTGTCTCGCCGTCGCAGGTACCGTCGTCGTCATCGGCGACAGCGACGTCGGCATCAGCCCCCTCCCCCTCCTCCTCATTCTCTCCTTCTCATCCTACGGCTTCTTCAGCTTCTTCGGCTTCTTCTTCATCATCATCATCATCTTCTTCTCCTCCCTCGTCGTCTTCGCCTTCTTCCGCGTCACCTACTTCTTCGAGGTCTTCAACATGGGGCGCGTTTCGCCGAACCCTCAGCTGGAAGTTTGACAATGTCGAAGTCGTCGTGGGAAGCAAGCTCCTCGTGTTTCAAGATCCGGAAACAGAGGCGGGGAACCTGTCCGTGCGTCTGCACGAAGCTTCGGAGCAGCTGAGTGGGAGTGAATGTCTTGATTTCTATCTCGAAAATCGCTTGGCCGGCGTACAGCGCTTCGCCCTTTGTTTGCATTCGCAAGGGCGTGTCCGCGACTGGCGACTGTACGCCACCGAGGACATTCCACGGTTGGAGGGCCATCACGCACCCTTTGAGGACAATCGCAAATTGGCTTGCTCCTTTTCTCCGCAGATACTTGAGCAGCGTGCGGCGCAACTCCTAGCCTTCTTGCGCGAACGTCTTGTGGATGGCCGCACGTACTGGCTCTTTAAAGGTGCCAACAGCAACCAAGTCCATCTCTGCCAGCCGGCATCGTCTAACTGGATGTACTCCATGGCAATGTTGTCATATCGCATGGCACTCAGCTACGCACAAAAGCGTCGCAAACTTGACGTTCGTCCCCCTGAACAAGTATCAAGCCAAGCTACGCACGCAACAGACCCGCCTTTTTCTGGCAAGAACGCAAGCAAACGCAACAAGGAGCTTGGCAAGGCCGCGCGACGAGGTGGAGGAGGAGCGCACAAAAATCGACGTGCACATGGTAATGGTGGTGATGGCGATGACGGCGATGCCAAGGATACAGAAAAGCATGCGCAGTACCTGTTTTTTCTTCGCAGGGAGCGGGAGCTCCTTTCCAAGAGCATTGAGATTCTTGAGGAAATTTCGACCGCGGGTGGACCTTCACGCGACCTTTTGCAGGCTTCTTTGCATGAAAAAGTCGCGCAAACCTTCTTGGATCAGGTTCCATGGGCGCAGGAGCGCGCCCGCGAGCGCGCATGGAAACAGGCGAGCCCTCCTTCTGAGGACGTAGAGGGCGGTGTCGTGGCCCTTGTGGGCGCGGCAGTGCAGCATTGGCACAAGGCCGCTGCACGCCTCGCCGCATGCCCTGACACCGAGGCTCTCCCTAGCGAAGGCATGAAGCAATCCATGCGTGATCTCCAAGCCCGGCTGCAAGCGACCGTCTTTGGTTGCTACATGCTAACGGCGCGTGCCCACGCCAGTGTGGGGAAAAATCGCGAGGCGATCCGCACCATTACGCAAGGTCTTTCCGGAAAGGGGACCTTTGATCGCTGGTTCCCTGACTGGGTATCCACGCACAAGCCGGTCGACGTCGTGCGCGGGTATTCGTTCTTGGGGGATACGCTCATGGGTCTGTGCAAGCGAGCGCTGCGCAGTTCGAACCGTGGCCCGGGCCCTCAATCGTCTGTCAAGTGGCTCGAGTACTCTGAAACGGTACGCGGCGAGGTTTTGGCCTGCGTTGCGCTGCGGGGTCAGAGTCAGGCCAGCAATGGCGCTTTCAATAAAGGTAAAGACCATGGCAAGGACAAGGACGAGGACGAGGACGAGGACGAGGACAACGACATGAGCAAGCCAGCTTTGAGTCCCGGGGAGCACTCTGAGAACACGTGCGCTGCAGAACTTCTGGTGCGAGGCGCCCTTCAAGTCTACTTGGCAGCACACACCGAAGCGAAACGTAGTGCTGATCAGGCGCTCCTTCGAGAAACGGATTGGAAGCTCGGGAATGCTTGCAACGAGCTTGGTAAACTCCTCTTGGCTGTGCACGCTCTAGAGGCTGCCAAAGTTGCCTTGGAGGCTGGTGTCGAGCGCTTTGCGCAGTCTGACGCGCGTGCTAATGCCATTGCGCTCTTGCTAAATCTGAACCACTTGTATCGAGGTCTCGGTCTCGCAAGTGCTCAAGCGACGCAGAAAGGCGAATCGACATCTTCATCGATATCGTCGTCAGCATCATCAGGACAGGCACAAACATCACAACAAAGCTCTGTACAAGAGCAGCCACCAGCAAGTCAACTTCGCGAGGGCGCGGACAGACTACGAGACCAAGAGGCCTTTATTCAAAAGGGTACAGACTATCTAGAGCAAGCGCGGAGACTTGCAGGTGCCGCAGGAAACCCAGCTGTCGAGCTCGAGCTTGCCATGAATGAGATGATCCGTGGCGTTTGGCTACGTGGTCACTGCTCGGGCGATCTTGAGACGCTCGACCCACTTGCCCGTCGGTTCACCATCTATTGTACACAGGAGGCCATTACGCATCTGCGCGCTGCGCTCTCGCGTTACGAGCCTCTCCAGGCAACCCAGGCCGTCGCCGTCGAAAAGGCGGCCGCTGTTCACTATCATCTTGGGGCGCATTTCGCTTGGATTGCCAAGCAGCGCACCGATGCCTCGCTCGCAGCGCTCACCACTACGAATCGTAGACTAACGCGCGAGCTCGCCGTGCGGCACTTTCGTCAGGCTCTTGCTGGCCTTCCCCAAGGAGCTTCGCAGGAGCAATGCCGCAGCGAGCTGGCTGCACTGCAGCAAGCAGCACGGGGGGCGTGAGTTGTCGCAAGTTTTTTTGGAGAGTTTTCTCAACTTGTCGAGACAGAGATCGAGCATGGGTTTCCCACCCAAGCACTTGTGATGTGCACGTACTACTTTAGTTGCACGTACTACTTTAGTTGCACGTACTACTTTAGTTGCACGTACTACTTTAGTTGCGCGTACAACTTTAGTTGCACGTACAACTTTAGTTGCACGTACTACTTTAGTTGCACGTACTACTTTAGTTGCACGTACTGCTTTAGTTGCACGTACTGCTTTAGTTGCACGCACTTCAGTTGCACTTCAAATGCGAATGAGCTCATTTTCTGCATCCGAGGTGTTGCCGGACTCGCCGAGGTCGACATAGTCGGGCCCGTTCCCGCCTCGAACGCTGTCATTATCGCGGCGAGGAATTCGCACAGGGAGCTCAGTTTCACGAACTGCTGCTTCGGACCCGTGAGAGGTCGAGAAAGCGCCATCGACCGAGTCGTGATGAAGTGCATCGTGCTGCGACCTGACGTTGACAAAGGCCACTGTAAGGAGGACAGCCATGGCGGACACAACGGCCGAACAAAGCATGACAAAGGTGAGCGAGGTTTTGTCCATGACAAATTTGAAGAATACAGCACCCAAAAATGCGCCCGCTTTGCCCAGGGCAGCAGAGAGACCATTGAAGAAGGATCGCACTTCTGGGTCAAAGGTTTCGGCCGGCAAACAGAACGTAGTCGCGTTAGGACCAAAGTTGTAAAAAAAGAATGTAGCGCAATACAATGCAAAGATGAAAGGTGTTGCAGTCCGCTCGCCCATGCTCAAGAGACCAGCAAGACCGAGAAAAAGCACTGTGAGCACCACAAAGCCAAATACTTGCATCTGCTTCCGCCCCATCTTGTCCGAGTAGTAGCTGGCCAGAAGAAGGCCGGGCAGCGCAATCGCACTCACAATAGTCGTGAGCGCGGCAACTTCGGCTTCGTCTGCCTCAAAGACCAAATTGAGGATGAACGGGCTAAAGACCACGTTGCCGTAGAACAAGACGTCAAAAAGAAACCATGTGCCGCCAGTGCCCACCAGCTTGAGCAGATTCCCTCGGGACCAGCGACTTTGAAATGATGCGGGCGGGGTATACACCTCGAGAGGCACACTGTTCTCCAACTCGTCCTCGTCCTCGTCCTCGTCCTCGTCCATGTCGTCATCATCATAGTCGTCAATGTCGTCGTTGCTATTGACTCTTGTACTTTCGAAAGCTCCATTTCGGGCGTTGCGGTAATTATTGTTGTTGTTGTCGCAGGTACTCGCGTCGCCGTTGTCAACGCCGTCACTAAGGCTGTCAGTAGCAGCAACAGCAGTCGCTTGGGTCACCATGTCTTCAAAAACGCGGCGCAAACGCCCGATGGCAAAGCCTGCCGGGACTGATCCCGTCAGAAGCGCCACGCGCCACGCAAGAGGCTTGGCGTGAGGCAAAACCGTGTCCAGAACAAGCACCCAGAGTGGAGCCATGAGCTGACCCACGCCCTGAAAAGAGAATGTGAGCATGACACGACGACCATTAAATGACTCAAGGCGACCCTCCCCACCCCCAGGGGGGCCATTATCGTGGTTGGGAGACATGCTTGCAGACGCGATCGCCGCAAGCGGATAAACGCCCCCAGCACCGACGCCAACGACAAATCGCGAGATGGCCAGCTTGGTAAAGAGATGCGGGGCCCAGCACAGAAAAGCACCAGCGAGGCAACCGCAGATGAGGATCACAAAGGTTAACACGAGGCCACGCACGATACCCAAACGCTCGCCCGCATATCCCATGACGATCTGACCTGTGACTGCTCCGACAAAGGCTGCCGAGGCCACCATTGAGGTTTGGACCTCTGAGAGCTCCTCGCCCTCGCTTTCGATTAGGTACAGCGTATGGCCTGCGATGGCCAAGTTGTACCCGGCCGCAAGGTTCGCCAGCGAGGTCACCACGAAGATGGAGTCCAGCTCGACGCCGCAGCATTGCCTCATCCTGCCGCCGGCCGGCCGTTCCTACTCGCCGTTGCTCGGGCCGCCCTCCGCGATGGAGCGCTCGAGATCTTTCGTGCCGTTCGTTTCAGGGTCCGGACGTGGCAGTGGCGGCCCGACCCACCCGCCTCCAGCCGCGCGCGCCTCGTCGCGCCAGGTCCGCAGCAAAATAGTTTTGCGAAGTTGCTGACGCAGCCAGAGATGAGGATCCGATCAAGGCCTCACGACTGCACGCTCGGCGCTCGCTCAATGACGCAGGAAAATTCAAAATTTTGCTGCGAGAAGGGAACGGGGCCCTTTTAGCCTATGGGCCATAGCGCTTGATAGGCCTATGGGCGAAGAAAAAATGCGAACGAAAGTTAGAAAGCAAACGGGAATCATTGTTCGCCCCCGACGCGGAGTCGAGGGGCGCGAGCAGCAGCGGCACAGCGCGGAGCGCGCGCGCGCGAGGCCGACGCCGGCGAGAGCTGCGCCCGCGAGCGCAAGGTGAGCGGCTGCGCGGACCGCGACCGTGAAGAAAGGCGTGAGCGGATCCATCCGCCAGTTAGGCAGGTGGAGGATGGCGGAGCCCGTGGGCGAGAGCGCGAGCGAGACCGGGGAGCGCGCGCCGCTCCAGGCTGTCGACCCCAACGCGCCAGGGAACGGCGACGGGAAGGCGCCGCACAAGACGTCGAAGGGAACCGGTGCGCAGCCCGACTCGATGGAAACGGAGCAGGAGGGAAAAGACGCCGCAGAGGACAACACGCTGACCACGGTCCTCGGCGAGTGCGGCATCCGCTTCGATGCCGAGAAGAACAACGCGACCCTAAGTAAGGGAGCAGGCACGGGCAAGTGTCTGGTGCGCCTTCAAAGCATCCTGGACAGAGCCCCTGCACGGGCAGAAGACCTCTTGCAGGACCTCGAGAGCTATGTAATGCAAAATGGAAAGGAGGGCCTTGCCTGTCTCCTGAGGCCCCTGGGGGACGGCGAATGCATGATCAAAATGCTTCTCAACGTGCAGTGCACGCAGACACGTGTGATGCGGACCCTCTTTCAATGGGTCGTAGAGTATGCCGCGGACGAGGAGACCTCGGAGGCCGAGAGGCTGCAGCAAGATCTTCCCCGCTCGCTTCTCTTCCAGCTGAGGTTCTTGAACTTTATCGAGAACGGCGAGGAGCTCGCCGCAGATCTCATGGAATGCTTGAGCTCCGTCTGTCAGGTGAGTCCCGAGTCCAAGCGTCTTCCGCGAGAAATCGTAAATATCATTCCTGAAGTTTTGGAGGATGCCCAGCATGGTACCGTTGTCGTGCACTTGAAGCAGATACTCGAGGAGGAGCGCGAGCTTACGGTGCCCATCATCGAGACGCTGAGCAATTTGCGCATTCCAGAAAAGGACATGGAGGAGCTGCGCTCAACTGTTCTGCAAATTCTCGGATCTGCTCCCTTTGGCGATTTACCCGTGGCAATCCAGTTTCTGCTCGAGTCCTTGGGAACAGGGACGGATTCGGCGACCAAGCGTTGCAAGACGGAGGTGATGCAAGATTTACGACAGCGATTCGCGCAAATTTGTAACGAAGACATTGTACACGAGGAGCCTTCGGCGAGCCAAGAATCATACGACGTGACAAATGTTGGCGGTGGCAGCGACGGTAAGGGAGGTCTTGGTCAGTCTGCTTCGACGGCGTTGCAGGCCAACAACATTCTCGCGATCCTTCAGGTGCTCATGCGCTGTCTTGTCGCTCGCAAAGATCTGTGCAAAACGTACTTGGAGACCATTGATGGCGCTGTGGGCGGCGGCGGGAGTGAGGAAGGCCTCTCGGTCATCGACATGTGGATCCTCGTTGGTTTACGAGCGCACGCTCACTACCGACGCAAGATTACTACATTGTTGCGGCAACACGTGACGAAGACGATGGCAGTTGATGCGAATCTCGTGCGCGCCAGTGTGCGCGGGCACCGCGACGTACTTGACACCCAGTTCAAGCACTTTTTGGATCTCGCCGGCACCTTTCTCAGCGAGGATGGGCTCTCGGTGCGGCAGCGCAACGACGGCGTAAGTCTGCATCGACTTCGAGACGTCGGTAGGGCACTGTACGTCAGCCTTTTCCGCGAGTTTACAGAGCCTTACTATCGCCAAGAGCTGGTCGTAGCACTGGTAATGCATTGTGGGGTTTCGTCAGAGGAGACCGCGGAGCTCGAAGGCGCGCTTGAGTGCATGCTGGATCTCACGCACAAACGGCGCTACGTGCAAGCCCTCGAGCCGTTTATTGAGTTTATCAAGACGCTCATTCACAGCGCACCGCAAATGCAACTTCGGCACTGCCGGATGGTATTCAGTATTCTCAGCAGCTTTGTTGTGCACCGCAGCAACACGGAAGCTGGAGGTGCTGCATGGTTTCATGTGCTCTTGCGGAAGCTTCTCACGAATCCTTCTGAGAGCTCGCGGCGTGCAGGCGCCATTGGCGCTGTCCAATTTATCAACGCGCACGCGCGCGAATCTTCGCCCGAGGCGGTGGCTGCAGGTGCAGCCGCTCGTTTCAGTCTCTTTGATGATGACGATCAGGATGAAGACGATGAAGATGACAACAATGACGACCACGGGAAGAAAGCCAATGTGCGGGGAGGGGAGGGCGGAAGTGCGTCATCTCCGCGTCGGAACGGTGTCTCGCAAGGTAGCTCATCTTCGGGTCGCTTCGAGTCCGAGTGCAAGGATGTCTTTGATCTGGCTCTCTCCAGCTCGCGCAGCAACGCGCGTACGATGGCAACATTGTGCGATGAGCTGGGCGCCATGGTGGAAGGCCCGCATGGCCACTTGAACAAGCTTGCGCAGCCAATCGCACTCTACATGGTCGAGGAGCTGAATATTGAATTCATGGAGCGCTTTTGTACGAGCATGCCTGGCGCAAGCAGCTCGGTCTCGTCGTCGTCGTCGTCGTCGTCATCATCGTCTTCCACATCAGCGAAGCCAACGCGCTTGCGTCTTCGCTGTTTCACGGACCTGGACGCCGAGCCACTCTACGACGAGAACAAGGGGAGTAACCTTGTGGCCATCAACCTTCTTCCAAATCTTGCCAAGGGCATGCAAGATCCACGTCTTCAGGAACGCTACTTGTACCTGGCGCCAATGCTGCGCGGAGCGATGGCTTTGGCTGGTGTCGCGGGCAAGCGAGAGGCCATGAGCGCGCTTCTCGGCGCTCCCATGCTTCTTGGATCCGAAGACGCATGCAACACGTTTTTCGCCTTGCCTGAAGCCGACGAGGATGCGGAACGAGCGCAAGGTGCCGTTTGCCTGAGCATTTACCACGCCATCAACTGGGTGCGCGAGCTGATCAATGTGTCGGCGGAGGACATGGATGACGATGAGGTGAAACGTAAAATTTTTGCGCGCTTTGACCTTCTCGAAGAGATGCATAACCTCTTGGAGACCCTTTTGCAGCAGGCCAAGAGTGGCGCCGTCTTTGCCATGCTTCCCGTACAGCGAAGTGAGGCAACGATGCTCAGCATTGCTCCACTGGCCTCTGGATCTGGCTCTTCGGGGGGAAAACGTGCAAGCAAGGACGAGACGGGCCTGCCCAAGGACTTGAGTGAGGTCTTGCGAGCGAGCTACAGACCTTTTCGTATGCAAGTCTTTTCCTTGCTCGATGCGTCGGCGGCTCTCAAGACGCATCCTCATGCAGCGCGTGCGCTGCTTGTTTCGCTTTTGGAGACTGTCAAACTGGCAATGAATCCTAAGCGAAGCTTCTTTGGCAAGAGGCCCAAAAAGGGCGGTGCGCAGGGCAGTGCGCGGATTGAGACGGACCCTGACGAGCTTCTCGAACCGCTTCGAGCACGAATGCCGGCCATGTATGCTTTGGCCACGAGCCAATTTGAAGAGCTGGAGCACGTGGAAGAGGACGAGGAGGGCGCAGCTGATCTTGAGCCACGTAAAGTTTTGGTGGACTGCGTGCTGACCAATTGTAAGGTACTGCATGAGGTGGCGCGGTGTCCTCGCTCGAGAACGGATCGCTCCTTTCGGTCTCACGTAGAGCTCGTCCTTGCCGCATTCAGCTCGGCAGACCTGCCTTCGCAAGAACACGACGCGAACGACGATTCGTCAGCGGAAGACAAGGCCTCAGTTGCCGAGAGCAAGGACAAGTCTCAATCGACGGGGGACCGGCCCTTGCTCTCCGAAGCTGTCATCCTTGTGGAGAAGCTATTAGAGAGCGAGAGCATGTCGCGCACGGAAACAAAATTGAGCCTCGTGGATTTGCTCGTGGATCTGGTTCCCTTTGTCCGCTCGCGCGGTGCTCTCGAAGATCGGGTGTCCAAGCAATGCAGCCGACTCTTGCGCAAGGGCCACGCGGATCAGAATCTGACAAAGGCAACGATTGGGCGTTTGCTCGATTTGCACCTGCGCTTTGACACCCAGCCGCTGCAGAGGATGGAGGAGCTCATCAATGACATGGCCAGCGTCGCGGAAACGCCCGGATCCAGTGGCGAAACCTTTGAGACGTTGAGTATTGGGACGCTCCCTTACTTTTATGAACCCGTGCTGCGCGCACTTTTGCGCGGACTGGACCAGCTCGACTTTCAAAGTCACCTTCCCCAAAGCAAGGCAGCAGGGGGAAAGCGTCGTGGTCCCGAAAAGGGGCCCAAGTCTCGCAAGGGCAAGGCGGCCAAACGCCGCAAGCGCAACAATGGCGAGCACGGAGACGAAGACGATGATGACGATGATGATGATGGTGGTGGTGGTGATGATGACCAGGACGAGGAAGAAGAGGACGAGGACCAAGAGGACGAAGATGGCGAGAGCCGGGCCGCCGAAGACAGCGGAGCCGAAGACGAAGCTGTCTCTGGGCGCTCAGCGAACGACCTGAGCCCTGGCGCGGAAGACGAGTCGGTCGCTCCGCGTCGGGCGCCAAAGAAATCTGTGAGCGCGACGCTTGACGACGCGGAAGCCCTTGTGGATCTCATTCGGAAGACGATTTTGCTCACTCGCATGTGTCCCACGAAAAAGACCTTGCTTGTGATGGCTGTTCGACAAGGACGCGCCATCATTGAGCGCTTCATGAAGATCGCAATGCCTTTTCTTGCGCGTTATTTCCGGCAGCCTGCAAACCAGAACAAGATTGTGCGTATTTTTCGTGGATTGCAGCAGAGCACGCGGCAGCTGCAGAGCATCTGTGACTCGGCCAAGTCGAACAAGGACCTTTCCTTGGTCTCTGCGGTGCCCAAGTTGCGTAAGATCCTCGAGTCTCTCATTCTTGCTGCCAAGGGTCTCTGCCAAGCTTCGGGAACTCTGAGTGCCTTTACTACTGGCAATCTTAAGCGGCGCAATGTGGACGGTTCGTTGCGCAAAGATCCGGTTCTTGAGGCTGATGACACAGAGTAATATACCACCAGATTTTCTTTTTCTTCTCCTGCTTGTGACCTTGCTGTGGAAACAAAGAAAAAAGTGCTGCTGTTTCGTTAGTAGGAACTCTGAGGGCCATTACTACTGGCAATCTTGAGCGGCGCAACGTGGGCGGCTCATTGCGCAAGGGTCCGGTTCTTGAGGCTGTTGACATCGAGTCATATAACACCAGATTTCGTTTTTCTTCTCCTCTAAAGATCGACTTGTGACCATGCGCCGGCGGAAGCAAAGAAAATGTGCTGTTCTTTCGAACGTAGTCAAGGACTCAAAATTAATCGTTTATTTCAGGTGGCATACAGCAATTGATTGCGACAAAGACGCTCGAAAACATCTCACCCTCCCTTTCTGCTCTCACCTCCCTTCCTTCCCTTCCCTGTTTCCCGCGCTAGGCGTGGGCCTAGGCCTGGTAAAGAGAAGAAGAAAAGAAGCAGCAAACGAGGTAAAAGATGACCATCCTGACCGTTACGCCAGCTGGGGCCCGGATTACTACAAGTGGCACAATGGCCACAATCTTGAACTCGAAAAAGAGAGCTTGCATAGTATAGCCTTGGTGTGACGCGAAAGTTGGCGAGTGAGCTGAGTGAAAGTGAGTTGAAATGAGTGAGTGGTCCCAGCACGACGGCACGATGGCACACGGCGAGCAGCAAATCAAGAATTACGAGGCCATCGGCAAGCGATGCTGCGATGGGCGCAGCGGCAAGCAGCAGAGGCCGTCTACACACCACCAGTCCAGCGAAGGTCGAGGTAGCGAAGAATGCATACGGTTCTACGAAAGGCCTCCTCGCGGCCGCCGGCGCTGCCGCTTCGCCTGGGGCTAGCGAGGACTTGAGGAAGCACGCCAAAGAGAAGGACCAGGGTGACGAGGAGCTCGCGCGTGTCCCCTTGGCAGGGCGCGGGTCGGAAGTCGAGCGCATTGGAGCGGATTCTTTTGCCACAGACGCAGTGGAGAGCAGAACTCCCGGCGACGTCCCAGAACCAGCATCAGCATCTGTAGCAGACACAAGATCTTCACTCATTGCTGTCGAGGAGTTCATCGTTGGTGCAGACGAGGACGAAGTGCGATTCTCGGCAGCTTCCAGCAAGGCACATTCAGAAAGTTGGCGTCGTAAGGCCCCAGCTCAGGGTGTGAAAGCACCAACGCGTCGATCGGAAACGAGCACATCTGCCGCGCAGAACAATCAGAACAATCATGACGAAGACTGCAATACAAGCGGTGCAGAACCAGGAAAACTGAGTCACATTGGCACGCGTCCAACGCATGAGCCACTTTCGCCTAGCGTGGTGGTGCAGCAGGTCCGTGAGGGTGCTGAACTCACGGGCCTGGGAAGTCCAAGCTGCAGTTCACCGAAGCAGGACATTCGCAAGAGTCTTGCTGACCCGAAAATGAGGTCGAGCGTATTGTTGAGTCTTGTTCCTCTTGCAGAAACAGGCGACGGCGAGGTGGACGAACTTCTTGGGGAGAGTATGAAGGAGGTCGATCCAGCGACGTGCGATGCGGAGGGCAGCACACTTCTCATCAAGGCGGTCGAATTCGGCAAACCTGGCCTTGTGCGGGCAGCGCTACGCAGAGGTTGCGCAGTGAATGCTCAGAACAGTCACGGTTTTGCCGCGTTGCACTTTGCGTGCTACAGGTCGTCGGCGTCGACCAAGGTGGCGAAGCGTCTTTTGGAGGCTGGTGCAGACCCAGACATATTGGACAATCACGGCGTTTCGCCCCTTCATTATGCCGCGGCAGAGGGCAGCGTGGCGCTTCTTGCGCTGCTCCTTTTTTACAAGGCCAAAGTTGATGTCAAGGATGATTGCGGATGTACTGCCTTGGACTATGCGGCGCAGACCGGCTCCGAGCAGTGCGTGACCCTGCTTCAAAACAAGATGCCGCGGCACGGCTCTTGGCAGGTGTCTGTAGATCCTGTTTCGCGGTGCTGTTTTTACGTCAATCGGGACACGGGCGAGACGTCATGGCAACGTCCGCAGGAAGAGGGCGAAAGCAAGGTTGCGTCTCGCCCGCAGCGCGCAGAACGGGATGTTGTTGAAACAGGTGGGGCCAGCAACAAACTTGTCGAAGAAGACATGGACTCTTTTTCAGAAAATGACTTTCTCGCGTCTGTTGAGGTAACGCAAGCATCCGTAGCTGCAGCTGGTGTCGTCGCCTCCCCTCGACGTCCAGCGTTCCAGTCCGTGCAGCGCGGCGGCAAGAAAGGTAGTACGACTGATCGCCTTGAGGCCAAGACGCCCGAGAATGATGACTTGAGGCAAGATAACGCCACGTTGAGTCTGGAAAGAGCCGAAGCAGATGGCCATGACGCTGGGTCGGACTCGAGGATGGCGAAGACAAGTCACAAGAGCGGGAGTGAAAAAAATTGCAAGGCTGCAGAGTTTCCGATCGAGAAAGAAGAAGAAAAAGAAGAAGAAAAACGAGAAGACTTGGACGTTCCGGAGGGCGCGAAAGGCACTTTGAAGGAGAATGATGCCGCGTCAAGATCGACCCAGGCCAAAAAGACAACCCGTGAGAATGATGAAGTACATTGCGGCAAGGCCGATGAGGTCTTGATCGAGGAAGACTTGGACATTGTCGATGACAAGGACGATGTAGGGCAAGATGGAAAAGAGACCAATTCGAGACCTGAGCAGGGCAAAGCCTCAGGTGGTGCGATTGATAAGGCGATTCGCAAGAAGACCGAGGACGTCTTGATCGAAGAAGATCTGGACGTTTCCGACGGAGAGGTCATACATGTTGCGAAGCAAGCCGGCAAAAGAGCGTCAGAGACAGATCGACGCGTAGAAGTGAGTTGCCGCATTCGCGCTGCGTCCAAAGTAGGGCGACATGGGCAAGATGGTTCACCTGGAGTGTTTGTGGGCGAGGGTGGGGCATTGTGTATCGCTCGATCCCGGGGCGTGGAGACACACAAGTGCTTTGACCTCGTGTTTGGGTCAGAAGTGAGCGAGGAAGATGTCTTTGCGCAGGGCCCGTTTGCGAGGCACGCTGAGACATGTCTGGTAGAAGGCCACCGGCGCGTGTGCATCGTATGTAGCGGCGCAGCGGGCACGGGCAAGTCGCAGACTGCAATGTCGGTGTTCCAGAGATCTGTGGAGCACGCGCTCGCGTCGGATGGAGCGGGTCTTGAGGTCGTGTTCCGCATCTTCGACGGGGTCAGTTTGCAGGAGGTGGGCGTGGCCGAGACGTGCACGTGCGCAGAAGAGGTCGCGCGAGCATGGCAGCGTGCGGAGCGCGCCATGGCGGCGTCCCTGTGTGGAGTTCTGGGTCGGAGACTCCGCGCCCACCTCGTGGTGGAGGCACGCGCGCACGGTTCGAGGCGCGGGCGATTTCTGGTGGTGGACCTCGCGCCTCCCCAGCGCGGGGGTCTCTCGGAGCGCGTGGAGTACAGGTCGAAGACGGACGATGCACGTGCGCGCGGTCTGGACGCAGCTGTGGACGCGCTGGAGCAGGGTCTGAGAGCGGTGTCGCGAGGACGGGACGCGGACCTGGGCGCGGGCGCGAGCCGAGACTTCGTGTCGCTGGCGGTCGTGGACAGCGACGTGGTGCATTTGGTTGTGCACGTGGACTCTGCCGAGATGAATTTGCACGAGGCGGAGAAGGCGGCGACCTTGGCTCGCAAGCTCAGGTCATCCAACTAGCTAGCTAGCTAGCCTCTCGCCACCACTCTGCCTTCGGCCCGTGGGGACCGCCGGCGTGCCCGCTCGCCCGCCCGCCCATCCACGACGTTCGACGGATACGTTCGACGATGTCGCTCGCCGTCGACCCCCGCGGCCCGCGCGGTCCGGCTGCGGCTGTGCCGTGCTGCTGCCACTGCCAGGCTGCTGCTGCTGGTGCCGCCGCGTCTGTGCAGAGCCGACGTGCGAGGATCGGAGAAACGAAGCGGCAGCGGCACGCGCCAGAGGAGGGTGCAAAGAGCTGCCTGGACGGGCTCTCTCTCTCACTGCGTCCGTCTCTCTCTCTCAAGACTCCGCGCACTCGCTCCGGCGGCGGCACGGGCGACAGGCTGCGTGGCAGCTGCAGACCGACTGCGACCCGACCTCGCGCTTCCCTGGACAGAGGTCGAATCAAGCGATGATGGATTTGGTTGAACGAACGAACGAATGAGCGAAGGGACGAAGGAAGGAAGGAAGGAAGGAAGGGACGAATCCATGCATGAATGACGCACGCATGGTGCTTGCTTGCTTGCTTGCTTGCCATCGGCCTCGGCGGGGTCTCTCTCTCACCTCGTGCACGCGCAGGAATGCGTCCTCGCGGGATCGTCGGAGGGAGAGAAAGAAGCACACTGGAGGCGCAAGCATGCAAGCAAGCAAGCAAGCAAGCAAGCAAGCAGGCAAGCATCCAGGGACGCTGCGCTCGTCTGGATGGAGCCTGGAGCGGAAAAGGAGGTATCGCCATCCTCTGTTTACATTTGTTTGTTTCTTGCTTGCTTGTTGGTTGAGAATGCGCGACGCGCATGCATCAAATCAGCATGATCTAGCGCGACGTACGTCCTCGGGGCCTGCCTGCCTGCCTGCCTGCATGCCTACCTGCCTGTCTCTGGCTTCCGCCACGAGGTCTCTGCTGCAGCTGCGCGTGCGGTCGCTTCATCGGCCAGCCTCTCCGTATGGATGATGCAAATACCGCCTCTGTCGTAAAACCCAACCGCGAGTGCCCGCAGCATCCCATTCTTTTGCTTTGGTCCTCCCTCGGTCCTCGCGCAGACCGAACGAGAGACACGCACGCACGCACGCAGGTGCAGCAGCTGCTGCTGCAGGCGGCAGGGCTGGGCTGAGCAGGGCAGCCACCGCGCCGACGCCTTGCCAGACTGTGAGATCGAGGACGAGGCGGCGGAATCATACACACACATACATTCATTCGTACACACAGACATACAGCCAGCAGCTGACACTGCAGGCAGGGCAGGGCCGCAGCGAAAGTACACGCGCCGCTTGCACGCGCGTGCACTCTCTCCCTCCCTCTCCCTTCTCTCTCTCTCTCTGCGCGCACACCTCCGTTCCCCCGCTGGCTGCCGTCGTGGTGGATGATTGTGATAGATAGACAGACACTGCAGACGTGTTGAATTTTGTCGAGTTCTTCTTTGCCTCGCACGTTCCCTCCCTCCCTTACTTCTTTCTTGTCTGCCTCGATTCTTTTTTTCTTTTTCTTTTTCTTTTTTCTTGAAAAATAAAGGTGCAGAAGTCCTGCTTCACCCGGCGTAGTACTGGTAGTACGACAGTCAAGAATTCGCCGCCGCAAGTGGGCTATGCGCCGGAAGATGCGGCTTGTTGCCACCAGTGAAGACGAAAAAAAGAAAGAAAGGTGGGCGCGGGGAAAGGGAAGGAAGAAGGAAGCAAAGCGCAAGTACAAGCAAGGAAGGACCTCCCTCCCTCCCTGCCTATTTATCGAAAGCAGGAGGGAAAGGACTTGAAGGAAAGAAAGAAGGAAAGAAAGAAGGAAAGGGAGGAGCGAGAGGGGAGGCAGGCACAGACCTGATTCGCCACACGCGGCAGCGGAGCGCGGCGGCGGCGGCGCGGGGCTTCGAGCCGCGCAGAGCCGCGCGGAGAGGAGAAGGCCGCGCGCAAGGGCAGAGGCGAGGCCGCGCAAGGGCACGGCCGGGCCTCGGGACAGAGGCCGCGCACGCACGCACGCACGCTCGCACGCAGGCTCGCTCGAAAGGAAGGAAGGAAGAAAGAAGGAAAGAAAGAAAGAAAGAAAGAAAGGAGGAAAGAAAGGAGGGAAACACACCCCGCCGCGCCGCGTGCCTCTCGCGCGAAAGGACGCCTGCGAAAGCAGACAGCCAGGCAGACCGGCGAGGCCAGGCCAGGCCAGGCGCGCGAGGGAGGGGGAGGGCCAGCAGCGCAGCGCGCGACGCAGCCCCACCGGCCGACCAGGGAGGCGGCTCGGCGAGGGGGCGCGGGGCCAGCGACGCATACCGCCCGCGGCCCAAGGGAGCCCTCCCGTCCAACGCAACGCAACACAGCGCAGCCCAATACAGCCCGGCAATACAGCCCGGCGCTTGCTCGCTCGCTCGCTTGCCTGCTCGCTCGCTCGCTTGCCTGCTTGCTCGATCGCTCGCTCGCTCGCTCGCGCAAGCAAGGATAAAGGCGCGAGGCGGAGATGGACATCACCTTTGACGACGTGGCGCATGTGATCCAGGATGCCAAGTACCAGCGCGCAATCCTCGACACCGCGCCGCGGCCGAGCAAACGAATTCCACCTCTGGGGCGCGGATTCAACGTGGAGGCCTTCATCGAAAAGTACGAGATCTCGTGCGCCACGGTCATCGCCGAGCCTCTGGGACGCTGGTTCATGGATAAGTTCGCCGACCTGAACGAAAAGATCACCGAAGAAGTGACAGGCCAGTCAAGAGGCGAGCGGCACGAGACGCGATTTTTGTCATTTGTAGAAAGCGTCTACGAGGCGAAGCGGCAAGATCCATCGGGCGTGGCGCCCTTTGGCCAGGTGCTGCAGCTTCTCCGCGAGCACCGTCTCGACCGGCACCCGCTCGTGGAGAGCTTCTTGCTCGAGTCTTCCTCGCACCAGAAACCAATGCGCAAAACGCTCGAGACGGCCATGACAGAGGCGGTGAGTGCCCCTCCTGCCAAGGACGGCGAGGAGGACGTGGAGCAGGAGGAGGAGGAGGAGGAGGACTCGATGTCCATGACCGAAGAAAACGCCTGGGTGGCATACGCCCAGCGCGCTGCAAACGGCACGGCCGAAGCGGACGATGAGGCCCTGGACGAGAATGATGTGGGTCTTGACACTAAAGAGGGCGAGGGAGCGGGCGCAGACGCCGAAAACGCCGATAACGAGGACAACCCAGCAGAGCTCAAGGGCGTGCCGTCTCTGCTGAACTCGGAGTCGGGCTTTTTGGACGGGATCGACGCAGAGACGGAGGTCGCTACGTACGACCCGAACGACACTGCGGCAGGAGGAGTAACGACCCAAGTGGGCACGTCGCGCGTGCGCACTGTGGGCGCCGTCGGTCGATTGACCGCGGCGCGCGCGGGCGTCAAGTCTCGTCTGCACAAGCAGCGGTCGGTGGACTTGAGCGAGGCTTTGGACAGCCTGATGCTTTCGTTGTGCCAGCCAATTTATGAGCGTTTTGTAAATCACAAGGTGGGCTTTACCCACTACGCGCGATTCAAGACGTACGCGATGCAGCCTGTCGCGGAGCGTCAGATCGAGTACCACCGCGTGCTGGGCCAAGGCGCCTTTGGCACGGTGCACGGCTGCGCGATTCTGCAGACGGGCACGCTCCTGGCGATGAAGTTGATGAGCAAGAAGAAGATCAAGGTGAAACACAGCAAGTCGCAGGTGATTGCCGAACGCACGGCGCTCGAGACGCTGGCGCGGCACCCCTCGCCGTACTGCATGAAGCTGCGGTACGCCTTTCAAACCAAGGACGCGTACAACCTGATTTTGCCGCTCGCGATTGGCGGCGACCTCAAGTTCCATCTTCGCATGGGCCCCTTTAGCGAGAAGCGTGCCAAATTTTACGCGGCAGAGATTGCGGTGGGCGTGGGGCATATGCACTCTTTGGGTTTTATCATGCGGGATTTGAAGCCGCGAAACATTTTGCTGGACAGCGACGGTCACGTGAAGATCAGCGACTTCGGTCTGGCCGTGCCTGTGGTGGGGGGAACCCTCGCCAAGGGCCGGGCGGGCACCGAGGGCTACTGGTCGCCCGAGGTGATCAACAACCACCGCTATGGCGTGGACGCGGACTGGTGGTCGTACGGGACCTGTGTGTTTGAGCTGCTGACGGGCTTTAATCCCTTTTCGACGAAACACACGGGCCTGCCCACGCGAAACCAGGGCACGCGGACTGCAACCGTAAAGTTCCCCAAGACTGTACCCCAGAGCGCGCGCGCCCTGATTAGCGCGCTGCTGGACCGCAACGTTGAGACGCGTCTGGGCACCAAGCGCGGTGTGAACGACGTGCTGAACGCGCGAGCCTTTCCGTTTTGGAACGGGCTCGACATGCGTCGCATTCGCGCCGGGACGCACCCTGTCCCCTGGGTCCCGGAAAAGGGCCAGATCTACGCTGTTTCGCAGAGCGAGATGCTGGACTTTGAGGACGACCCGAATGGGAACACGCTGCGCCGCGTCAAGCTCACACCGGAGGACGCGATCGACTTTGAGGACTTTGTTGACCTCGACGAGCATCAGAAGGACATTGTGAGGGCGCTTCCGATCAACACGGACGTGGTCCACTTTGTGGAGGACCTCGTGCGCAGTCCGGCCAAGCCTTCGCGTCGCGGTCCGGGAGTCGTGGGTGCGAGCATGGCCTCTGCTGCTCGCAAGTCTTTGCGGCCCTCTACCGTCGAGGCTCTAGGCAAGAACGACGCCTGTTGCTCTCTCATGTAGTCCCCCCTCTTCTCTCTCTCTCTCTCTCTCTTTTTGTGTTTTCTTTCTTCTCTGTCGATTGTGTTGGATGGTTGATGTCTCACTGCCGAACTCTTTTTGTTCCCCTTTTTTCTCTACTCTTCTCTTTTTTTGTTCGTGTATACGTCCCCCTTGGCTTGCTTGCTTTTTGGCTTGCTTGCTTTTTGGCTTGCTTGCTTGCTCGCTGGAGAGGCAGAGATGCCTGTTGGTGACGGCCGCGGTCGGCGAGGCCGCAGCCGATTTTTCTCCAGCTTGAACTTGAAGGGCGGGTGACCTCGTGTTAGATACTCTACTGCTGCTGCTGCTGCTGCTGCTGCTGCTGCTGCTGCCACATTTCCAGGGCTGCGCTACGATTCCTGGTGCTGAATTTGGTATCGGTCACGGCTGTCGATGCAGAGCACAGCGTGGAACGGCCTCGGCCCTTTGCGCGCTCGATTGCGACCTCGCGTGGAGGCCGATCTCGACTCTGTCGAACGAGCAACCAAGCAAGCAGGCATGTCTCCTGCCACGAAAGTCGCAGAGCAGCCAGCCAGCCAGCCAGCCCGATCGATGGTCATGGCAAGAAAGATCCTAATGGCAGCCACGCCACGCCACACCATAGAAGAGCAGCCAGCAGCAGCCTCCATGAAAGGCATGCTGGCTGGCTGGCCGCACAGGTCTCGAGAGACGCTCTGGGCCGCGCACGCATTCACATCAACCAGGCTGTTTGCGACCGCGATGTCGGTCGTCGATATGCAACAGCACCGTCAACATCAACCATGGCAACAGCAATCCACCCCGTCCCATCCCTCTCGCGAATTTCACTCGTGAGGTGGAAGCCGTGACCAAAACGGGCACCGAGATTGTTGGCCTTCTCCCCCAGCCACACCATTGCGGGCTGCGCCTGGCTGCTGGCGAAAGAAGCTTTCGCAAGGCGGCCGACACACAGCCCGCAAAGGCCGGTCCGCAAACAAAAGCCACCGCCAGCAGTGGCCGTGCCAGCTGCTGCTGGCTGCAGACGCACCCACCTGGTGGCTGCACTGTCTTTCAACCCTCGCAACGCCATCTTTCGTTTCGCGCCCGGTCCAGCGCACATGCGCGCACACCCCGTGGCGAGAGGACTCCCTCCGCGCGCCAGCGAGAACTTCTGATTTACTTGGTTGATTTCTGCCCCGACCGAGGTTGGCCGAGCATGGTCGAGACGCCTCCGGCCGATGCCGAGGCAAGGTCAGGTCAGGCCAGGCCAGGCCAGGCGGCCGGCCGTCCCGGCGCCGCGTCCGCGCCTGCGCCCGGGCCCGGACAGTTGGTCGACAGCGGCCGGTTGGCGGGTGACTTCGTTTGCGTGCTTCCTGGCGCGATGCTCGCGGCGGAGCGCGGTGTGCGGCCTCGGCGACAGACACTCTGAGGTGGGCCAAGGTGTCCTTCCTTTCTTATCGGCCTATCTGGTCGCTCATTCTCTGTCATTCACTCTTACATTCATTCTATCATCCATTATCACTGTCCATCGTTTTTTCGATCCTTCTTACTTTCGTTCTTCCTTTCTCTTCCCCTTCTCGCACGCACTCGCCACTTGCTCACTTTCTTTCCTCCTTCTTCTTCTGCGGAGCCATGTAATCCTATACCGCACCGCGGCCTTCCGCGCATCCATACTCGCATGCAAGCAAACAAAACAAATACGCACGCAAACGCGGCTTGCCTCGTCTCCCAAGCGAGGCCGAGCCTGGCTGCAGCCTGCCAGTGCAGTTGCCTGTGGCCACTTCCATGTGAAAGTGAAATGCACTCGAGCTCACAGTTAGTCCAACCCGTGCGCGGCGCGGTTGGCCGCTCTCGTCCTGCGCGCGGGGCGGCGGTTGCTTGCTGTTGCTTGTTGCGTTGCTTGCTTGCTTTCTTGCCTCCCGACGCTCACCTCGCCGCTTCCTCGTGGCCCCCGCAGCTCCCAGCAGCTTCCAGCTACCGCCGGGCGCGATCAACGCGCGTGCGGCGGGCGTCAACGCGCCGAACGCCACCGCTGCCGCTGCCGCTTCTCTCTCTCTCTCCCGCCTCGCCTCGGCGCGTCCATCTCCGTCTCGATCGTCGCCTCGCCTCGCCTCGCCTCGCCTCCGACCGGCCATGGCGCGGCGCGTGCACGCGGAACTCCCGAGCTGCAGACCGCGCGGGCGGACCCGGCGCCACTCCACGCCGCGCGCAACGAGCGACCCGCAGACCGCGCCGCGGCTTGCTCCGCGATGTCGACGCCGCGGTCCGGACGGCAACCTGGCTGGCAGCCTGGCTGGCATGACTGCCTGCCGGGCTCGTCTGCAGACCGCCCGTCGCGCGACAAACTACCAGTAACTACCTTGGACGAGCGGCACCTGTCTGCAGCCAGCCAGCTAGCTGCCAATCTGCGCTGCCATGAATGCCCGCTGACTGCCCGCGTTGCGTAGATTACCGTCCGTACGTGCCAGCCCTCGTTCGTGCCAGCCCGACTCCGCCTCCTGGCTCGGCGCGGCGCCGAGTCAGGCTTCCCGGCAGGGCGGCTCCCCGGGCGGCGGAGGCGGCGCGGGCATCCGCCTGGCCGCCGCCCTGCGTTCGCGGCCGCAGTCGCTCGCTCGCTGGCTGCCCGCGCTGCCTGCCTGCCTGCAGCTGCCTGCCTGAGGCGCGCGCGAGGGAGGAGGAGGCCGCGCCCGCGCCAGCACGTGGCCTCGCCTCGCAGAAAGAAAATGGGGGCCAGGCAGGGGGCAAGGCAGAAGCAGCTGGCTGCAGGCAAGGAAGGAAGCCGCGTCTTCCGCCCCGGGGCTCCTCGGCTCGTCTCGGCTCGGCTCGGCTCGGCTCGGCTCGGCTCGCCCAAGGAAGGAGCATGGCATGGAGGCGCCCCGAGCGAGGCTGGCTGTGCTGGCGCGGACCGACCGGCCCGAGCCGAGGGAGGTAAGCGAGGCGGAGCAGGGCGCCAGGGAAGCAGCGGCCGGCCAACGCGGCTGGCAGGTGCAGGACACGCGGCCCCGCCTGGCGCCACTGCTGGCGAGTGGTGAGATGATCTTGGTCGCATCGCGCCGGCCCCATCCGCCAATGCTAGCTAGCTGCTGGCTGCTGGCTGCTGCTGGCGCCTGCCCTGCATGCACTGCCTGGTGTGGCTGCCCTGGCCTGCATGTGCAATCGGCAGGGCACCAGCCCAGAGCGAGATGAGCAGAGAGCAGAGCAGAATGAAAAGATACGAGTCTCCCTCCGGGACCGGCCATGAGGCTTGCTCGCTCGCTCCTCGATACCCCAGCGGCACAGCCCGCAGAGGCACCGGCGGCTGCCCTGCCCTGCTCTGCTGCACTGCTGTGTTTGCAATCCGCCGGGCGGAATCCGCATCGCTGCCCGCGACGGGTCGACTCGGCCTTCCTCCCTTCCTTCCTCCTTTGCTTCCACCTTTCCCTCTCCGCCGCCGCGGCTTCAACAACGCGGCCCGGCCGGGCCAGGCGCTCTCTCTCTCTGTCTGTCTCTCTGTCTGTCTCTCTGTCTGTCTGTCTGTGCATGTCTGTCTGGCTGTGCGTGTCTGTCAGTGGCCATGGTGGCCTGTCGCCAGCCTGAGGAAGGGCAGCACCGGGCGAGGGTCGATGGCGCCCGTCTCCTTTCTGGCCGCTCGCCTCGCCGGGGCGAGTCGGACGAGCCCGGCCGCGGACCTGCGGTTCCAGGCAGGCAGGCAGGCAGGCAGGCAGGCAGGCAGGCAGGGCGAGCAGGCAAGCAAGCGAGTGGGAGGGAGAGCGAGCGAGCGAGCGAACGAGCACCACGTTCGCGGCGCCTGGCTGGCTGGCCCGCGATCGCACCGGCCGGATGCAAGTGGGTGAAGGAAAGCAGCAGCGGCAGCTTGCACACAGCACGTGGGTGGATGGCGTGTTGCTAGTCTATAGCAGTCGGCGAAGGGATCCATCCATCCGTGCCTCGGGAAACCGTCCGCATCATGATGCCGGCATCATGAGCCGCGCTGCTTCTTTCTGGCCGCAGCTCGCCACCGTTTGTCCCAGGCACCAAGGTAGCGGAGAGAGAGAGAGAATCGCCCGAGGCGGAGGGAAGGAGAGCGAGAGCCTTCCCGCGGCGAGGCGAGCCGCGCCGCAAGGAAGATGAGAAGCGCACAGCACAGCACAGCAGCGCAGCGCAGAGCAGCGCACGGCAGCGCAGAAGGGGCACGGCAAGTCTTGGAAGCGGAAACAAAGAAAGAAAGAAAGAAAGAAAGAAAGAAAGAAAGAAAGAAAGAAAGAAAGAAAGAAAGAAAGAAAGAAGGAAGGAAGCAAGAGAGGCAGGCAGGAGGCGCACACGCACGCGCAGGCCGCAGCAGGCGGGCAGAGGCGGCGGAGGCGGCGCAGCAGACCTGCTCCGCCGAGCCGAGCGGCGCGCAGCGAGCAGCTCAGCGAGCAGAGCGGCAGCGGCAGCGACGAGCGAGCGAGCAGACGCGGCGTGTCTTGGCGTGTCTTGGCTTGGCTTGGCGTGTCTTGGCTTGGCGTGGCGTGGCGTGGCGTGGCCTGACTCGGCGTGCATTGTCGCTCGAACCGAGCAGACGATTGGTCGAATCCACATCCCTACTCAACGCAACGCAACGCAACGCGACGCGACCCGACGCGACTCACGCACGAGCTCTTCTGTCTGGGCCTGCGCTGCGCAGCGCACGCCTCGACGCAGCACTCGACCCCGGCAGGACGCGTGGCGCCTTGCTTTCTCTCGCCACGCGCGACGCCATTCCTTTCCTTTCCATCCCATCCCATCCCATCCCATCCCATCCCGTCCATCCGGTCCTCTCCTCTCCCCTCGCGCCCCTCAAGCGCGGCAGGCGAGGGCGGCCCCGCGTCGCCCCTCCCGCCCGCGCGGCAGCTCCTCGCCGCGCTCCCTGCCGGCAGCGGCGGCTCGGCCGGGCAGGCGCAGGCGCCGCCGCAAGTCGGGCGCGACGGCCGCAGGCAGAGAGAGGGAGCAGCGCAAGGAGAGAGCAGAGCGGAGGCAAGGACGCAGCGGTAGCAGGCCGACGCGAGGTCGGGCGGGCCTGCCTGCCTGCCTGCCTGCGTGCCTGCGTTCAGAGGAGGCGCAGCTGCAGCAGGCAGGCTCTCACAGCGTTGCCGCCGCAGCCGGTGCGAGCGAGACTGTCGTGTTTTCGTGCTTTGTTTGCCTCGCCGAGCAAGCCTCCCTCGGGGCGATCGCACATTGATTGATTGCAGCGCAGCGCTCCGCGCACCGCGCCTAGCCGAAGTCCGGAGGCGCACGGCGTCCTCGCGGGTAGTCAGGCAGGCAGGCAGGCAGGCTGGCAGGCAGGTCGGCCAGCGAAGCGCCCGCCCAAGCCAGCAGGCAGGCAGCAAGCAAGCAAGGAAGTAAGACTCTCTCTCTCCCTCCCTCCCTCCAACGGAGAGCAGCAAGCTAGCTAGCTTCTCTTTGGCCAGCTCTCGGTCACAAGCGACCGCGTTTCATTTTTTTCGCCTTCCTCACAGCCAGCCAACAAAGGAGGCTTCAGATGCCGCGGGCAAGGCCGCAAAATCCTCGACGTCGAAACAAGCGAACCGCCAAACAAACGTAGTGTATCAACCGCGCATTCTCTTCTCTGAGCACAGAGAGAATGCATAAGCGTCAACGTAGGGCTCACGATCTCTCCACGGCTGACCACGCCAGGCCCGAGTCTGCCGGCGTAAGCGCAAGCGCCTTTGGCACTCGCGACGAAACCTCCCACGGTGCCTCGGACCATGCTCGCGCTTTGCACGACCTCTACTTGCGCGACCATGCACGCACGCAGGAAGGCACCAGCACAAACAACAACGAAACGAGCAGAGCCGTCATCGCAGGACTCTCTCGCGCCCCCCCGCGAGCAGCCGCCGCGCCCGAGATCATCATCGATTCCGCGGTCTGGGCTCCCGCAGAGATCTTCAATCCAAACAACCTCCTTCACGTCAAGGAAAAGCGCCCTTTTGGCGCCACGCGCGGCAACACAAGCGTGCCGCAGGTCCCAGCACTCGTAGTGCGCATCAAAGCGGAGGGCATCGGCCGCACCGAGAACCTCGCTGTGCGCGCCATGCTCTGGAGCTGCGGCCCCATCACTCAGCAAGCGCGCTTCATTGCGAAAAAGGGAATCGATACGCTCGCACCTAAACACGGCGAGCCCTTCTGCTCCCTCCGTGGCAACGCCAAGATCGAATGCCAGAGAAACGTCGCCTTCTTCGGACCCGTCGAAGCTGACGGCAACCGAAGAGCGACCTTGCGCTGCGTCTTCTCGCGCGCTGCGAGGATACCCTGCAAACGGAATTATATCTCGCTCAAGCTCGATTGCGTGCATGTGAACCTGCCCTGCTCGTGGCACGCTCGCAGGAGAGCAGACGCCGAGGTCGCGCAGAGTCAGACGGCAGGTGGAGCCGCGCAATCGATCTTGCCGCCGCCTTCGCTGTCCTTTCCTCTGCACCCCGCCGAGTTTCCAGATCCCTCTCGGGTCATAATTACGCCCATTCCAGAAGTCCCTGGTATCCTTACGCGCAGGCTCTCCATCTCTGAAAAAGCCATGTGCCCCCGGGCCTGCGACACGTCTCGAAAGCGCCAAACTCCTCTTGACCCCTCTGTCTCACCTGCGCTTGCCAACACCGCTTCTTCTTCTTCTTCTTCTTCTTCTTCTTCTTCTTCTTCTTCTTCTTCTTCACTGTCGTCTTCCCCAGACTTTGATTCTGAGCTGGCGTCGAGTACTCCGACTCCTTCCTTGGCAACGCTAGCCGAATCACAGACACAATCTGAGCACTTTTCATTTCCGCCATCAAAGAGGCCCGAGGATCCTTCCACACCCATTGCTTCAAGTGCCGGTCTGTCCAACGTGCTGGATGCGACGCCTTTCTCAAATGCCAGCATCGAAGCCCAATCGTTTCTTCGTCTTCAGCAACCAAAGCAGCTGCAGCAGCAGCAGCTAGAGCATCACCATCACCAGCGCAAGCAGCAGCACGAGGAGCGTAACCTAGAACAACAGTTGGCGTCTTTGAATCAGCACCAAATGCAACTCGTGCATATGCAGAATCATCAAGCGCGACCTCAAACACAACAGTCAGTTGCAGGAGCGAGGACTGACAGCGTATATGCGGAGGAATTTCGAAAGCTAGGTCTCCTTCGAGACTCGCCCCCGCGCCCCAAGTCTCCGCCGACGGTCTCCGTGGCAGCCGCTGCTTCAGCGGGGGCAAACGCGACTTCGAGCAATGGCACTAGGGCCGTCTTGCGGCCAGATTCCTCCTCGTCCTCGTCCGTTTTGAACACGGTTCCTGCCACTCCGAGCGACTTGCCGTCTCGTCTACTTCAAGAGCTCAGAAACACCATCGAAGGAAAAGCGATTGCCACAGAATATGACCTGAGCAAACTTTTTGGAAAAGCAGATGCGCATCGGCAGCAGCAGCAGCAGCAGCAGCAGCAAAATCAGAGTACTGATGAAAGCTTTGCGACTGTCCATCGTAATGACCTTTGGCCGATGAATGCATCACAATTTTGTCCCGCGTCTGGACCGCGAACTACTGGCTCCATGCCTTTTCCTCAGCCGCCACCGTTTTCCTCGCTGCCTCCTTCTTCCCCTAATGTGACACTCCGAAACCTCATTGCCTCTTCGTCCTCGTCTGTAAGTGCTTCCCTGCCGGTGCATCCAGGCCAAGACCACGGCACCTTGGGCTCTGCAGGTTCTTCATCAGCCGGAGAACGACAAAGTGAGCATCATCAGCATTCCCGTCTCAGTAAATGAGAGGGGGAGACTACCAAACACGTCTTCACAACGCTCAAGTAGGAAACGCGCGTTGCTGTCGTTGTTGTTGCTGTTGTTGTTGTTGTTACTCATGTGCCATGCCTGTAGTAGGTTATCTGTATACCTGCCCGGCTGTTTGTCCCATTTTTTGTTCATTTTCAAATATAGCCTCTCCACGCTAGGGTAAAACCTCCGATTTTCAACATCAATGTTAGAAAAATCATTTTTCGATCAAAAATCAACTTTTGGTTGTAGGAGTCGTGTAGAGCGTGCGAACGAGCATGGAGAGCTCGTAGTTTGATCAGTGAACGAACTCAGTCGATTGGTGTTGCTTGAGATCAATTATAGTTTGCAGATTTTTCCTCGCCACGGAGCCACCGACCTATGATTTCCACACGCAGATTTTGCGCAATGCTTCTGAGTCTGGTTTTAAGAACATACGTATTTTTGTATTGGTTTGCTTTTACCGGAATTGGTCTAGTGTTACTTTTCTCTACGAGACACCTTTACTATCTATTTCGCTTGTGGCGACGATTCCAGCTGACATAGGCCAGGATTAGCGATCTCAGGGAGTGATCGAATGAACTCTACGGTCATGCTAAAAAGTTGTGCACGTTTGGCTTGCCAAGGAAGGTTTTTATCCCATTGTTTGATCTTGGTCAAGTAGCTCACCAAATGGCAACGTTTAGCTTGCCGCCTGTGTACCCAGAAAGAGCAGCGTTTGCAAAAAGTGCCGCTTTCACGAGATCCTCCTCTTCCATTGTATCCGGAACGCTCTCCGACGTTCCAGCTGGAACTTCATCAGCGTTCTGAGGAGGGTTTGGTTCGCGTGATGAGCTCGCCTCTTCTGAGACATGTTCCTCTGAGCTTGCAGAGAGGGAACGTACAAGCTCCAGCAGCTCTTGCCGAGACCGCTGAATCGAAACACGTTTCCCTGCGAGTTGTAGGACCTCAATGAGTTTTGTTTTTGTAATCTTGTCGTCTCGCGCAAACTCGAACGAGAAATCCTTATTGGAGTAGGAAAGCGCGGACACCTGCTTCTTCAACGAATTGTTTGACCGTCTTCTGTTTCTTCGCCTTGATTGCAGCCTCACGGGACTTGTCTTGAGCCTCGATGCCTTTAAGTCGCTCGAGATCGTACATGTCCTTCGACCGCCAGGAATCCATTGATACACGTTTTCTCATACAAATGTATTGGCCGGCTTATTTGGCTTATTTTATGGCCTATTTAAAAATACCATTGATTTGCAACATGGTCTTAGTGAGTAGTAGTTAACTCCTATACGATTTCTCGGGCGCCGATTCTGTAGCAAATCGGTGTGATGTGCAAATCGGAGGTTTTACCCTACCATTTTCTTTCTTTGTATACGTCCCACTACCAATTTATGTCCATATGCTCACACCTTGCCGTGCCACGCCGCCCTCTTTCATTCCTCCTCACAGGCACCGGCAAGACCGCCTTCATTGTAACAATCTTACCCCCCTCCCCCCCCCCCCCCCGTCTCATGCCGCTCGATTGGGACTCATCAATCAATCACTCACTCACTCACACACCATCACCAGTAAAGAGAGGAAGGGAAAAATCGGCGCGCCCCTCACAAGACGTGCGCGTCTCCGCCCCGCGCCCACTGCGCCCTGGCTCCACTGGACACCTGCGCCCCGTCCGCCCGCGCCGGCACGGCCGCTGCGTTTAGCGGACGCGGCGAATCATCCTCGGTCTTGTGCGCGCGTCGCGCCAGTGGTTCCTCCCCCATACGCCACTGGCCACCGATCCCCTCACGGCTTCCCCACACCCGCGCGGCGCCCCCCGCGCGCGCGCCCCGCACCCGGCCTGGGCACCCCCTCTTGCGCGAAGGCCCTCCCGCGAGCACGTGCCCCCGGCGCCACTGGGGCGCGCAGGGGGCAGTGGCGCAGGGGGCGGCGCGGGGGAGAGTGGCGCGCCTGTTAGCGGACCCCCCGGCTGCCTCTGGGTCGCCTGCGCCGGCGCCGTTCTCGCGTCTCCAAAACCGGATTCGAGGCAGCCGAGCGGCGGCGCGCGGAGACCCACCGCGGCGGCGCGGCGGAGACCGGCGGCGCGAGCGGCGGCGGCGCGGCGGACACCGGCTTTGCGCGCGGGCGGCTCTGCGCGCGGCGGGCGGGTCCCGGCGGCGCGCGGCTTTGCGCGGCGCGGCGAGATGGAGGACGTCGGCGGCGGCGAGCAGCAGACGCTGGAGGACCAGACGCAGCAGGCGGCGGCGGCGGCGCAGGTCGCGGCGCAGGTCGCTGCGCACCAGGCCGCGGCGGTGCAGCAGCAGCAGCAGCAGCAGCAGCAGCAGCAGCAGCAGTACCGCATGGAGACGGGCTTGCAGGCAGAGGCCGTCGAGAGCAAGGACGAGGAGGAGCATCGAAGGTTTGGGCGCAAATGCACCTTCCCGCGCTGCGAAAAGGCCTCGCAGGGCCCGACCGCGTACTGCATCTCGCACGGAGGCGGGAAGAAATGCGGCAGGGAGAACTGCGATAAGCTCGACAAGGGAGGCGGCTTTTGCGTGTCCCACGGCGGCGGGAAACGGTGCCAGGTGCCCGACTGCGAACGGTCCGCCAAGGGCCCAACGGCGCATTGCATCGCCCATGGAGGAGGGTCCCGCTGCAAGGTGAACCGATGCGCTAAACTGGATGCCGGCAAAGGCTTTTGCATCGCGCATGGTGGAGGTAAGCGCTGCAGTCACGAGAACTGCAATAAAGCTGCCCAAGGAAGCAGCGGATTGTGCAAGGCCCATGGAGGAGGGCGCACCTGCAAGATTGAAGGCTGCTTGAAGCGGGACATGGGTGGAGGCTATTGCATCGCCCATGGCGGCGGCAAACGCTGCGAAGTCGAGGGCTGCGAAAAGTCTGCTCAGGGTGGCACCAAGTGTTGTGTCCGACATGGAGGAGGAAAACGCTGCCGCGAGCCCGAGTGCACAAAATCGGCGGCCGGGTCCACCAAGTATTGCATCCGCCATGGCGGTGGACGTCGCTGCAAGGAGACGGGATGCAGCAAGCACGCAACGGGCGGTGGCTTTTGCGCCGAGCACGGAGGAGGCCGCCGCTGCAATGTGCAAGGATGCGACAATAACGCGCTCTATGGCGGAATCAAGGGTTTTTGCTACTCTCACGGTGGCGGTAAGCGCTGCCGCGAGCCCAATTGCAACAAGGCGCCTCGCGTGCCCACCGAGTACTGCGTGTCCCATGGCGGCGGGGTTCGCTGCAAGGCGGATAATTGCACCTCGCTGGCGCGCTCGGGAGGTCTTTGCGGCACGCACGGAGGCCGCAAACGCTGTGTGTCTGTGAACTGCCAAAAGTTTGCCAAGTACGGGGGGCTGTGCAAGGCCCATGGAGGAGGTAAACGCTGCCGCGAGCCCCGGTGCACTCGCTTTGAGCGCGCCAATGGCCTTTGCCAGCATCACCTCTCCCCTGCGGCCGCTGCTGCCGCTGCTGCTGCGGGCAACGTGACGCCCAAGTGCGATGATCCAGGCTGCGATCGCCCTGCGCTTATGAATGACGACTTTTGCCGGGTTCACTCGCGTCTGCCGCAGGCGGCGCACATCTTGCCGGCTGGCATGAACATCTCCCCGCAGCATGTGGGCAGCGATCAACCCGGGAACAGCGACCATCAGGGCGGCGCGTCTGCGCCTGGCCCTCCGGGCGCATTGAATGATTACGAGGATGAAGAGGAGATTGACGCCAAGTTGCGCGAACTTCAGCGCCAAATGAGCATCCTTGAAGCGGCTCGCGAGGAAAGGATCAAGCGTCGTAGACTCAGCGCGCCCACGGGTCCACCCATGGCTCACCCAACGCATGCCCCGTGGGGAGGCCACCAGTTCTCCTCGCAGGCTGCTGGTCCGGGTAGCTTCCAACCTCACCATATGCAACAGCAACAGCCGCCGCCGCCCCCTCAGCAGCAACAACAATCGCAGCAAGATCATGTCGCTGATGGCTATGGGCAGTACTCCTCCAGCACCTCGGGAACGGGCATCTGAGGGGTCGCTATCTGTAACGCCCCACCCCAAGTCTTGTCTGGCTGCTACGAGTCTATATTTTTCTTTGAGCGTATCTTCATTCATCCAACCATCCATCATTTGTTTCCGAGCAAGTCTTTGTCTGGCTGCAAAGTATCTATTTACCTTCCCAAGCTTATCTCCATCCAACTATCCATTACATGAGCACTTTTCAAGCCTTGGCGACCACGCTCAACGACATCGCCGTTGTGGACAAGGCACAAGGTCGCTCCGAGGAGGCCTTGGCGTACTACGAGGAAGCGTTGTCGATTTACAAGGTAAGTCTTGGCAACCGGCATCCCAATGTAAAGACTCACTCCACAACATGAGAGCCACGCGCCTACAGATTAGGTGGAGGAAGGTGTGTCGGATGCCGCTGAAAAAGCTCTTATGCCTTTGGGGCAGGAGATGAATAATCTCGGAATCATCGTGGAAGAAAGTAAACAGATTTATTTGTATTTTGAGAGGTTGGCTCACTTTCAATGCACTTCAATACTGATTGATGCACATCACATCATGTTCGTCTACTTTTCTTCGAAATCGGATGAGTTTGAATGAAAGCTAAATCTGACGGCGTGGGCGAACGAACGTGCAGGCTGTGTGATGGTCCGCTGGCAAAGCACTCAAGGCCAGGTTGTTGATACGCAAGTGCAGCAAGAGTTCCCCCGTGCATTGCGCTATGGGGCTCGGGCCGAGCATGTGCAGCAGCGTAAAAGTCATAAGAAGAGGAAATGTTGATGCGGGAGTTCCGGAAACAGAGCGAGATCTAGTTGATATAAGCCACCCATTCGCGCTGAGTGCGCCTGACCTCAATGTTTGAGTCCTTGGAGCAGGAGTCCCGCAATGAGCGAGCCTTCGCAAGCGGAGAGAAAGTTCTTTCTTAGCTTGGGCACGATTTGCATGTGCAAATCATCAGCTTGTCGTGTCGCTCGCGCTGGAGCTTGATTATGAACCACAAAACTATAAATGGCCAAAAATTATAATGATGATCGACTGTCTGACAGGGAAGTGGGGTTGATTCCCCGGCGGCCTCTACGAAATTAGGCCAAAACCCCGGTGGATTGGAGAATGCCGCCGACGAGGACGAGGGCAGCAGCCTGAGCGACGGTGCGCAGTGCCTGAGCACCTGCGCCCTTGAAGAGGCCAGCGACGCCCTCCTTGTTGAAAATGGTCGAGAAGCAGTGAAGGGAGTTGTTGTAAGCGGCCTCGGACTCGCTCTTCTCCGCTTCCATTTGCATGCGGCAGCGAACGGTGTCGAAGGGGTACGAGACGAGCGTGGCGCCGAGCGAGCAGAGCTGCGAGCCAAAAAAGAGAGCAGCGGCGTCGGCGTTGGTCTGCTGGCCCTGCGACGGAGCAAAGCCAGACGCAGCGAGGGCCTCGGCGAAGGCAACGTAGGCGCTGGAAAAGACGAACATGCCAGCGACGGCGCCGCCCACGCCATTGTAGAGGGAGAGGACGCCATGGGGGCCGCGGGTGGTCTTGCTCATGCAGTCCGCAATGTCTTCGAACTGCTTCTTGCCCTTGGACACATCCGAAGCCAGACGGGTGTGCGCAAAGTCGAGCGGGTAGATGATGACGAGGGAGGCGAGGCTAATGACAGTCCCGACAGAAATGCTGGCCAGGGGCGTCTCGTTGATGAAGCGAGTCACCGACGGGCTCGAGAGCAGAGCGCCGACGACCGGGGTGAGGATCGAGGTGAGGAAGGTGACGCTGTTGCCGGCCCAAAAGGCGGCGAGGCCCTGCTCGTTGTAGATGCGCGAAAAGGCGTCCGAGAGGTTCGCGTACCGGGTGACGGTGCCGCTTTTGATCTCGGGGTTCACGTCCTGCGTCTGCAGAACGAGCTTGACGCGGTCGATGGGGGCCACCAACGACTTGACGAGGGCGTCCGAGAGGCCGCCCATCGCCAGCTGGGTCAGGTTGAGTGCCGCCATGGCTGACTTCGCGAGTCCTTCTTGACAAACAGCGGGAGGCTCTGGCGTGCGGGAGCGAGCGCGCGCGGGGAAGGAGAGGCGGGGTTGGTTGCGGGTCTGGAGCGTCTCGCGCGCAGGGAGCGAGTTCCGTGTCTGCCCTCCCGGCCCTGCAAGATCTGAAGCCAAGCGCAGGATCCCATCTGAGACTCGCCGCTGCTTGAGCCTCAGCTGCGGAACTGTCCCGTCCAAGAACCAAATTATGGTTACGTAGTATCTCGCCAACACCACCACAACAACAACGCCATCGTCAAGTTGAACACCAGCCAGCAGCGACTACTACCTACCTACCACTGGTGGATCCGAGATGAATGTCTGCGTCTCGCCTCGTTCTCGCGCCCGCTCTCGCCCTTACTGGCGGGCAAAGCAGACCAGCGCAGCGCAGAGCAAGGCTTGCTTGCAGTTGTTGCAGCACAGCACAACACAACACTGGTCTGCACTGCACTGCGCTGCGCTGCACTGCACTGCACTGCCGAGCAGGGCCAGGTGAAGCCAAGGTGCTCCGAGACCGATGCGGAGCGGCGCGGCCTCGGTATGGAGAGGAGGACTGGTTGAAAGGGGCAAATGGCGTGTGTATGTGTGAACGAGGCCGGGTCTGGAACTGACTGCCTGCCTGCGCGCCTGCGTGCCTGCGTGCCTGCGTGCCTGACCGGCTGACTGGCTGACTGACTGACTGACAGTGGGCATGGGCCAACCCGAAAGAGGTGAAGCTCGTTCGCTCGCTCGCTCGGTCGGCAAAGAAAGAAAGTCCGTACCGCGAAATCAAAGAACGCGTGCGAGCAGGGCAAGAAAGTCAGAGCGTCAGCTGCCGCAAGCGAAAAGAAAAGGGGGAATATGCCAAGGACGACCGACTGACCAATAACAAGCTCGCAAGCTAAGAAAGCCAGAAGAGCTCTGAGCTGGCCGACGAGACGTTCGTAACATTTCGTTCTTTTATTTTTTGTTTGCTCGACAGCTGAGCATAAATCAATCTCCCGTCCTCAACTTCTGACGGTAAAACAAAAAGCATTATTTTGTGATCAAAGCAAGTTATCCAACAGTAAAGTTTCGTCATCATGAAACGATACACATGAGAGACGAAGAGAAGCAGGAGGACAAGACGAACAACAAAGGAAAAGAGAATGTGGATGAGCAACAAAGGTTTGTTCAAAGCTTATGCCGCTTTTAGGATGGGATGGCCGAGGCCAAGAGACGAACTTCAGACGGAGAAGAAGAAAGACAAGCTTCTTAGCTGAGGATCTTCTTGATCTCACCGTAGAGGACGAGCACAAGGGCGGAGCCGACGGTACGGAGGGCGTTGGCACCGGCACCCTTGAAGAAGGCGGCGGGGCCCTCGTCGGCAAGGATGGTGGAGAAGCAGTTCATGGTGCCAGAGTACTTCCACTCGGCCTTGGGCTTGTCGGACTGCATCTGGAGGCGGCGGCGGACGGTATCGAAGGGGTACGAGACGTAGGCGGCGCAGAGGGCGGCGGTCTGGGCGCAGAGGAACTTGGAGCCAATGCCGCGGAGGGTGGACTCCTTGCCGTACGGGTTCAGGCCGTTGAGGGTATCGTTGACGCCAAAGTAGGCACCACGGAAGGGGAAGATGCCGATGGCAGAGACACCAAAGCCGTTGTAGAGGGAGAGGACACCAGAGGGGCCGCGGGCGGTCTTGACAAGGCAGTCGACGAGGCCGTTGAACTGCTTCTTGCCCTTGCCGACATCGGAGGCGAGGCGGGTACGGGCGTAGTCAAGGGGGTAGACGAAGCAGAGGGAGCCAATACCGGCGAAGCCACCAGAGGCGACGTTGACGGCGAAGAACTTGCCAAAGTCCTCCTTGGGGTTGTACTTAGGGAACATCGCCTTGATGGTATCCTTGAAGGCGAAGTTGAAGGCCTGGGTGGGGAAGTAGCGGATGATGTTCACACCGTTACCGGCCCAGAAGGCGCGGAGGCCCTGCTCGCTGTACACGCGGGCGAAGGTGCTGCCAATGCTGGTGTAGCGGGGCACCTCACCGCTGATGATGCGAGGGTTGGCATCCTGGGTCTGGATGATGAGCTTGACGCGCTCAATGGGGGCCGTGCACGTCTTGGCGATGGCGCCAGAGACACCACCGGCCAGGAAGTCGACCAGAAAGTTCGAGTCCTTGCCCATCTTGGCTGTTTGTTTTATCGACGGGGTCTTGCGATACTAGGCTGTGCGTTGTTCCATCATTTCTCATGTTAGCTTGCTTTTCCTTTGCTTTCAGCTTCGTCTCTACGCGCTCTTTTCCTTTCTTTTCTCTGCATGCATGGATGTCATCTCTCACCCAACCCAAGCGCTGCCTGCTCGATTGCACGCTTGCACGCTCGCTAGATAGCTTGCATGTGGTTCACGAACCAGGTGGAACGCCCTGTATCCCCCATTTCTTCCGGCAAAGGTGGCGCGATCTTTTTTATATTTTTTCACTTTTTTTTTCTTTTCTTCTCGTTCACTTATTTACACAAGGGAGAACGGAAAAGAAAAGAAAAGAAAAGAAAAAGAAAAGAAAAAAGAAAGAGCCAAGAAAAGGGCGAATTCTTGGATGGCCGAGCCGAGCAGAGAAAAAGCGAGCGAGGCTATGGCAATCTTTGCGCCGTCGCGGCAAGCCGCGCCCGCGCGCTCAACGAAGCCCCTCGCTCGCACGCTCGCTGGCTGCTGTCCTGCCTCGCGTACATCTCAACCAATCAACCAACCAATGCAGGCCATGGATTCGAAAACGCTGCACAGCACTGTGCATAGCATTGCATTGAATTGCACTGCATCGGATTGGATTGCCAAGGCCTCGCCGCGCCGACGCATCCATGCACTTGAGATCGACCCGCCACAAGCTCGCCCGCGCAGCGCAAGGCTCGCCTCGCCGCGCCACGCCGCGCGCCCGCCGCCGCCACCCGCCGCCGTCCGCGCGCCCGTCGCGCGCGCGCTCGCCTGCCCGCGCAAGGCCATTCGTCCACTCACCTGCCGCGTCTGTTTGCAATTTGCTGGCGGCGGCGACGAAGGGCAGCCAGCCAGCCCGGCGCGCGCAGGAGGGCGCGCCGCAAGTGCGCTATCGCGGGACCTGCACTTGCGGCCGCGCCGCGCAAGTGCGCGCAGGCCGCCGCACAGTGGACCTTTGGCGCCCTGGCAGCCCGCCGATTTCACAGCGACAAATGGGTGGACCTCGCGCGCCCCCGCAGCGCCTCTGCGCAGGTGTCGCGCTGGGAGGGGCGCGATGGCCAGTGCAGTTCCAGGGGAATGAGAGCCCGGAGGAGGGCATTGGTAGCGTTGTTTTACCGAGAGGATGGCACTGGGTGCGGGGCCAGCTGCCGCAGGGTGCGAGGAAAGATCCACCTCTGCACTCCTGAGGCCTCGCAGTCAGACTCGGAGATTCGGGTGAACTCAAAGTCACACGCAGTGGGGCTTTGACTGCGTTTCTGCCTTTCCTCAGCGCGATTTCCCGGCGCCACTGCGGGCGTCATACCTTATTTCGCGCGCCCGCCCGGCTCCTCGCGCCGCCTTCCCATCCCCCTCTCCCCTGGCTCCCAAATCTCCTTCCTCCAACCGAGACTCCACTGCCGCTTTTATCCTGCTTCTTCCCCCGACTCCCTCCAGTGGCGCTGGAGGGCTGCGCTCCCGCCGCCAGCGCCCTGCAGGGGGCAGTGTCCGTCCCCTCGCGGTCTCTGGCCCCCACCGCCCCGCCGCGCGGCGCAGTGCAGCAGCGCAGTGCAGTGCAGGTGCGCGTCAGGAGTGGCGTGACGAGGCGCGGTGCAGGTGAGGCGAGCGGAGGCGCCGTGCAGAGAGAGAGGCCACCCACCCACCCACCCACCCACCCAGCCTCGGCCAGCCAGCCAGCCAGCCAGGCTCGCGGCGCGGAGTCCACTCGGCGACAGCCTGCGCTGCCGGGTGCGGCCGCCTGGCTGCTGCTGGCTGCGCGAAGAATGAATGCGGGCGGGCGGGCGCGCGAGCGCAGCCAGCCAGCCAACCAGCGGCCAGCAGCTCGGGCAACGCGTAGGCGCAGCACTCCGACTAACCGTGCAAAGCAAGCGAGCAAGCAAGCAAGCACGCCCTGACTAACTAACGAACGAACGAGCTAACCACCACCTGCCCGTCAAGCAGGCACTAGTGTAGCTGACGCCAACCAACTACCTCCAGCAGCCCCACGAACTAACTACCTGCAGCGCGCGAGCGAGAGATTTATCTGCGTTGGAATCCAAGTATACTACAAGTAGAAAGAGAGAGGCAGGCACGCCGATTGCCGCGCTCGGCGTCGCCGATTGCGCGGCTCGGTCTCTCCACCGCCCGCGGCTCCCCCTGTCGCACGCCACACCACGCACGACGTCATTCACCCTCGCCGAGCCAGCCTGCCGCTGCCGGATCCGCGAGCGCGGATCCGCGGGTGCCGAGGCAGGGGAGGAGCCGCAGCCGCTGCGGCTGCTGCTGCTCGTGCGCGGCTGGCCGGCGCGGCTCGCGCGCGTCTGTCTCTCTCTGCCTGTCTGTCTGTGCGTCTGGGCCAGCGTGTGTGCGCGGGCGACAGGAAGGAGGGAGCGAGGGAAGGAGGGGGGGAAGGGAGGAAGGAGGAGCGGCTTGGGTTGTTTATTCCTGGCGGAGCCGTCCGTCCCGTGCGGCGTCGGCGAGGGCGACTCCCCGCGCGCCGAGCTCGAGGGCCTCGCAGCCGGCCACGCCCGCCAGCCAGCCAGCCAGCCAGCCAGCCAGCCAGCCAGCAAGCCGTGCGGCCATGCGAAAGGAGCGAGGAGTGGTATACTGAAAGAAAGAACGTGTGGCAAAGATTGCTAAGCCGCACACGCACGCACGCACGCACGCACGCAGGCGGGCAAGCAGGCAGGACGTCGACAAGTAACGGGGAGAAGCGAGAGAGCTCCCCGTTCGCGGCTGCGGCTGCTTCGCTGCTGCGGTGCAGCAGCAGCCGCTGCTGATGATGCCGCTGCTGCTGCTGATGACGAAGATGATCTTGTGAGGTGATGACGATGATGTCGGCCCTCGCGGCTGCGGCGTCTTCGCGGCCCCGCTCTGTCGCTTGTGGCTGTGGCTGGCTGGCTGCTGCTGGCCATGGTGGCTGGTAGCCAGCTAGCCTAGCCTAGCCAGGTAGCCTAGCCTAGCTAGCTAGCTAGCTAGCGATATATACAATCCCTAGCCCAGTGCTAACTACTGGCCTAACTGTAAGGGCGACGCGGCGCCAGTGTGTATACCACGGTACCACATCTGCAGCGGTATGCGCGGTCCCGGTCCCGGTCCCGGAAGGCGGTACCGCTTGGACCCAGAGCTGTCTTTGCTAGCGCAGCACAGGCAGCGAGTGAGTGAGTGAGTGGGTGGGTGAGTGGGTGAGTGAGTGGCGCGGCGCGGGCGGCGAAGCGCGATGGCGGGCAACAAGGCGCGCAGGCAGCGGCGCGCGCAGCGGGGCGCGCGCAGCAAGCAGCGCGGGGAGAGCGGGCGGCCCAAGACCGCGGCGGAGCGTGCGAAGGCCGAGCGCGTCGCGCGCACGGTGGCGGCGCAGATCGTGGCGCACGACGACGCCGCCGCCGCCAAGGCGCTCTTGCACGCCCCCGAGCGCCCGTCTGCAAAGCAACAGAACCAGCAGGAGCAGCCACAAGCGTCGCAAGAACGCCTCAGCGGCAAGAAGCGTGCGCGAAGTGACAGCACCGACCCGGAAAGTCGAAGACCCGCAAAAGTCACCTTGACAGCTTTTGCGCCACCCACGCTGCGCCTGGAACAGGATGTCGCTGTCGCGCAGCCGACTGCGGAAGTCAGGCTAGCGCACGCAGGCAAACTCAGCAGAGATCTTCTCGAATCCCTCGAAGAAGCCCATGTCGCCCGAGAAGCGGAACTTGCCAAAGAACGCGCACGCAAGGCCTCCGCTCGCATCGGTAACGCACGTCCTAACACGAAAGGCAATCTCTTTGCTGCTCTCGCAAATGATGACGACGAAGACGACGAAGACGAGGACCTTGATTCACCTGGATTCCGAAGAAAGAACAAGTCAAAGCTCTTTTTCGCCCCTTCGACTCTCATCATCGACCAAGGTCGCCAGTTTGAGCCAATCTTCGGCGGGAAAGGTCGCGACCAAGAGGAGTCTGCGGCCTCCGAACCTCAACCTCAACCTCAACCTCGATCCCAACCTCAGCCAAAACCCGCCATGCTTGCGACCGCCGCTCCCGAGGATAATGACGACGACGACCTGTAAGGCGTGTGCGCTCTCAATCGAACCTCAATTTCAACCTCAACCTCAATTCAAACCTCAGCCAAAACCCGCCATGCTTGCGACCGCTGCTCCCGACGATTGATAAGGCTTTCGAGGATCATGGCAACGACTTGTATGTCGTGTGCGCTCTCTTCGGTCTGCTGCCCCCCCCCCCCCCCCCCCTTTGTAATTTACCCTCTTTCGAAAACAATCTTTTTCTTTGCCCAGAAAGCCCTCAACTGGCTGTCTCTTGTTTCACCGCCAATCACTTTTGTAGTATTTCATACCACACACATCACAAAAAAAAAGGAAAGAAATGCTGTCAAGGTTGATCTTTGTTTCGGTAAATCAAAAATTGAAATCGAGCAAGCTCTTGAAAATCATCATGCAAAGTCATTGTGTGGTGTACTGTGTCTTTCCTAATTCCGCCTCTTCTTGTGCCTGGCTTGTAAACTTTCTTTCTGACCGGAAAAAGCATTCAGAAAACCGTGCATGTCGCTCGCGCGCGCGCTCGCTCGCTCGCTCGCTCGCTCACGGTTAACAATGCAGACGTGACAACAACCCTTACCAAAATCATTGCGAGTGTAACAGCAAAAGGTGACTGACGGCCTTGATTTGTCTTTCGTAAATGATGCTCTTCTTTCTGCGTTGTCTGTAAACTTCTTTCTCCCCATCCTCGTAATCCTGGCAGCCCTGAAGCGAAATGGAATCCTTCTCCCATGCCCAAAAGACATTTACAAAGCAAGAATAAGAAAAGAATGCAAGAAGTCACAATTACGCTTGCTCCTTTTCCTTCTCTGCACGTAGCTGCCGATGAGCGTCAAGCAACGAGAGCTTGGCCGGCGCCAACTTCTCCAGCCGCGCCTCCACGTCCACGGAAGCCTCCTCAGAACGGTCGATACCCACGCTTTCCTTTCTTGAGAGGGGCTTGAGACCAATCTTCTCAAAGGGATCCCCATCGGCAAAGAAAGGATCGCGTCTGCGCCGCGCCACGCCCATCAGACGGCCCGCTTCCGTGACCCAGGCTGTCTCCTCAAGATCTGACATGGACGGCGGCCTCGGCTGACGCGAGGGCCTTGGCAACATCCGCCGCGGCGCCATGTCTGTCATTCGCGACCCAGACAAGTCGTACAAGCAACCATCCTCGCTCGTCTCACGAACATGTGCAAAGGCGCTTCGCGAAAAACCATCAAGACTGCACTGAAACACCTGTCGCGGGGGCGGTCGTAGTAGCCGGATCATGTCCAGTCCCGTCATAAATTTGTCCCCGCCTCCCGTTCCTGTAGACGAATCGTCGTCTGCATCCTCGGCGGCGCTCACATTCGCGTCACCATCGTCGCCACCGCCGCCGCCGCCGCCACCGGCGTTGTTACTGTTGCTACTTGAACTACCTCCGTGCGCCCCAACGCCGTTGCCCGGACCATGGCGCGCGCGCTTGCGTCGTGCCTGCGCGCGCTTCGTTCGCTGTCTGCGTCCCAGTCCAAGCTGCGACGCGTGCTGGTAGCATAGCTCCGCGTTCGTCATCCCAAACACCGTCTCTTCGTCGTCATCCAGCACCATGTTCCATTTTTGGGACACCTTGTTGCCCTGCATTGCCAAACGAAACATACGGTGCGGCCCCGTCTCAAACGCACCCGACCCTTGCGGTGGCTGCAATGGCAGCAACCCCAAACGCGTGCGTGAATTGTCGTCCCAACGCACCAAATTATCCAACGTAAATCCGAGGTGGTGCTCGTGACTTTGTTTGGGGAGCTCGAGATCATATTCGATCTTTGTCATGCCCAGCATCTGATACTGAGATCGCTCGCGCCGGGACGAGGGCCCCGACGAGGTACGTCGATTGCTCTCACCACTGCTGCTGCTCAAGCCTGCGCGCCGTTTGCGCCCGCGTCCACTGTCAGAGTCCGACGATCGATTCATTTCCTCCACGTAAGGGGTGAGCGCATTCAAAAGTTCCAACCGATGTATCCGCACTACATGCGTCGCGAGTTTGCCCCGCAAAATGAAGACCCGCTTGCACTTGGGAAACGGACACTGGAGTTTTTCCACCTGGTCTCCAGCTCCGGCCGGGGCATCAACCTTGACGGCCTTGGCGGTCTCTACACGCTCGAGAGCCAGCTTTTTCACATCTTCCTCGCTCAGCTCTTCGCCTCGCGCCAGAATTTCAACGGCGCTCTTGGCAACCTCGCCCAGACCTCCGGGCGGTAACGCCAACTTGGGGTCGTTCTCCTCGAGCTGACGCAGATATGCCTTATGTTCTTCCTGCGTGAGTCCCTTGCGTGCGCAGTATCTGCATGCGGCACCCCACCGTTGCATGCTGCTCACCTGGCTCCGCAATATCTGGTACCCGCACCCTCCGCATGGCTGCGACGAGTGCTGCGGCATCTTTTCTCAGCCGTGTTCGCACGTACTTTTTCGTGACCGATCTTTTTCCCTCCTCAAATTGAGAGGTTACTACCGCTCCAAACGAGAGATTGCAAACCTGAAAACCAGGCAATCCCTGCACAAACCGAGGCCACTGCCGCTCTCCCCACCGTCCCCGAGCGTCCTTGCCTTGCGCAGCGCCGAGCCCTCGCCACCGCCGCCGGCGCCCGGTCTTGGAGCCCCGTCGACCTCGCGCGGCTCGCCAGCGACAGTTGTTGCCTTTTCGAACACGCCCAGCGCAGCGCGCGCCCGCGACGAGGGAGCGCGCTGCTGTTTCCTCCTGCTCCTTCCTCGCCTCCCTCCCCCCTCCGCCCCGCCGCCGCGAGCCGCCGCGAGCCGCCTCGAGTCGCGCCGCGCGGCCCTCTCGCGCGAGCCGCCCTGCGCCGCGCCGCGACGAGCGGCGCCCCGGCTCAGACAGGAAAGAAGAAGGAGAAAGGGGTTTGCTTTTTGTAGTTTTTGTTTCCTTGTTTCTCTGTGTCTGCTCCTTGCTTGTGTGAGACTGTTTTTCAAGGGCAACAACAAAGCGAAGCGGGGCAAAGATAAGCGGCCAGCAGGACCAGCCGCGGCAGCGCACACTAGACTATAGCCCATACCTGCAGTTGGCCGCGTCCGGATAGCCCACTTGCGGCGCCGGCCTCGAGCGACCATATGGCGAGAGCTTCCGTGTCGCTCTCGCTCTCAGGCAGATCGAGAAAAAGGGCAGAGCTGGCGACCATGAGCGAGGTGGAGTGGGCGCAGTTTGCGCGCAGGTATGGCGCGCAGTTCGAGGAAAAGGTGCCCGGCGCCGTCTGTGAGCTGCACGGCGTGGGCACCACCGACCCGGACTTTGACGCAGGTTGGCTCCCAGAGGATGACCTGCCCGCCCAAGACGCCGACGAAGGCCAAACCGCGGGAGGAAAAAAGACCCGCGGCGTACGCATATCCGTAGAGTTGCCCAGGGCATACCCCCAGCAACCTCCCCAGGTCCGCGTGATGTCCGAGCATCCCATCCGCGAGCATCTCCAGCCCGAAATTGATAGCTTCCTCGCCGCCAACGCCGGCAAAAACGTCCTTCGGCCTCTTGCCAAATGGATTGACCGCAAAATTGGGCAGTGGAGACCACCACAACTCCAAGAAGACGACAGCGAGACCGCAAACGGCCAAGACACCGGACCCAACGACCCCAAGGACCCAAATGACGTTTGGACGCTCGCACAGCAACTCTTGCTTGAGGACGCCTTGCTCGAATTCCCCAAATCCATGGAAAAGCACGCGCGTTGGCGTGCCATCGCCTCGCGCGTCGAAAACAAATCCAAACGTCAGGTCATCAACCGTTTCATTGCCCTGCGTTCCGCCTTGCGCTCCGCACGCTCCAAGGCTCGTGCAGAATTTGAGGCTCGCGAGGCCGAGGCCGCAGAACAGCGCGCGCAAGAGGCACAAGCCCTCTTATGGACCGAAGAACAACAGACGGCTCTCGATGCCGCCCTCGCCGAATTTCCCGCCTCCATGGACAAGAATGAGCGCTGGAAAAGCATTGCCAAGGCAGTTCCAGGAAAGACTAAGCGCGACTGCGTCGACCGTTTCAAAAAACTCCGCCAAGACTTCATCAATCAACAGCAGCAGGAACAGCAACAACAACAGGGTGCCGCTGCGAACACCACCAAAGCGTCTCAGGGAACCACAAATGTCGACGCCAAAGATTCGCGCGATGATCAACACACCGAGAGTCTTCCGAACCTCAACCCGGAGGAACGCGGCACCAAACTCGCCCTGCAAGAGCTCTTCCTCTCCAATGTTGATGTCCTCTTCCTCACCTCGATAAAGTGCGTCGTTTCTTGTGGCGCCTGCGGTCAGGACCTCATCACTCGCGTTTCTGCAAACCAAGCGCACAAGGCCTGGTGCCAAGGATGCTCTGCCCGAATCGTCCTTCGTCTCAATCCGGCCCTAGTGCACCCGGGGAATGACAACAAAGCAGCCTTTCTCGACACAGAACACGCCATGCTTCAGGACATTGCCTCTTGTGACCTCCGCGCGAGCTGTGCCTCTTGCACCAAACTCCATACCTTTAGTGATGTGCAGCGCTCTCGGCCCCAAGAGGACTCCTGTCACAAGTGTTTTGCCAAGCTGCAGATCTCGTATCAGACATGGGGCCTCGAGATCGTCTTACGCGGCGCTGCAGCTGCAGCGGCTGCAACTGGCGCAAAGAAAGGCGCAAAGACACCCTCTGGCGCCGCTGTTAAAGTTTCCAAAGCGCACCAAATTGCCGTGCAGGAGCAAGCACGTCTCATCACCCCGGGCAAGCCTCTGCCCAACCTTGGCATTTGCTCCCACTATGGCAAAAGCCTCCGTTGGCTCCGCTTTCCTTGCTGTGGGCTCGCCTACCCTTGCGAAATTTGCCACGACGCCAATGGCGAGTGCGCCGAGACAAAGTGGCCCACCCAGCAAATTTGCGGATTTTGTGGCACAGAGCAACCAGACTCGAGAAACAAGCCATGCACAAATTGTGGAAAGTATATCAACGTAACAAAGGCATCCTCGCATTGGGAAGGTGGCAAGGGTCAGCGCAACAAAGCACTCATGTCTCATAATGATAGTCGCAAGTACAAGAACTCCAAGCTCAAGACAAAGAGCAACAAGGCAAACCGCGTCGGACCCAAGTCGGGGCCCAGTTAGGGGGCTTATTGCACGCAAAAAGACAACACAAACGTATCGCCTCTCAAACGCAAGAGCAAAACGCTTTGCGCCCGCGTCTATCGAACAATCTGCACAAGATACGTTGTTGTTGGGAAAACTTAGACGACGACGACGACGACCAAAAAAAAAAAATTGTTGTCAAGTTTCTTTCTTTAGCTTGCTTTCCTCACCTTGCTTCTTTGCCTCGGCTTTAGCCCAGGCGCAATACGCGCGCAAGTTTTTGTCTTGGGGCACAATCTCAGCACCCAGACCTCGAGTAAAGATCAGATAGCTGTCAAACGCGAAGGCGCCGAAGCCATAGACCTTGTTCTCTGCCAAATCAAGTTGGAACGACGGCGAGAGCAAGTACTTGCTCGAAAGCTCCATGACCGAACGGTATCGATTGTCAAAAAGACCTAACGGGGCCAGCACGCCGCGAACCGCCTCCGGGTCAGCGTCGAGCGCGGCGCTCGGATGTGGACACAAAGCAAAAAAACCTTCAATCGCTCTCTCCTTGACCTTGGCCGAAGACACGCGACTCATCAGACAACACGCAATGAGCAGCTTCCATGTTTCATCCGCGTAACGTTCCTGCAAAAGCGCCAGGGGAGAATCCGTCGGATAAGGGCCCTGGACGACATTGCGGCTCACCACATATCGCTCCCAGTCGACCTTTTCGCCATCCTCCCCATCATCTACTTGTACGACTTTTGGGCCCCAGCGCTGCACCGCTTCGTCCCGCCACGCATTAGCCTCACGTTTAATCGACACCTCATCACCCCGTGCATTAAAAATAGCGTTCAACCGTTTCTGCAAGTCCTCGGGCCCCGGTCGTCGCGGTGTCTTGTCCAGAATCTCCCTCTCCTGATTTTCCTCCTCGTTGTCATCATTTCCAGCGTCCTGAGAACCGTTTGTCTCGGCCTTGACCTTTGATCCTCCCGGGACACGAGAGGATCGCCGCAACCGAGAGGTGTCGATCGGGTCGCCACGCCGACGCCGCTTTTTGGCACTTTTGGGGCTAGAAGAATCTTCAATTTCATTTGCAGTCGCTCCCCACGCTTCACGGGCTCGCTTGGCTTCAGCTGCTGCTGCAGCCTTGGCAGCGGCAGCCTCCTTGAGTTCCCGTGCTTCACGACGAGTGCCTTGAAAAAGTGCCTCCAATTGTGCCTCGTTCTGTCGAATGTTTTGCAATCTTTTCCACTCGTAGTCACTCATTCCGGGGGGCTTCTCCTGCTCCTCCTGCTCTCCCTCCTGTTGCTCCTTTCCCTTCTGCACGGCGCTGGCGCTGGCGCTGCCCGACGCAGAGGTGGTTTTGGCCTTGTTACTGCTCGTGTCGTTAGCATCGGCATCAGTGCCATCGCCGGTAGTCTGAGACTGCTCACCGGCCATGTTCTCCTTGACCTTGCCGCCGCTCGTGATCGAGTCCACTACCTCTGGCATCCCACCGCTCGCCTCCGCGGCCTCCGTCACCGGGTCCTCTGCCGCGCTCGTCATTCTCACGAGCGATTCTGATTGATTCTATACTGGGTATACTGGGAATACAGGCTGCCACACAACGACGGGCTCGGGAGAGTGCTAACTACCATAGCTAGCTAGGCCTAGCTAGCATTTATTGCACGCGACTGGTGTATTGACTACAAGCACTTGAGAGTCAAAAACGCAACGGTGAACAACAACAACAACAACAACAACAACAACAACAACAACAACAACAACAACAACGAAAGAATGCATGAGTTTTCAAAAGAAAGAATAAATGTGTGACATTACTCAATGCCGTCGTAGCATGAGAGGCCGAGACGGTTCTCAAGTGAATCATCGGCACCATGACTAATGAGAAGCTCGCCAATGCCAGAGTCCTGAGCGACGTCGTAGCTAAACGCGAAATGCATAGCAGTGTTGCCTTGACTATTCTGGTGATTCACGTTTGCACCTCGGCGAATAAGAAGCTCTGCAATGCGCTTGTTCAAGTTCTGAGCAGCCACAATAAGCGCCGTATTTCCATGCGAGTCCGTCTCGTTCGGATCAAAGCCCATGTTGAGTGCGCTCTCCACACGGTTGAAGCGCCCATTGCGGATCTGAGAAAAGACGCTGTCAACTTCTGGTACATCCTCGCTCGTACCGCCCTCCATCACAGTGCCTTGCTGCCGCGCCTCGGCAACCTTGGCCTCCCACTGCACAGCCTGCTTCTGCCGCGTTTCCTGCTCGTTGAGCGGCCGCAGCTTGTTTCGAGCGAGATCCACTTTTTGCACATGAAGAGCGTGGCGCATACCCAAAATGTCTCGCATGTCTTCCACCCGCAGCTCCATGAGAAAATCGCCATCAATGCAAGCCTCCTCAAAGGCTGGCTTATACTGCCCTAGCGAGAGCGTGTCCAGCCAACGCGCAACGTCCTGCACCGTCCACAGCCGCACGTCACGCGGAAAGGGTTCCTTGAGCATCTTCGTCGCGTCTTCCGCCTCCTTTTGCCGTTTCAGCTGCTCCGTCTTCTCCCTTAGCTTGGCGCCCGAAACATCTCCTGCGCCAAGCTTCACGCCTGCCACGCTCTCAATGTTCGCGGCCTCTGCCGCCGCGGCAGCCGCTGCTGCTGTGTCTGCCGACGACGAAATCGCTTGCTGCGTTGTGTCCGAATTAATGTCCCGCAAGTTCTTGAGCATGTTGATTGAGCTAAAGTACGAAAGCGACATGCTCATGAACTGAAACTTGAGCAGTTCCTCGGTGCTTGCAAACATTTGCTTACTCCGCTCTTCATTCTCCTTTGCCGCGGCCGCAGTTGCCGCTGCTGCTGCTGCTGAGCTTGCTGTTGCAGACTCGAGCTCGATGCCACGCTCGCGCAGGCTGTCGAGCTCTGCCTTTTGCTCTTCGAGCAGCTCCATGAGATTACGCTGCAGACGTTGAAACTCGCGCTCCTTTCGCTTTCGTGTGCTTTCCATATCGTGGAGACCGTGTTCCAAAGCCCGCAGCTCCGACTTTTTCGTCTCTACTTCCTTAAACACCGCAGCAAATTCGGCCTCGAGCTCCTTCTTCTTGCGCTCCCGCTCAGCGCGTTTAATGTGGATCTGCATCTCCAGCGCGTATGCCTCTGCGGCGCGCTTCCGTGCCTCCTCGTCGGTGCTCGGGTCGTAGGCAGTGCCTTTACGCGCGCGCGCTTCGCGTTCTGCAATTTCCGCACGCGCGTCAAAGAGAGCCTTTTCGTGGGTCAACTCGTGCAACGTTTCATCCAGCTGATCCACGTCTCGAAGCTCTTGCTCCAGAATTGCCAACTCGCGCTCTGACTCCTCCAATCCGGCGTGCACCTGGCTCACCCGCGTCTCAGCGCGCTCTTGGGCCCTGTGAAGCGCATCGATTTCTTCTTGCTGCGCAGAGAATGCCGCCTTGGAGTCCTCGATCAAGCTCAGTCCTAGCTCAAGGCGCTCTGGTCCTGGCTCGGCGTTTTCCCAGGTGCGCTTGCGATTTGCTCGCCTTCGCCCTCGTACGCCGCGGTATACACGCTGGATCTGAAGTGCTGCCAGGTTCAAGATGCGCTGATGTAAGAACTCCTCGCGACCACGCCACATGCGCCACACGCTCTGAATCTTGGTCGCCGAGATGCCCTCGCGAATGATGCGCTCCTTTTCGGCGCGCGCACGGCGAGCGGCTCGGGACGCGAGATACCCTCTGCACACGCTTTGAATTCTTGTCGCTGCCCGTTCCTGCAGCTGAACGCGCGCTTTGCCTCGGCCAAGCATACCTCGGGCCACGCGCTGGATGCTCACCACCGCTTGTGCTTCCTCGCGATCGCGCAAAGCCTGCACGCGGACTTCCTCCGCACGTTCTCGTCCCATGCGCCCTCGATGCAAGGCTTGCAGTCGTACCGCTGCTTGGTACTTGTCGTCTTGTGCCATCTTCTCTTGCTTGAGCCGGACGGTGCGTACGCGAGCCAGACGCCCTCGGTAGAGGCTTTGAATCTGTACGGCCTTGACTTCGCGAAGGTCCTTGTTCATCTCGTCGCGCGCAACATCTTCATTGCGGATTCGCTCCGCTTCTGCCTCTTCCATCTCACGTTGCACCTGTTCATATGCGTCCTTGTCCAGCTCGCCGACGCGGTGCACCTCAGGCTTGGCAGCTTCTACGGCTGCAATTGCGGCATCAATGGCTTCCCCAGGTCCGCTTGTAGGTGCGGCGACGTCTCCAAAGACTGGCGTCACTGTGGAAGCTACTGTGGTGGGAACCGAGTCTGTCTTTGCTTTTTGTGGCTCGGCATGGCCAGCTTGCTCGAGAGAAAGGACTTCCTCCACCGCGTCGTGGCCCGTCTTCGTCTCGTTGCGCTCATGCGCACGCTCCGTTTGCGCAAGAAGGCCTGGTTCGAGCTGCTGCTCTTGCTGCTGTTGCAAAGCTGACTGGTCATCGCGATTGCAAGTATGGCTACAACCCTCTTGTGCAAGCTCGTGGACTTGCTTCTCGCCAAGCTCTTCGCGCGGACGCAAATGATACTCATCGGCACCACTCTGCGACCGCAACGCTGCGGCATTCCTATCGCGCGTCTGTTGTCTGCCCAGAAGCTGACGCTCAAGCTCTTCGATGCGACGTTGATCTTCGAGCTCCCACTTGCGGCGACGCTCCTCCTGTTCACGCTTTAAATGCTCAATCTGACGCAACACCTCGAGCTGCACGCTCGAAGCTGGCGAGATATCAACTGCAGCCTCATTGGGCAATGTCTCACACGGCTGCCCCGGCACTGGATCGTCTTGCGGCTGCGTCGAACACGCGGAAACCTCCACATTGGTGACATTCTCGGCGCTTTGTACCGGAGATGTCGCACGCGATGCATCGGCGGACGCGGCAGCCCGCATTCGCTTGTCCTCTGCGAGCTGCTGCGCAAGCGACTCTGAGAGAGCTCGAGCGCGATCTCGCTCCGCCTCAACTTCAGCCATCATAGTGCGCTGTTTCTCTTCCAACACATGATGCAGACGCTCTTCGTGCTCGCGACGCTTTGCATCGAGCTCCGCCTCGAGCGCAGCACGGGCCTCCTCGTCGGCACGGGCCCGAGCAAGCTCGGCTAGCTCACGTTCTTGCCGCAGACGTTCCTCTTCTTGGGCCGAAAAGGCCTCGAGCTCTGCAAGACGGGCTTGTCGTGCCTCTTCCGCAAGACGCTTTGTCTCGCGATGTTTCCGCATGGCTTCCTCGAACTCGTTCTGCGCAGCATCCTCGTCCTTGGGTGCACTGGGCGCTGCTGGAGCGCCGAGTCTTTGCTTCTGCTTTGACGGTTGCTTGACTTTATTTTGCTTTCGACGACTCCGCGCGGGATCCTCAGGATCAAAATCAGCTACGTCCTCAAGGAATTCGCGCTTGCATTCTTCGACGTCGTCAAACGCCATGATCTGCACTTCTTCCCGATCGTCGACGGGTGCAGAGGTGGTCTTTCGCTTTGTTTTCTTGGCTGTCAATGAAGCAGGCTTACTGGGCACGCCACGCTTTGCTTGCGTGGCCTGACTCACTTGCTTTGCGCGACTTGAGGCCTCCAAGCCAGACGCAAAGTCGCCAGCGTCTCCGGACATAGCGGCGCTCGAGGTCAATAGGTTGTCAACAATTTCAAGAACCTGTGCCTTGGCTTCCTGGCGGACCTCGTGTCCCGCCTTGAGCCATACTACGAATGCGCCATCGGGCCTCCTCAGTGCAGCGCGCATCTGGTCCACAGCCTTTGGGCCAATTTTTCCAGAATCCAGAAACTGGTGAGACCACAGATGCGAGACCATGCGGTTCTCGATGAACGGGTCGACATTCGTCGGATTCACCAAAGCATTTTCTGTGCTCTGCACGACGATAAGAGGAATTTTCAGCGAACGAAGCGGCTGACGCATGTCCTTGTGACGCAAGGCACCCTGGCACAGGTGCGAGCGGCCTTGCAAGGTAATCGGATTACCAACAGCCGTGTAAATATTGAGAACCAGGGCAGGATCAACGCGCCGAAGATAGTCGTCTGAGAAGAGAAACCGAGAAAAATACGAGATGGGGAGGTCGGGTCGCGTCGGCGGAAAGCTCTCGAAAATGTTCACCGAACTGTGCAAGACAGCAGCCAGCTGTTCGTCCACATGCGCGAATCCATTGATGCTCAAGAGCCCGCGCAGACACTTGCGATATGCGGGAAGTCCGCCGAACTCGCTTGCAAAAAAGGTAGCAATATTGGCTCCATTGCCAATGCCCACCAAATAGAACGGCCGAAATGAGCAGCAAAAGTCACCCTTGTGTTCGAGATCAGCCAGCAGCTCGTGCAGTGTTGCCGCTACGAATTCGTTGTTAAGCACACCTGCTGTCTCTTTGGGAAAGCGCGTGTGCGCCTGGCCTGGATAGTTGAGCACCAAGGCTTGAGAGCCATAATGCTTGCGCATCAAGGGTTCAAGGAAAATCTGCGACGCCTCGCATGTGTCAAACATGTCATGAAGTACAACAAGATTTGGCGTTGCACTTTCGAGCCCACCCGTGCCTACAATATCGTAACTGAGAGTTGTTCGTCCGTCCGAGCATACGAAAGCGCGCGATGAGACTGTCTTTGCGCTTGTGTCATCGTTTTCGCCCTCTGCCGCCGAAGTCGCCAAGTCTTGACCCCCGGCGTGAAGTCGTTGCATCTGTTTCTCTTGGAATTTACGACGAGCACGCAGTTCCCGTTTGCTCGGCTTGCTCTCCTTGTCTTGCGATGCGACCAGCTTGTCTGCGCTCGTCTGCAGCGCAAGGAGCGCATCCTTTCCATCTTCGCCGCTTCCAGGGCCCGTCTGATCACGTCCCTGTCCCGAAGAGAAAGACTGGGTGATCTTGCGTCGAAGCGTGTCATCATGGGAAGCATGTCGTGAGAGCCCAACAACGGTACCAGCCATTGCTTTGTGTTGTGCATAGCTCAATCCTTTGGGAGAAAAAAGAGGTGCACTGTCGGGCCCATCCTGATACTGTTCGCTGGTGATGTTTGCAAGCGCGAGCTCTAGCCTTGGTCCCGCGTGTTTGGCGTCTTCTTCCTCTTGCTGGCCCGGTCGCAGACCCTTGGCAAACTTTTGCCGTGGACGTCCGCCCTTTCGCTGGCGCTGGCGTTTGCGTTGCTGCTCAAGTTTTGCCTGCAATGGACCCACATCAGCACTAGCGTGGTTGATTGCCTTGAGGTCCTCCTGCAGCTCCATCGAATCCAAAAGATATGATGGCATGGCCACCATGCGCGACTCGCTTCCTGTATCTGTCAACGGAAGGCCCTCACGGCGGCCTTGCGCTGCTCCTGACGACTCCGTCTGACTTTGCTCGAAATCACCAACTCCACCAGCACTCGAGGCAGCAGCAGTGGCAAGCTTTCTTGCCCTTGCGTCAGCTGGGAGGAATAGCAACGGGTCGCTGCGAGGATGCGCGGTCCCGACTTTGTACTTGTGAGCCATGACTGCGCCCAGAACGAACTCGCAGAGAATTGCTGCCGCCTTGTTAATGCAGCCCAGAATGCCAGGGCGGAAAGATGGATCCTTGACGTAGCTTTCGAGATTGGCAATTCGCTGAGGAGGAATGCAGTCAATATCGAAATCTAGCAGCATTCCTGTGATGCGCTCGCCGTTTGCCATGATGGCCTTGGTGGCTTCCCACGTGACTGACTTTCCCGTCAAGAGCATCATAAGAGCATGCGCAACTTGGACAACGCTGAGTGGCGGCTTGTTGAACGAGCGCAATTCTGCAAGACTTGCCTTCGTGAGTGCTTGCACAGCCTGCTGAGCTCGCTTGGCAGCCAGCTTTTGCAACTCTTCAAAGTTAAGCTGCAAAAGGCGCCTTCCCTCTTCGGAGAATGGGTTGACGCGACGATCAATGTATTCAGGAGGCCCAAGCTGTTCGTAAGATGCAAACTTTCCTTCCTCGAGATCGAGTTGCTCCCGCTGCCGCTGCTCAAGTCGAGCACGAACGCGTGCATGTTTGGGGTCAAGCTTATCGATCGCACGACTTCGTGCGTTTTCGATTGTCGAGTACAGCTGGAAACAGTTGGGACACACGCGCACCTGCTTGTAATAGTGGTTTGGAAAGTCAAGTCCGAGCTGGCTCGACTCCAAATCGGCCACGGACTGAACATAGTCGCCTTTTTCGCCCTTGAGCAATCTTTTGATGAGCAATTCAACCAGTTTTCGCTCCATGCGAGCCTGCACAATTCCGTGAAATGCCACCGTCTTGCTTGGGTCTTGGGCAATGACTCCGCTCGATGCATTCACCGGAACGACTGTTCTTAGGGCCACAGACTCGCCATCGAGAGAGAGCAAATCCTTTTCTGCATCAGAAGAACTTGCTCCATTCTTAGCCTGGACGGGCTGCACAGAGAGCTGCACGCCTGTGGCTTGCTGAGAAGAGCTGTTTGCAATATCCAGAGTGATGTCGCAAAAGTCTCCGGGGCACGTCATCGTCTGACTTGAATCAAGTCCCTTATTTTGCATGATTTCGAGGTTATTGCCGATTGTTTTTGCAAAATCATGTCGTTCAAAGCCCGTGAGACTACTTGCAAGAAAACGCGTGGTGCCCTCTGTCTTCAAGCCAGTGGTCTGCGGCCTGGGCGCCGATGCGACATCGAGATCGTCGTCAGGGTTCGATTGCGGTGAGCCAGCATCCTGAGCGGCGGCGCCGCTACCGCCGGCGGAGACAGCTTGTTTGGGCTTGAACCTGTCCTCGACGGCCTTGCTGCGACGCAGCTCACGACTCGTCATGGATGCCTTGTGATTTCCCGTCCGTAAGAGAGCCATATCAGCGATGTCCGTGATGCCTGCAGTTCCGTCGAGACCCAGATCTCGCAAGACAAGATCCTCCTCGCTCGTTGACGAAGACCCTTGCTTGCCACTAGCCTCAGCGGCGGCAGCGGCGGCGGCGGCTCGCCGCTGCGCAAAGTGAGACGGCGGGCAGAAATCTGTAGGCGTCGGTTCAAATGCTGCGCCGGTTCCTACGCCAGGTCCTCCGGCAAGACGATCCTCAGTGGCAAAGATGGTGGGCGTTCCTGCGAGCCAAATGCGATCATTGACGTCGATTAGGTACTCTGCAGAGAGACTGACGATGCGGTAGCGCGAGACTGATTCGAGCGCCTTGACCAGGGCCATTGAGGCGGCATCCATTTGGGCATTAACGTTTGAGTTTCTGGAACGAATCGCCTCTCGTTGCGGTCTTCCTCGTGCATCGAACGCAATGGGCGCGCCGAGTCGAAAAGAATGCATACGAGGTCTACCATCCGGTTGCAGCGTGAACTCATGGCGAAAAGTGACGCCGTCGGTTTCCTCGGAAGCAACGGGCGAGTTTTCCTCCTGCAGATATCCGGACAAGGTACCTTTCACGGACGGCCCGGTCTTCGGAGTAATGTAGAGCTGAAGGCTTACAATTTTTTCGGACTGTCGAAGAGCCGCAAGATCCTCAACGCTTAGCACACGACGCGCGCCATTTTCGGCGACTGCAGTCGCAACACGGTGCGGAGCGTTTTGTCCGGCTCCTGATCGGAAGCGAGACTTGATGGCGTCCAGCACGCACAAGTTGCTTGGCCGAAGTGCAAGGGTTCCGTCGAGGGTCTCGAATGCCCAAAATGAAGGAACTCCGTTCTCAAAGAGCACCGTCTCGGGAAGCGGAATACCTGCTAGTGCGCGTCCTTCTTCGCTTGCAGTTGCTCCCTGACGTTTGAGGCCTCGGCAGAGAGTGTCGAGCGCCCAGCGCCATGATTTTTCCTCTCGTGGAGCCTGGTAAGTTGGCACAGGCTGCACGGACCTCACAATGTGCCTCGTGATACCAGCTTTATCGACAGCGCCCACGTCCATGGTGTGCGCGTCGCAGCGGGCCGCCGCACGCTGGCGGCGTGTTCACCTGGTTCGTTTATGCAACTGCTTTCGTGGTCGTCGTTATCGTTTTCGTTGTTGCTACGGCTGTGCTGTTGCTGCGACCGTGTTGAGAGGAGGGCACACAACGCTCGAGATGCTTTCCCGGTGCGTCTTCGCTTTGCTTTGCTTTGCTTTGCTTTGCTTTGCTCCGTCGGGTCGCAGCGCCCGCTCGGAGCTTGGAGGGCGCTCCCGATCGCGCTCGCAAAGGTCCGTCAGGTCAACAATGCTTGCGAGCGACCGCTCATCGATCGATCGAGCAAGAGACCGCTCTCAGCTTTAAGTGATGATGAAAAGTCCTCTTTCTCTCTCTCTCTATTCACGTTTCTCTCTCACACAAGGCTTGATTTGCACAGTGCTGGCACGATGCTTGCTGTAAACTAATAAAAGTAGAGAGAAGAAAAAACTGACTGCCTTGAACGTCGCCGCCGGAAAGAAGAGGGGGGACTCCGCAGCTCTACGTCCCAAGCCCTCTCTATCAAGCACAGCACGAAGAGCAGCAACTACCTGAGGCGCCGACGCGTGTTGTTCTCGCTTGCTTCTCGCCCATCTCCCTCCCACCATGCCTTCCCTCAACGGACACTACACCGCTCGCTGGCTCGCGAGTGCGCCTTATCTTTTCATCTTCCTCCAGCACAAGACCGGGCGCGACTCCCCCTCTTCATTCCCCCAAGAGCGGTCAGGGGTCTCGTGGCATAGCGCCAAATTCTTGCGGGGAGCGCCCTCTTCGCCGCCCTCCCTCCCCGCGGCGCAGATCGCGCTGCCCGCGGCCTCGCGCCGGCCGCGCCGCGCGCCGCCTCTCGCAACCGCATCGCCGCGCCGCGCCGCGATGCGGGTCTGCTCTGCTCTGCTCTGCTCTGCTCTGCTGGCGCGCTCGCTCCTCAGCGGGAGGAGGAGCCCGGTCCGCGGGGCAGAGCAGAGCAGAGCAGAGCAGAGCAGAGCAGAGCAGAGCAGAGCAGAGCAGAGCAGACCCGCATCGCATCGCGACGCGGCGCGGCGCGGCGAGGGCGAGCGAGCGAGGCCAGCGCGGCGCGGCGCGGCGCGGCGAGGGCGCGAGGGCGCGAGGGCGGGAGGGCGGGAGGGCGGNCGGCCGGCGGCGGGAGGGATCGCGAGTTCTCGTGGCTGGGCTGGGCTGGGCTGGGCTGGGCGCGTGCGCGTGCGCGGGGAGGATGGCGGCGGCGCTGGGCCACGGCGGCGGCGCGCGGTCGACGTGGCTCTCGCGGCTGCAGGCCTCGCAGGGCGCGAGGCAGGAGCAGAGAGACCTTGACCACGACGTGCGCGCGCGCCTCGAGCGCGGGGCCGACGTGAAGACGCTGTGGCGCCAGATCAGAGGCGCGCTCGGCGAGGAGGAGTGCAAGCGCGTGGCGCGGCAAGGGTGGCAGCTGCAGCACCAGGCCGTGTCCCTCCCGCCATCGCAGGCGGAGATCGACCAGGTCGCCCAAGAAGTGCAGGACCTCACGGTCGCGCCGCAGCCTGCCAGTGCTGCTGCCCGAGCCGAATCTGAAGCAGACCGCGCCACCGTATACAATCGCGGTCACTCTTCGTCTTCGTTCCTGCACAGCGGGTCTTCGTACGCATTTCGCCCTTCTGAGCTGGACTTGGACATCGCCGACGTGGGCTCGAGCAGCTTCCTCTTGAAGACCCAGCCAAGCTTCGAAAACAACGCAAACTACAGCGGAATGTACGCGCCCGAGTGGAGCGGCAACGCTGGAAACGGAGGGAGCGAGGCAAGCTCCCGCGACGAGAGTTCTGGATCGGAACTTCATAGCGCAACACTGCAGGCTGTGGCGGCATCGCGTCTGAAGCGAGGTCTTAGTTCCATGCAATACGAAGTCGGTGATAAAAACAACGTACCGCAGAGCGTCTCAGCCTCGTCTTCAAGCACAGCAAGTTGGGTTGGGAATAGTCAGACTTCGAATGGGCATCCACAATTCAAACGCCGATACGTCTCTTGATCATAGCCTACGTGTACACGAGAATTGATATTTCCTGTTTTCATTTCCCCTTCACTTTATATTTTCTTCGTCTGACTCTGTGGCGGCAACAAAGCCCCTTGCGAAGTTCGTGCAAAGCAAACTTTTGCTCAGCTTTCTTCTCTTGCATTCAAGCGAGCCATTAAGAGATCCATCCATCATGTAAACATCCAAGGCAGAAAAATACACGTTTAACCTTGTAGCATCTAGATACGGAGGGCGGCAAGGCCTGCAGCACACACGTAACCAAGCTCTTGCGCTCAAGGTTCGTCAGAACACGACTGGCACTCGGTAGCTAGAATTGATTATACGTTTGTTCTTATATCTCGTTTTGACATCAGATTTTCTTGCTCATGTTCACTCACACACATCGATCTCCCGTCATGGCAGAATAGCACCTGAGGTGACTGCACGCCTGTCATCCACGGGTTCACAAATTCTTGACGAGACATCAATCGCAATGTCCGCAAGCGACTTGCCGTCCATGCCCTCATAGAAGGTCTCGTCGCACACAGCGTCAAAAAACTTGGTGTTTGTGGCTCGTTCAATGCGGTAGCAGAGAATCGTCGGAGCGCGAGGACCCAGGCGATCAAGCATGTTCTGCTTGAGCTCAACGTAATTACGCCAGTGGTCCGGCTTGAGCAGCCGCCCGTCGCTCACAATGATAATGAAATTGGAAGGATCGGTGGAGCTCGAGCCGTCCGCAAGAGCATCGGCAACCTCCTCAAAAATGGGTGGAAACTTTGTGCCATATGCTCTCGAGCCCGCGCTGAGCGTTGCTCCTGCAACAAAGATACTCTCGAGGAGCAGACTTTGGTCGTGCCCTGCCGTGCTGTCGATGTCGACGCGCTGCCACACCGACGTGCGATCAAGATCAAGGAGGCCAAGCCGCACAGACTCGTCGAATGGCAAGGCCTGAACGAACTCGGCCGCGGCTCCATACGCTTGCAGAGCCGCGCGCATTGCAGGTCGTGGGTACCTGCGCGCGTACGTGCGGTCAACCGCAGTAATGACACGCGCCTTACAGCCCTCTGCCAAAAAGTCGTAGCATCTCGACGCTGTGTCGCCATTTCCTCCGGCGACAGGGGCTTGAGCGCCCTCGGACGGTCGGCCTTCTCCCCAGCCCGGCTGTACCTCTGGGACATCGCCGGGAGCGAAAAAGCACGAGTACTCTGGGGGCTCAAAGCCGTCGTCAAATGAGAAACCAATGACTTTGTCCGCGCCATACGTCAGAACGCAGGAGTCAAGACCGTCCTGCTCGGTCACGATCTCCGCCGAGAGCTCGGAGTACAGATGCGGCAGGACCCTTCCCTCGCTGTCCGTGCAAAGACCTGCGTAGCTCACGCCGGCGTCATATCTCGGGGTCGTGACAACTTGCGACTCTACGATTCGCCCTGCGAAGGCAGCCATCACCACGGCAAGCACCTTGACCTTCCCCATGAATTGTCCTGCAGGCCACGGGCCCTTGGCCGCCTCGCGTCGCGCGGCGACCCTCGCCGCGGAGCCCTCCTCCTTGCTCTGCTGGCCATGCGCCAGCGCATTCATTCTCGCGTCGCCTCGGGGCAGCATCCTCGACCTCGACCTCGACCTCGAGGCGCGTGCAGCGGGATGTCTGGCCTGCCCACTCATTTTGGTTCTGCTCCCAAGCTCTAGCTGAGCTCGCGAGCTATTTTTCTCGTCTGCACTGCGCGTGCACCAACCAAGCGACCGGCTCATCTTCTACTACTACTACTACTCCTACCACTTCCCCTACCACCATGATCCCGAGCGCAAACACATTCGCGAGCACGCACGCGCCAGGCCTCCTCCTCGCCCGCGCTCGCTCGCTCGCTCGCTCGCTCGCTTGCTTGCTTGCCAGCTCCCGCACTTTATCGACTCCATGCCCTCGCTCGCCACTTATGCGCGACCCCGCTGAGCGTCGAAGAAGCAAGCTGAGCCCTGCAGCCTCACGGTCTCCGTCTCGGTCACGGTCTCGGGCTCGGGCTCGGACTCGGGCATCTTATCTCATCTTATCTCAGCTCAGCTCAGCCCATCTCATCTCAACTCAACTCATCTCTCGTCGTCCTCGCCGTGGCCGCCGCCGCCTCCCGGACGCCCGCAGGCGCGCGCGAGTACGGGTCAAGCCGGGCGTGCAGGCAAGCCGAGTGCGCGTCCCCGCGCCGCCAGGGGCGCTGCACGCGGTCCCGCACGCTGACGGCGGCGTCGATGTGAGGGAGTGAGCGATGAGCTCGCGGGAGTGGCGGCCAAGATGGCGGTCCTTCTGATGAGCAGCAAGCAGGAGAGAAAGAAATGAAGAATCACAAAGAACAAAAGAAACAAAGAAGGGAGGAAAGAAGTCGCGCGAGGCGGGACTCGTTGCTGCTGTCGCGACGGTCGGTCTTGGCTCTTCGAGTTAGTTTCTTTCCTCCTTCTTTCTTTCTTTCTTTCTTTCTTTCTTTCTTCTCGCTGGCTCGCTGGGATCCACTTTGGCTGGCTGCAGCTGCTGGCAAGGCAGCTCTGGGCGCGGGTCTCGGACGGGCCCCGCGCAGACTCCGCCGCTGCTCCTTCTGAGCGCGGCTGCGGGTATGACTAGCGCCTTCGCGTGGCGGCTGGCGGAGGGCTTCGGGGTAACTTGCGGCGGCGCAAGGAGAGCGTCAGAGAGCAACGTCACTAGGGTCAAGTTTGCAAGATTAGGAGGAGACAGCACTGCGACAACGGATCGCAGTGTGGAGAGAGGGGGAAGGAAAGCGAACCCGGTCCCGGCTGCGGGGCCTGGACCGAGCACGCAGAGGAGGGATCTTGTGTGTGCGTGCTTGTGGCGACAGTGCCAAGCAGCCGGTCCCGGCCTGCCGGGTAACAAAGGCCGCCGTGGCACAGGCTAATCTTCTTTAGTGGTTAGAAAAGGCGGAAGGAAGTCCGTGGAGCCGGTCAGCACGTCTCGCGAACCAGCAAGCAGCCTGGCTGCAGCCCGGCTGCTTGCTGGCAGCCGGGCTGCTGCGGCAAAAAGTTCATCTCACTCTGTTTTGCTTCGAAGACGAGGAGGAGGAGGCGGCAGGCCAGCCGACCTGGATTTCATGGTGAAGCGTGCCATTAATCCGAACCTTGGCTTGTATCCGCCCCGTCAGCTCCCTCACTTGGTAGCGGATCTGAAGGATTTTATTGGTCATCTGCGGGTAACATGGGTCGCCAAAGATTTCAACGAGGCTCTCATTGGTGTCAATCGACAGCGTACGGCCGCCACACTGACGGACACGGTCCTCTATGATACTCTGCACATTGAACTGCTTGCTCGTATCGGTCGGATGCCCGTAAATCGCAGCGTGGATGAGAATCGAAGGCGTCACGGGCCGCGCGTCCACGTGCGCGCTTTCGCGAAAACAGTAACTTGAGTCCGTCTGCAACTTGATCTCTCGCAGAATGCCATTGGCACGGAGCTCCACGTGAAGCAAGAGGTCCTGCGCTCCGAATCGCGCCTTCCAGGCATCTGCATTGGCAATGGGGGCCAACGCGTCAAAGACGTTCTCACCAGCACGAAACTCAAGTCGATCTCCGCCTTCTGCAGCAATGATCGCTCGCACGTAGTCAGAGACATCCAACGTCAAGTCGTCAACATCGTGTACAGACGTCCGTCTGCGTCGCCCTTTCCGGGATTCCCCTTGCTGGGCGCCCATGATCAGAACGGGAACTTTGTTGTCCGTTTTCCTGATCGTATTGCGCCCGAGCGTGGACTTGGGAGACAGTTTCGCCCCGTTGATGACTAAATTCGGACCGACGATTGGCGCTGCGACATGAACGGCGTTCACCAAATGACCATGCGCCTCGGGCGCAAGAATCTCACCCTCGCGTGCGTCCACCTTGAACGTGACTTTAAAGACGCGCTCAATCGCTTTTGTCGGGTCACCGAAAATATCGTTCAGGAGGTCTTCAGGCGTGAGTCGCAGATACTGTCCACGGCCGCGCAGATCCACCAGTCCTTGCACCTTTTCCGTCACATTAAAGGAGCGTAAAAAGTCGTGCGAGTGGCCGTACAAAGCCTTGATGATCGTCAAACGCGACCGGACGCTTGGCGACTGACCGGCGACGGCTGTACGCTTTGTTGATGCGACAGGCGGAACCTCGATGACGATCGGTTCACTCAACCCAAAATCCTCCTCGTCCATGATACGAGCAGACACTTCTCCGATGGCGCCTTGCAGGCAATACCGAATACGAAGGAACTTGGCCTCCCCGGGACAAGGGTCTAATGGTTCATTGCAGCGCGGAGCAAGCAATTCGAGCACGTTGACGTCGTCTGGAACGAATATTCGCATCCCTCCGTACGTGCTTAGGATCTCCTGCAGAGGCAAGCGGACGTCCCGGGCTTTGTCAGGTTCGGTACGATGGCCAATCATTGCTACGAGTATGGAGAGTGGCGCCTTGGAGAGAGACATAAGCGCCTGAAAGGACTCCTTCAGCCAGAGTCTCCGACCGGGTGCCTGCTCAGCAATATTGATCCCAAACGTGGGTTCCAGGATGTTGGCAATAATTTCAGTGCTCAAAGGGTCTTTTTTTAGCATGCCTTTTTGCTCGCGCCGCAACCAAACCTGTCTTGCACGTTCCAGCACGACCGTGTCCGCAGCCTCCAAGTTAGTTCGTTGCTCGAGACGCTTACTCGCTTCGACAATCTCGTCATGAGTCAGCTTGTGAATCTTCGCCTCTTCCTCCTCTTCGTCGGGATTGTCAAGCTGGATCTCGTGAACCTCTGTGTACGGTTCTTCGAAGCGACCGTAAGTCAGCTTGCCAAATTTGTTGACGATTCGGTTGTGGCCTTTGCACAGGTCTGTGCGCCCCACGCGTCGTCTCTCGCAACGACGCGACGCCCCGTTCAACTTTATTCTTGCAGCGCAAAGTGGGTATGGTAGCTTGTCGGCAATAAGAGGATGTGGCGTTGGGATGGACAGTGCCGACGGCGGCGGAACATTATACTCGCAGAGCGGACACTGCTGATACATGTACCTCGATGGTTGAGATGGAAAGGAGATGAGCTTGCCGCAATTTCGACATCGTTCTGAAGCCTTGAGCTCAGATACTTGTCTCCGCAATGACGTATCTCCTCTCGCCTGCCTTCGATTTGCCCTTCGCGTCCGCTGCTCTTGCGCGACCTTGCTTTCCGGTCTCCTCAGCTGCAATTCTTCGGCCATGCTGCCTTCCGTCTCTCACGCGGTCGACCCGCCTAACCCCACCGAGTCGCGTCGTGCAACGTAGAATTGCTTGCTTGGCAACGCCACGCGTTGGGATCAGCTTGTCAATCGGCGCGGAGTTCCGGATCCTCTCGTCAACCTCGAGCCAAGTCAAGCCAACCAAGAGGAGACGCAAAAGAAAAAAAGTAAATAGAAAAGCCGAGCTCGAACTATAAGCTTAGACTATCGCAAATGCATGTCGAGTCGACGTACCCAAGGCGCGCATTCGGTGCGCACCGATCGAGCACCAGGCTGCCGAGTGAGACTGGTGGGAATACAAAAGTAAAAGTACACATAAGTGAAAATATACGCGACTCGGACTTTGGGGCCGAGCGAAGTGGTCTTCGGGAAAAAAAAAAGTGTAACGGATAGGCCTAGTCATGCATACATCTTTACGTGCTATTGGGGTCTAAACAGTTAGTCTGAACCGAAGACATCATCACACACCGATTCGAGCGTGGAATTGTCTACGCCGTGCTCCACAGTTTCCACGATTTGCTCATCGAGATCAATTTTAATGTGAGCGGTTGGCGCGTCATCATGCTCTACAGAAACAAGATCTGATGTGCCCGACTTTGCAGAAAGAGCGCTCTCAACGGAGGAAACGCTTTCGACCTCGGACGGAATGCTCATCTGTTCGTCGCCGTCCAGGTCCAGGTCATCACCCTGCGCTTCGTCTTCTTCGTCGCCACCTGACTCCTCTTCAAAGTCTTCCTCGAAATCCTCCCCATAATCTTCTTCATCCTCATCTTCGTCCTCGTCCTCGTCCTCGCCATCGTCACCGAATTTTTTCTCGTTATCCTCGTCACCAGACAATTCATGGCTCTTCTCACCAAACACATCTTCAAGCTCACTATGATCATCGTTCTCGACGACAAAGTCTTCTGACGTGCTGAGGTTGTCATGGGCATCCTCATCATTAGACTTTACGTCGTGGCCTTCCTCAGCATCTTCTCCTTCGCTTGGGTTGTCTAGCTCATCCATTTCGACTTCATCTTCGCGTCCAAGGAGGCCCACATCCTCCTCGTTCAGTTCCTCAGACCCCATCTGAGTAGAAGCGCCGGTTTTGGCCATGGAAGGTGCTCCAGAGAGATTGATGCCAACGTCCTCGTCGGAATTGAACGATGCGTCGAACGAGAAACCGCTTTGTTCGTCTTCATTGGGAGAAGCGTTTCCTTGGCGGGGGGACGATGCGACCGGAGATATGAGCCCAGCAGACTCCACCAAGGAAGACGAGCCAGCTCCTGCAAGAGCAGGTCTTGCAGGAATGTCGTTTCGCGTGTCTCCTTCGATTTTGGAAACTTCATTGCCAAAATCTACCTCTTGCTCTTGGTCCATCAACGCGTCTTCTTGCTCCTTGTCCTGGTCAGCCATGCTAAATTCGCTAGCCTCATCGTGTTGCGAAAACGAATGTGATTCTCCGTGTGCCATATCTTGATCATCCTGAGCATGTTCATCGATATCAGAAACGTCGTTGTCGAGACCTTCCTCTTGCTCTTGGTCCATCAACGCGTCTTCTTGCTCCTTGTCCTGGTCAGCCATGCTAAATTCGCTAGCCTCATCGTGTTGCGAAAACGAATGTGATTCTCCGTGTGCCATATCTTGATCATCCTGAGCATGTTCATCGATATCAGAAACGTCGTTGTCGAGACCTTCCTCTTGCTCTTGGTCCATCAAAGCGTCTTCTTGCTCCTTGTCCTGGTCAGCAATACTGAATTCGCTAGACTCATCGTGTTGTGAGATTGAATGAGAGTCCCCATGTGACATCTCTTGGTCATCCTGGGCACATTCATCGATCTCAGAAACGTCGTTGCCGAGAACCTCCTCTTCATCTTGGTTCATCGAAGCGTCTTCTTGCTCCTTGTCCTGGTCATCGATACCGAATTCGCTGGACTGTTCATTTTGTGAGATCGAATGAGAATTTTCAAGTGACATTGAATCCTCATGCGACATCGAATATTCGTCTTGAACAATGCCAGAAGCTTGGTCTTTCTCTAGACCTCTGTCTTCATCATCATCATCATCATCATCATCATCATCATCATCATCATCATTTTCACTCTCGCGCGCGTCTTCTCTTCCCTGATTTGCCACATCGACATCGTTAGACTCCTCGTGTGATGCTGAGAGAAGCCCATCGTGCGACCTGCTATTCTTGCTATCATTGTCTTCGTCGCTTGCGATACTGTCCACTCCATCGCCAGCATCTTCGGCATCGCTAGCACTGTCTTCTTCGTCTTCACCTTCATCTTCACTATTCATTTGTCCCATTGCGATATCATGCAAATGATCGACAGAAGCTTCGGTCATGGAATGTTCGGCGACACTTTCCACTCCAACGTCGCTATCCTCCTCATTCGCGTTCTCACTGGCTTCAACTCGCCCTGAAGCCGGTTCTTTCGATGCAAAGGTAACACCAAACGTCTCGTCCTCGGAGTCGAAATCGCTATTAAATCCCTCTGGTGATGCAGAAGGTTTCTCATCCTCAAATGATAAGGCCACAGATCTACGGGCCGATTGTTTGGTCTGCTCTTCGGACAACTTGGTTTGCTCCGTTGCAACATTCGATGCTCCAAGACTTACTCCAAAATCCTCACCGTCGGAATCGAACGAGGCATCGAAACCCTGTGTGGCCAGTGGTGGCACTGGAGCAGCCGCTGCTTGCGTGCGAACGGGTGACAGTGAAGCTACAGACTGACTATCCTCCTTCTTTGACGAGTGAGACTCATCGTCCAAGTCGCCAACATCATTCTCCTCGGTGTCCAAACCCATCAGGCCATTGTTGTCAGATACCTCCGAGTCAACTTCGAAGTCGTCAACGTCAGACGCAGCTGAAGCAGAATCAGAAACTGAGCCCTCCGCTGCCTTTTCCTGAGCAAACGTGTTTACCATACTCCCTTGAGCTGAGCTCCGACTCGCGGGAGATAAGCCTTGATCAACGGCCTTTTCTTGACTGCTGCTGCTACTCAATCCGTCTTCATTCTCGCCGAAACTCTCGGACGAAATGGCGTCGATTGCGCCCAGAGTCTTTGGTTGGTCGGCAAAAGTTGAGGAATTTGGGCTGGAAGACTTCACAGCTTCGTGTGTAGGAGAGCCAAAACTACTCAGAGATTTCTCGCTCAAGGTCGTAGGCTTTGCCTCTTTGTGAGAGAAAACCGCCGAAGACGCAAGGCTCGAGGCGTCTGAGGAATTTTGTTCAAGAGCGGATGGAACCGCAAGGTCACTCAATGGCCGTGTGCTCGTAGCCCCGGCGCCATCGACCTTGAAAGAGTTTAGTGATTGTCCATCTTCGGCCAAAGGAGACCCCGACAGAGACTCAGCACCAAAAGATTCGGCGGGTTTCTTACCTGGAAGGACATGTACGGCTGGAACAGTCTCCGCAGGTGTTGCGAGAGATCCTTCACCAGAGAGCTCTTCTGCGTCAACACTATGCGAGTTCAGAGCTTCATCGAGTGGAGAAACAACGGAGTCGACTGCAATGGACCCGCCCAACACATCTCGGCCAGAAGATGCTACTGACCCTGACGATGAAGCGACCTTGCCCCGAGACTTTGCTTCATGAGGGGATGAAAAGAACGACTGTTCGCCGATTGACCCCAAAGAGCTCTGCTCCAAGTGCAAATTGTGCGTCGTTGCAGCGTGATCCTCATTGTCAGGCGTAGGAGGAGTTGTTGGCTGCTTTTCTGACGCCGAAGGACCAGAGACATCATGCTCAATTCCTGTCGTCGTGTGCTGAGCAGCACCTTCGTTGCTTGAGGACGCTACCGCATTGGGCGTTGCAAGACCATGAGACTCGTTTGAGCACGCCGAAGAAGGCGCTGCGTCCGCAATGCTGGACAACACTGATTCACTTTTGAGTGATGCGAGGCCTGGAGATGCCGCATCTGGACTGTCTTGATCCCGTGCGGTAAGAGATTGAGCGGTCTGGCTTTGTTCGGAGGCTGCATCATCCTCCTTGTCGTACGACGCAGAGGCACTGAGGCTTGCTGTGGAATGCATCTGATCGACAGCAGGCATGCTGCCATCGTTGCTGACCGACTGATTCCCGACCTCGTTGCATGCCGAGGGAGAAGAGAGGGACCCATCCCAAATGTCTTTACCGGGTACTTTGTACTCCTTTTGCTCTTCTTCGATGTCCGACCGCCCAGAGTGCGGCGAGGAGAGGCTCTTGCGACCTCGCGCAAAACTTGGCGGGGTAGCTTCACCAAACGCCTCGGGCAGAACCCGTGACTTTGCGCTCGCAATCTCGCGCGTCACGGCCTCAGGAAGAGACGCGTTCGCAAGGTTCGCCATCATGACGGGTTTCGAGTCATGAGGCTTCTTGCCATGCAAGCCTGTGGAGTTCTGGGTGCGTGGCGAGGACCCGGGAGACTGTTTAGCCCCGCTGCGGGTCGAGGTACGCCCCGACCCCCCGGAGCGCGGCGACCTGGCTGAGCGTGGCGAGCGTGGCGAGCGCAGCGAAGAGACAGAGGTCGACGAGGGCTTTGCCGGAGATCGCGGTGATACATTTGCAGACCCGGGACTCTTTGGCGTTCTACGCCCTCCAGAGTTGGGTTCCCGTGACCGCATGCCAGAAGCGCGACGATCGCCCATCGGCTTTGGCTCTGCGAGGCGTTCCAAGAGAAGATCCAGGAGAATTGGTCGTTCCGCCTCACGCGTTGAGGTCGATGCAAATCCGAGGTCTCGGGACAGCTGCTGCCGGCCAGGATATTCTGCCTGCGTCCAGGTCGCCTCGGGCATAAAGACCGAAAGGGTCCTGTCGAGTTCATAGAACTCAAAGAACTCATGCATGAGCGCGAGCAATAGCTTGCTCTCAGGGGAGCTTTTGATTTTCTGCACACGATAATTTTCCAAATACACGCCGTTTGCGCGTTCCTGCTCATCGAGAGCCGTGAAGACGGCTGCGCGAAGTTGAGCCCGGATCGTCCCAAGGACCCCCTTCGCCTCCAACGTTCGGGACACGATATGTTTGAGCTGGTCCAGCTGTTTCTCCTCCTCGTGCTCGCCCTCGGGCATCGTCTTGTGACCATCCTGCTGCATCGTGCCTGCGCTCTTTCGCGCAGCGTCGCGCAGCGCAGTGCCGCTTGCCTTGCCTTGCCCTTCGCCCTTGAAGTTCTTCCCGCGGCCCAGACCGTGCGTCCGTTCGATCCTCCGGGCGCTCGTTCGCTCGCCCGTTCGAGCTCGCGCGCTGCAGGCCGCTGCGTCTCGGCCTCGCGCCTGCGTCGCGAGCTAGCGGGCACGCGGCGACGCTGCGCGCTTGCGGATTGCTGGCGCCCTTTTCTCGCGCAGGCTGGCGCTGCCTGAGCTAGTTGGCGATAGACAATCCTTCGCATGGCATGCATCATAACTGACCGTGACCGTTTCGGGCGTAGGACGGACTACCGGCCGCCTACCGGCAATTCTTTGGCGACACCAATTCTGCCGTCGTGGTGGGTGGCACTGGCACTCCACTTCGCAGCCTCGCCGTCTGTCGTGAGGCATTATGGCGCCCGCCCGGTGCATTTGCACAATTGGTGAAAGCTCGCTTGGTCGACTCGCCTTCGACGAAAAAGTCCTGCTGCATCAGGCAGAGAAGAGCTGTATCGTTGTTGCTTGTGTGTGAGTGAGTGTGCGGCATTCACCAAGAAATTGTTTGGCCTGCGTTTGGCTTGAGGTGTCGTGGCAAGGCAAGGTGTGACCCAATTTAGAATTTTGAAGAAAGCTCCGTGCTAAAAGCAAATAGTTACTTTACAAATGGGTGTAGGCTATTAGAACGTACTCATTTGGCGAATCGCGTGTCGTGGTCGACCTGGGCGATCAGCTGCAGAGCGCTTCTCTGAAGAGGAATGCACTTTTGATGCCTGAACTTTTGATGCTGGCTTGGCTGATCTTCTCGAGCTCAATGATGATACGGGGCCCTCATGGGTAGACGACGAAGATGATGACGTAGACGATTTTCGAGCTTGAGACGTTGACGTGCTGGCCTTGGAGAGCGAGGAAACTCCCCGATGTGATTTTCCAAGACCACAAGAGCGCGGCGGGGAGTGCTGTTTGACGTCTTCTTCACGAAGATCATCTCCCGTGGTATTTCCCTCGTCATCTGCGCTCGACTGCTGTGCTTTAAGCGCCGCGACGAGGGCTGCAAAGCGATCGTCCAGCTCTGCACTCAGCGCAGCCGCTTGCGCGTTCCCCATGGGCAGCCGCGCCGTCTGTAAGGCCTCCGCCTGCCACGAGGCCACGCGCAGCTCGGCACGCCGCACGCTTAGCGCTCGAGCCTGCGCGCCGACCCCGTCCATGCTGCTATACGACGCGTCGTAGCTCCTTCGCTAACTCGTTTGCTTCTCTCCCATTGCGAGTTGAGTGAGTTGGCGGCTGTCAACTTAAGCGCGAGCGAGAACGCTGTTTTGGCTACTACTCCTAGGGTTTTTCTATCTCGTTGTCTAGATCTATCCGGTGGCACGTGCAGGTGCCATCTGTGCCAGTAAGAAGAGGGTGTGGTGTACCCGAAAAATTTAAGTCTCGTCGAGATCAGGTTGGCGAGACCCGAGCTGGTATGTCTCGCCTTTCGAGGGCGCAAAGGCTTCCGTAGAAAGAACCTCGTCGCTCGTTGGCCGCTGACCATCTTTTAAGAGCCATGCTAGGGTATTACTTATTTTTGGTGAGTTGAACTTCGTCTGACAGCGCCTGCTTCCTTTGAAAACCAATGATACATTGAAGCGTCCGAGGCCGACACCGATGATAGAAAGTCCAATTCGATGCTGCAAACATGTTTTAGAAAGCTCGCCGGCATTTGATGCGGGAGGCCATCCTTCTATTGCCTCATCTTGTCCGCCATCAACCAGGTCTTGATGGACAAATCATCGACTCCGTAAATCCAACGTGAAGTGAGGTGTAGTCATTGTCGCGCATTGATTGAAAAGCCTCCAGAATCGAGAATTGGAAGCCTCATGGGCGTCGAGCCTTTGTCATCCGCGCTCAAGCCGGGTCGGCTGCTTAGGTCGATCACGGTCACCACAATTTTAGTGAGAGAGTGCTGGCTCCTCACAATGCACAACTTTGACGCCGCGGCCTCGGGAGACGCCAGCAATCACAGAAGCGGTCGGAGCAAAACCAGCGTTGCCTAGGCGACTTGCTGGCTGACCGACTGGCGTCGCCGCCGAGGCTCTGTGGCTTTCGCAGCAGCGCTCGCTATCAGCAAGATCAGGGTGGTACGACACAGGCAAATCGAGAGATGATGGCGGCGGAGATGGACCGTGCACAGCAGGACCAGCAGAAGGCTGATTCCGAGGGTCCACAAGGCCAAGAGCACGAGCAAGAGCAAGAACCAGAGCCCTGGCACCCCCCGGAAAAGGCGGAGCAAGGATCTCAAGCCTTGCAGCTGTCGCACGAAGAGCAGCCCGAAGAAAACGATGGGGTGAAGCCGCCACCAAGTAAAGAGGACGAAGAATGGATGCAAGCTGCCTTCGAAGGCATGGGCGTCGAAGATGAAAGTGACACCGGCACTCGTGACGAGGACGATGGAGGAATGACCGCCGATTTCCCCCCTTCTTCTTCCGCGCTTCCCTTTGACGAAATCGCCGACACGTTTGCAGAATATGAGAATGTCCCGACTGTCGATGCATCCCATCTCGACCGTCTCATCGACGAGCTCGTGACCTCCGAAGCACGCTACGTGGAGTTTCTTGAATCCTTGCTCGAGGTCTATATGTCTCCGATCGAGGAGATGGACGAGCTGTGGAAACGCGAGGTTATGAACCGTCGCGAGGTCGCGGCCACCTTCTCCTACATTGGCCAAATTCGCATTTTGGGCGCAGAGCTCCTTGCTCACTTGCAACGTCGACTTGCCCGCGTACAGTCGGATTCCGATGAGAGCGCGACGAAAATCAAGATGGCAAAAGAAGCCTGCAGTGCTGTGACCCGCTTCGCCTCGCTGTTCAAGCTCTACGCTCGCTATGCTGCGACATTCTACCGCTCGACGCAAGCGCTTGTCGAGCTTCAGGCGCAGGAACCTGGGTTTGCATCATTCTTGCGCGCGCGTCAGCCAGCTGCCCGCGGGCAGAGCATTGATGCCCTTCTCATCATGCCCGTTCAGCGTTTACCTCGTTTTCAACTCTTTTTGAAACAGGTCATTGGCGCACTCGAAAAATACGGCGCCGACGCTGACGAGCACGAACACATCGCGCAGGCTGCTCTAGAAACTGCTACGCGTACGCTTGATTGCGTTGAAAATGCAATCCAGTATGTGGATAACTCCGTCCAAGACGAAAAGGACTATGGCGTCCTCGTTGACTTGCAAGCCAGGCTTGCGGCCGACCAACTCGATGTTGTCTCTGGATTCGCGGACGGCCGCCGTTTGCTCAAGCAAGGCGAGCTCACAAAAGCGAGCAAAGAGGGCTCCAAAATGGAAAAGCTCCATTTTGTTCTCCTCACCGACATTCTCTTTTACGCAGAGTCCCGGAATCGCGACGGGAAGCTTCGACTTCGCCGCGAGCTCCCGCGGGGATCCTTCTCTGCTCACGCAGCAGAAGCTGACCGCGAGGAAGATTACGGCTATGAGGGCAAACGCTTGTATATTGACACCGCCTCAAAGCGCTTGGATCTTTTCGCTTCTAGTAAGCACGAAAGAGATGCCTGGCTCGAGGCATTGCAAGACATGGCACAAGAGCCAAAATCGTACGAGCAGGTCTTGGAACATGAGAAGCAGGCCGCCAAGGACGCAAAAGCGAGAGAGCGCACGGCAAATTCATCGCGTACGGACTCGGTCGAGGATCTCGGAGCCCTCGAAAGACACAACGATTATGAAGTCACATCCACCGCAGCTGCTCAGTACGCGCGGGATCTTGAAGCGGAGGCCTTTCCACAGTCAGAGGCCATACAAGTGGACCACACGCACGCAGAGGCTGTATTAAACTCCGCGGAAGCTGCGCAGAACATCGGGACTGATGCACCTGCGTCTCTCGACGAAAACATCAACAGCGACGATCATGGCGACCATGATCAGACTGATCAGACCGGGGCGGATGCGGAATCGCTTCCCGCCGATATTGATGTCGAAATTGCAGATGACGCTGCCTTGGCAACAGCCGCGCTCAATTCTGCTACGCGCAACAAGGCCGCACCCCCAAGTGTATGGGATTCGCCACTCCACGAGCCAGAGTCACCGCGCGCAACGAGCGCTCGAGATTCGATTCGACGTGGGCCCACAGCACTCACCGAAGCCCTTATTGAAGGTGAACAGACATACGCGGACGAGCTTTCTGTGCTTCTGCGCGTGTTTGTGCAGCCAATGCTCGATATTTCGGTGGGAGGCCATCTCAAGTACGAGTACGACCGCGCCGCGATGCGAAAGGCCCGTTCTCTGCTCGCTGGTGCCAATGTGCAAGTCTGCCTGCACTCCTTGGTCCAGCTCGAACTCCTGCAGCAAGGCATTGTCGATCTTTTCCGAAATGAGTGGCAAGACTTCATCAAGCAGGCGCAGACAAGTCCTTCCCGCGCCCCACCTGCTGTGCAGATTCCAGAGTTTGTGCCCGAGGTCTTTGAGACGATCATTGCACTTTTGGCGCTTTACTCTTCTTACATTGAGCGTCACGAGACCTTGATGGAAACGCTACAGCTGCCCACGATGGAGGACCTTCGTCGCTCTCTGGAGCGTCACGAGGCTTGCAAAGGCAAGCCGATGCATGTCTTTCTCAGCGCGCCCGTGGCGCGACCTCTTTACTACCGCCAGCTCGTTGATGAGTTTGTTCAAGCGTCCAAAGACTTTCAGAGCAGCGAGGCGATTCAGGCTCGCCTCGAACAGTGCAAAACGGCGCTTCAGGAGGTTGAGGCTCGCGTCAATGTTGCGTCCTCGCGTCATCAAAACACAGAAGACCTGCTTCGTGTTGAGCGGTCGCTCACGCCAACACGCTCTGGAATACTCAACCGTGCAATTCGTTCAGCTTCATCGCGAAAGCTCAACTCAACCGCCCGGACGCTGCAGAGTCTCGGAACCTCCAAAAAATCTCCAGAAATCGTCAAGACCTCGCGGAGGCTTTTGCTCGAGGCTGACATGATCAAGGTGTGCAGTCGGCGTCCCAAGCGCCGTCACTTCTGGCTTTTTAACGACATGTTCATGTACGGTATTCCAGTGAGCTCGGACGCCAAGACGTACCACTTTCGTGAGGCCATTCCAATCTCCAATTGTTTCGCAGTCGCTGCTCGAGATAGGATCGAGATCTCGCGCGCGCCTGAGGCGCACCAAGCGCGCGTGGGCTCTGCCGTGCTGTCTTCCTTTGAGAGCTTGCTGGAGAATGAGGAGTCTTCGCTCGAGCAATTGGCCACGGCACGGAGCGGGTCAGAGGCAAGCCCGTACTTTGATCTCGACGTCAACGCTTTCCAAATCCGCTCCACGGTAAAGTCTTTCGTGATTATTGCGCCGTCAGTCGCAGAAAAGCATCGGTGGGTCGACGCAATAAACAATGCCGCCTCTTTGGCCTTGCGCTGTCCCGTTCCAGGAAAGTTTAAGTTCTACCTCCCGGTTTTATACCCCGTCAAGCTGTCTGGGGGCAAGTGCGGGCGCTGCAAAAAGTATGTTCTCTCACTTGCGGTTGCTCAACACATGGCGGTCTCATCAGATCTCCATTGCCACATTTGCGGGGCTGCCGTGTGTGGGAATTGCGCTCTGCCTTGTCCCACGTTTCTAGGCTGTGCCGTGGGTCAAGTCTGCGTGAAGTGCAATGCTGAAGTGTGCAGGCGTGACCTGGAGTTTCAAGCGCTCCCATAACAATGACGTGGACAAAGTTTGGAAATCTAGGTATATTGTAGTAGTTCGACAAATATTCAGAATCAAGAAATTCTGTTTCTCGCGGCAAAAGACGGTCCCATTGCTTGTTATCATTGCAGTTGCTGCTGGTATTGCTGCTGCTGCTGATGGAGGAAATGCTTCGCAACAATAAGAGCCGCTCCAACGCTGCCGAGCAATGGCACTACGAGCGAATACGGAAAGGCCTTGGGGGCTCTGTTCTCGGCATCCTCGTACCGTTTGAGAACTGCAAACGTCGCAGCATCAAGTATTGTTGGGCGCGATGTCAGCAGTATTGCTTCGGCGTCGCCGAAACAGAGCTCTCGAACACGCTCGGGAGCTTCTTGCATAAAAAAGTCTCTGCAGAGTCTGCAAGCTTGTCGTCGAAGGACTCCAACATCTTGTCTTGCGTATTTGGCGAAACTTGCTTGCAAAGCGACGCCCGTGGGTGACCTATCGATATCTTCCATAATGCGGTACCACTGAAGCAGTCTGTCATAGGTTTCAGGGCCATAGAAATGCAAGTCGAAATTCAGCCAGGTAAAGGCATCGTCTGGCAAAGAGTTGTCCGCGTCTGCAGATCCAGAGGTTTTCTTTTCGTCCGGAGCAAGTTTTGATTCGGAGGTCTGGTCGTCGTCTTCTCGCGGAGTATCCCAGGGCTGTTCTGGAAACGCGAGATCCGGATAGTCACGTTTGATTGCCTTCTCGCCGTCTTCAACGCGAGCTCTCGCCTGCGCTCGCTCGCGCGCACGTTTCGCTTCCTCGACACGACCCGTTTTCGCCTTTTCGCCGCTCACCAAGGCGCCCATCATCCACGACGCTATCGGCTCACGCACAAGAATGCTAGGCATCTTTGCGCGCCGTGCGGGTGTGCCGGAATCGCCTTCGAGGCCCGTATCGCTATGTGTATCATCCTCTTCGCCAGACTCCACGTCATCATCGTCATCATCATCATCTTCCTCCTCCTCAGCGTACTCGGTGCCTCCCGCAGACGACTGCAAACTTTTCGCCGTGAGCCGCCGCTTCATCATTGCGCGAGCTGTACTTTCAATGATTGCGACGAGCTCCCCCGCGTCGATCACTCGAGCACTCAGAGTGCATTTCCCGTCTCTGCGTCGCGTGCCAGCCATGCCAAGAAAAAAAGCATTGTCGCTTCGACCTACGATCTTGTGGCGGTACGCATATCTCGGTTCCTTCACAGCTCTAGCATTCTCGGCAAGCAGTGCCGGGTCGACATGGCCGATCTCGAGGAAAGGCAGATTGCCCACAAAAGCGCCACGCGGGGTCCCAGCAACTGGACCAAGACAGTACTGAGCGATAGCGACCTTTGGGTCGACTCTGTCATGAATGATGGACGTTCGGAAGCTGCATCCGACTTCTGAGCCACAGAGGAGCGTAGCCACCCGGCCGCTTTTCTCCTCTTGCCAGGCGAACAAAAGGTCCAAAAGCCGCGTACACTCATCCACATGATACGGCCAAGAGTGTTGCACTCTCGGATCGAGCGCGGCGCGCGATTGGGCATCAAGTGGCCCATCGTCCAGGATGGGCTCGTCTGTGGCAACCAAGAGTACGCGCGTCGCGGCTGCTTCACTGAGAACTGCGTAGTCGAGCGCATCCCATACCACAGCTGGCAATTTGGGGGCGTCGACGGCACGTTCGTGAGGGAGCTGTGCGAGAAGCGTCGCTGGCGAAAGAAGAAGCACGCTTGTACTGGGGCCACAGGAGCAAATGACGTCCTCATCACCCGTTGATAAGCGTAGGCCGACCTGAAAGTCTCGAGCCACATTGAGCGCAATCGCTCGCACCGTTTGGTACCATGGCACAAGGTCTGGGTCTTCGGTAAAGCTTCGAGGGGGCTCAATGTCGAGGGAAGAGAGGCACATGATATTGGCCAATGAGGAAAACAGTGTCGTGAGGTCTGCCAGACTCCAGAGAGATCGATACACGTTTCGGATTGCTTCCTCAATAGCTTCTCTGACTTCTCGCGAAACGTCCTCTGACAGCTCATAGGGCGAGCGGGCTTTGGCAAGACCCCGCACTGTCCATTCGAGCTCGGCCTGCGCAAAGTGCAAGTCTACCTGACCACCAAGATGCAACGCCACTCCGGGTGTGACCTTGACATTTACTCGCGCGCGAGCTTGGCACGCATCGAACCACGCGGACCTGCTTTCATGCGTCAGAGCGTTTCGGTAAAACGCAAAGACCGCAACTTCACTTTCAGCACCAAGAGCGATGTGCTCTGGCGATGGCATCGTGTGCACACGCGCTGTCGAGTTGCTGTCCTCTGAGAGACCTGTAATATGAAAGACATACTCTCGATCAGGGCGGAGAGAACCTTTGAAGCAGAATCTACAAGCCCTTCTCGCATGCACCACAGGAACTCGTACTTGAATGCGCTGGCCTGAGACTTGGTCTTGGGCATGGCAAACAAGCGCGCACGCCTCGTCGACTTCGACGAGTACAACAGCACTGTCATGGGTGACCTGGCCCACAACTGGTCCGAGCAGAATGCGTGGCTGGCGATCCCCGTCTGCCTCGGCTCGGACCAAGTTCGCCCGGACCGTGTCGAGAGAAATTCCCACGGACGCAAAACAAGGAGTCTCCGCGTCTTCAAGAGAAGCAGTGTCATGGTGCTGAAACCCGATCTGCGCGAGGGGCTCGAGCTGAAAAGCGTCGGCCGGCTCGTCACGGATAACACGCTTCAAAGTCAGACTCCCTCGACTTTCGGATACGCGAAAGGCAGAGAGGAGGCTTGTGTCGTAGCATCGACTGGTGACGGATGGCACCGTGACCTGCACAAGCGCAGCACGAGAGGTCGACTCAGAGGTCAACAATGTACGTGCAGGCCGAGCAAGCGGCCCGCCGCCACACACCAGCACAATTTCTGCGTCCGCGCGCCAGGAAAAGAGGAGGTTCAGAAGAATCGACTGTTCCTTGGCGTTGACAGTCCACTCGTCGTAGGCCTCATCGGCATTTTCACAAACACGACCATACGGGACCACGGGGCGATCGGTGACGACGATGAGGTTCTTCAGGTGCATGTGATGCTTTAGAAGCGCAGCAGTCTGCTGCCATTGCTGTGTGCTGATAAGGGGACCCACAGGCCAAGGCGTCGGACTCCCATCCGGCTTGAATTGCGATGCCCGCGAGTCAAGAAAAAGGACGGCAGACTCACTTGTTAGAGCCGCCATGAAAGTTTCCTCATTTCCTGTGCCATTGACCCCCCAAGGAATCGGGGCCACATTTGCCTCTGCGGGGTCCCAGAGGGCACGCTGATACTCGCGGAACACACGTTGCGCAAGAACGAGTAGTTTCGGTGGATATGCTTCGTCGGACATTGCGTAGACTCGTGAATTCCGTCTCGGCGATGGCGAAGCCTCCATATCAGACCATATCATGAGATTGGAGGTCGCTGCCAAGACACGTCGCACCTCCGGGTGGTTCCAGGTGTCTCGATACACTTGTCGAAGCTCCTCGCACACGCAAGACTCGACGCGGGCCACTTCAATTGGAGTGATAGCAGGGCCCGGGAGCGCATCTCGTTTGGCGAGATGGGAGATCATGATGGCGCATCGAGAAAATTTGGCTCGTAGGTCCACTTGGCCGCCGAGATGCAAAAGCACGTCCAATGCGTCTGCATCCGCGCGGCGCCAGAGTGCGCCCCAAAGCTTTTGCACTTCCTCTGGAGCAGCGACGCCCACTGCATTGCCGTAGACGGCTGCCATCTGAAGGGGTTGCCTGCTTTGCAGAGTGCGCAAGGTGCCCGTGCGTTCTAGCGTATCGGACCGTCGCAACCCAGAGAATACTACACGATAGCGCAAGCCCGGGTCCAGGTCCGCAATTTGAAAGACGCCTGGTGATCGGGCTGTGAACCACTGTCGCACGCGCTGCACCTCGCGCCCTCCAGGGTGCATTTTATCGACGAGGCACACATGGCACTCAAGCTCTGCATCGCGGTCGACTTCGAGAAGAACGCGAGCGGATGATTCCGTGACGAGACCGATGACTGGCCCAACGAGGACGTTGGCCTCGCCAAAGCGTGCAGACGCTCCCATCATGATCCCGGAGCTACCCGCTGCATCAGGGAGCGTGGAGTCCGAATTAGCATTTGCCTGCACCCGGGCTAGTTGCGCGGTGACTGCCTCCAGCTCGTGACGTTGAGCCGTGTGAGCCGAAGTCACTCGCTGTTCGAGCACGCGCAGCTCTGCGAGGACTCCTTGCACTTGCTGGCCCGTTTGGGCGTTGCCCATCGTTTGCAAGAAAAGCGTCAATCCCCTTGCACAGCCGGCCCGGCGCAGCCTCCCGTCACGAGACGTCTCGGCGCAGCGGCGCGGCGGTGGCGGCGGCGGCGGCGGCAGCAAAGACTACCCGGGCCGCTCGCTGCTTGCCGCTTGCCGCAAGTCTCCCCTGCCGGCACGAGGTTTGTAGTTCGAGTCCCCGTCCCAGAAGTTCATTCTGCCTCGGATGGCTACAGACAGCTAGAGCCTCTGCATACATAGAACTTGTAGTTGATCGTAGCTTGGACTCGAAGTCACAATGACCTAACGCCGCTCAACGGTCTCGACACATGACATAATCTAGGCCTATCTACATTTTGGGTGGCTTTTTTTGCGGCCACGCAGACGCCATCGCGTCGCGCGCGGCACAGCAATAGATTGGGCTGGCAGCGTCTGGCGCTGCTCGGCGCTGGTGGGCGCATCCTTGAGAAAATGAGTGCGGCGCAAAGTTTCGCACAGCTTGAGCCTCTTGAGCAAATCGGCAAAGGCGCTACCTCGATGTGCGTCTTTGTGAGCGGGAGTACGGCGTTGGCCGGGATGGAGGCTTTCTTTTCTCAAGGGACTGTAGACTGACGGACGAGAGCTTTAAACACTGTGCGTGCAGAGTCAAGTTGTACGGTAGAAAGCCACCTCGCTCTGACGTCAGCGAGGAAAAAGATGCCCAAGACAAACTCTTTGGTAAGTTCTTAGACAAGATGATACCTTCTTTCCCGCGTACGTACGTGAAGTCTTCTGACGCGAACGCTATGATTTTCGAAGCGGTGAAATGCATCGATATCTTTCGAGCAAAACAAGATGCCTCGATGGTCAAACAGGTCATGCGCGAAAAGGAAGCTCTTGAAGCGCTTCTTACTCGTCCGCACCCATGCCTTATTCGATTCCACGGCTCCTGCAAAGACGATCAAAACCTCTACTTCCTCATGGATTGGGTTGACGGAGGTACCCTCGCTGCGCACTTGCAAAATTTTCAAAGGGGACTACCATATGCGCACGCCATAGCGTACGTGCAGCAAGTGACAAGCGCACTTGAGCATTTGCATCGTCACGGGTGGATCCATCGAGACCTCAAGGCCAACAATGTCGCGATCGACTCGGCGTCAAAGCGCTGTATCCTCTTCGATTTTGGTCGCGCAAAGTCTCTCGTGACGAATTCCGATCGCACAACAACTATAATTGGGCTTGGACATCACTGTGCCCCCGAGCTCGTTCGAGAGGAGCCTCACGGGCGCCCTGCAGACATGTGGAGTCTCGGCGTTCTTCTCTTTGAGCTTGTCACGGGCGCCCCACCTTTTCCATACGTATTCGCGAATAGTACGGAGGCGCAACGCAAGGCTGTGCGAATGGCAATTTGTAAATCTGCAACAACACTTGTTCTTGGGTCGGATAAGAACTCTGAGACTTCTTGTGCACAGGAATTATTGAGCGGCCTGCTCGCACAAAATCCGGCGTCTCGTCCAAAAGCCGACGAAGCTCTTGAGCATAGCTGCTTTAAAAGCCTTGAACAAGACTGCGATGGACTCGCAGTCGTCCCCGCACCATTGAAGGAAGCCTCTCTCCCGCCGAGAAAAGGAAAAGTCGTCAACATGGTCGAACGGCCCTTGAACACTGATCCGTTTGCAAATTGGTGACCGTGTCTGAACAGATAATTCTAAAAAGGTGCTGAGATGACGCATTTTAGCGGACATTTGCATTTGTATGTCACTGCGAGCGGCCGAGATCAAGAAGGGGTCAAGCAGCTACTATTTCTTTTACGGATAGACGTGTGCAAAGCCCCATTTGGGGTGTCGGCATCGGCATCTGCAGGTCTCTCGAAAGGGTCAAGAGCTATGCAAAGTCAAGACGTTACCTCTCTTTTTACGTTCATACTTTCCTTTAATCCGTTTGTCCAAACATTCATTTGTATAGCGAGCTGCCCGTCGCTGCAAGCGGTCCGCGAAGAAGCGAAGGTCAAGCTGCAACAACTATATCGGGATTTGTTCGTTTGTTTGTTTGTTTGTTTGTTTGTTTATTTGTTTGTTCTAAATGAGACCTTCGGCTTGGGCGGCGTGAATTCCAAGCTCGATACTGGCAATCACCCCCATGACGAGCGCCAGCGCGTTGATAAAGACAACGATTCCAAAAATGAAGATCATCTCGGAACGCCAGGTCGCCAACATTTTGTGCAGGAAGGGATACGGGTACTCGTTCGAGAGCCGATAGTTAACGTGCGTCATGAAGATATAATAGCTTCCGTAAAGCGCAACGAAGAGAACTGTTGCCTTGAATTCGAGCATGTGTTCACGAATAAATGCCCGTTCCTTGATGATCAGCATGTCAAAGACTGCGAGCGGCGTCTGATTAAGATGAGTGAAGAGCATTTTGGGGCCAAAACTAGTATGGCCGCGCGAGTGGTAGGTCTCGAGGACCGTCTTTCTCCATTTGGGCTCGAACCAGTTGAACTTGAGGAACAAAAGCGCAAGCGCCACACCAAAGGCGCCAACCATGCCCGAACCCATGTACGAAGCCTTGAGGAGCTTGCGCGCCCATGCGATATCCTGGTTGTTCGTGACGCCATAGACCCAAGCAAGTTCTGCCATGAAGCACATGTTCCAGTAAATCAAGGTGGCCAGAATGATGTGAAAGGTCAAGTACGTAAAATGACCATTGACATTCTTTCCGAGCAGATTCAGCTTGACATCTTTTTCCTCCGGAGGAGTGCCTAGCCAAATTTCCACATAAATGGTGACCCATGCAAGCAAGGTCCCAAGTCCCGTGAGCACAACGCGCCATGTCTCCTCGGCCGCAAAAGGCGGCACGACAGGGTCTTCCATGTTGTGCACGAGCAGGGCAATCGCTGCAATGTAGAGCAAAGTCCAGAGCACCGTCTTGCGCATGACTGCTCGGAACCACTTCAGCTGCCAGTCGTTGAACCCGAAGGCATCCTTGACGACCTCTTCGACGACTTCCTCAGCGGTTTCCAGGAGCGCCTCGGCGTTCTGTTCAAGGGTCTGCAGGACAGACTTGTCTTCATCTCGGCTTGCGCTCGTGGCGTCGACCGTTGCGCTCGCAGCGCTCTCGCCGCCGCCCCGGCGCTGGCGTACGTCCGACATGACGCCCTGCTACGCTCGTATTGCTTGCACCGCCTGGGCGGGCTGCTCTCGTCTTGCTTGTAGTACTGCCTGGGCTGCGAAGGCACGCGCGCCAACGTGTTTTGAAGTGCCAAGCAGGCGGCAAAGTGGATCTGATCATTCGCGACAATAAACAGCTTGCTCGTTCCGTTTGGTTCTGATCGGGCCTCCCCATCGAGGAGGGTTTTCTATTTCGAGACCCCGTATCGTCAGGTGGGTTGCGGTCGGCCAGAGGCTGCAGCATGCGGCAGCGGGCGGGTAAGAGATAGCAGATAGCGATGGCCCCGACGTGGCTTGGAGCCGTCTGTGCGTTGCCGCGCACGTCGGCGCGCGTGGCGACGGCAGCTTCACTGGACGGGAGAGGGGTGCGCGAGACTCCCTTAAGTTGCATATTTCTGCGTTTCCGCGCGTTGCCTTTGTGAGCAACTGCATCCCCAGCAGCCGTTTGTATTGGTCATCGTCGCTTCGACCTCCTTTCCACGCTTCGCTATCGTTGTCGTCGCGAAAGCAAGCAAGTGCTTCACCTCTGCGGAGAAGACTATCTACGTGCTCGTGCTCGTGCCCTTACCCGCGCGCATTCCACCTCAGCAGGCGACACTACGGGTTGAGCCAGGCCNACCCTTCACTACATCAGTTGGACTTTGTCGAATTTTGGGCTCATTTTCCTCTCCACCCCTTTACTGCAGGGATTGGAGCCATTCTACACTCTTGCCACAGAGGGCGGCCTTCGTCATATTTTTGATGATCGACTCATTTTTCACCCTTGCTACAGAGGGTGTACTTGGTCGTTTTTTTCATGCTGTGCCTCGCTGTGCGCCCATTTTTTCCTACCCCCCTCCTCTCCATGCTACCCCCCCCGGCAAGCGCACTGGGTCTGTTAAATTTCGCCGCCTCGAAGCCGCGTGGAAAACCTTCCAACGAGAAAAAAAATAAAAATAAAAATGACAAGTATTGTCGCGAATTTTGCGCGTCAGGCGGCAAAGGTAGTACTACTAGTAGGCCTACAAACCTAGTAGTATACTAGTAGTATACGTGCGGGGTCGGTGCTCACAGCAGAGTGCCCAGTGCCACTGCTCGTCTCGTCTCGTCTCGCCGCATCCTGAGACTTGGGCAAACGACGATTTTGATGTGACTGAGAGCTTGTTGGTGATATGTTTCAGGCTCTTTTGATCGCAATGCATTTGCCTCGCCTTTGTAGGCCTAGAGCAGTCAGTCACCATACTCTGCGCGTCATCATCTCTAACTAGTTTCAACTAGTTTTGAGCTAAGTGTTGCGAGTATACTCTCAAGGCAATTCGGCAAAAGCATTTTATTCACGCTTGGTGGACTAGCTTAGCACGCGAGCAGCAAGAGCCGCACCGACTGCTTGGCCAAGGTAAGAAGTTGCAGTCCCATCAGAGGACCTGTTCGAACCCACGACGGTTGGGCTCTTGGGTCGATTCATCCGGTCGAAAGACGAGAGCACCCACTGCAGATCGCCAACTCGCACTACGATACTGCGCGTAGTGACAGCAGACCGATGAACTTGACGATAAAATGACGATGAGGCGTGCGTTGTGCAAGTGATTCCAGTTACTTTGCTGAGCAAGATCGTTTTTCTTCTCTTTTGAGAAATAATGACGTGAGTAGACAGCAACGCCACAGAAGCGGCAAGGTCAACCTGACACCCACGGCAACTCTCTTGCAGACTTGCCGTGGCAAATCCCATTCTATCTTGATAGCCAGTAGTTCGTGGGACATTGAGATAAGTCTAACAGCGTTCGCAGCATGAACTAGCACGACCAGAAGAGTAGTAATGAGCAAGCTCTTCCCTGCATTTTCTAAAAAAAACTTCAATGTGGTGAGAACATCGAACTCCATCACCACACCAGTTTGTCTCGTCAGACCCGAAGCTACCCTGACGTTCCTATCGTACATAGTCTTACAAGCAATCCATTCGCTTCTAGTAATTTCATCACTTTCTTACTGCTGACCACCTCGGAAGACTGTAGAATTGTTTTGCGAAATTTGGGAACACATTTTTGATCTTTCATCATCAATCGTAAACGATCGCAGGTAGGGGCTCGTCGCCAAAAATGCGCTTCGAGAATCGCGTGTAGGCGGAGGCGGCAAAGTCGATGCTTGTTGGCCAAAAAGACCAGCCGGTGAGCTCGCTGGTGGCGACGGCAGAGTTGCCGCTGTGCATGCCGGTGATATTTCCATCGAGTCTGACCACAACGAGCATGCGTGTGCAATGTGAGACAGCGCAGAGACGCAAGTTGTTGGAAGTGGACCCATTGAAACTCACGCCGGGCGCTACGACGCCCACCAGACTCTTTTCGTTGCCGTAATAAATGTACGCAGCATTTCTGAGTGCTTCGCGATGCGCAGCACCTTGCGTTGCCGTCATGGTGGAGGTCCGCAGGCTGAGGCGCTGTGATAGGCGGTCCCGCGCGCTCCGCATGAGCGCTGTTCCGTAGCGGACGCTCGAGTCCAATGCGGCGACCGCAAAGGCCCAGTTCAAGAAGACTGCATTGCGAAGTGGGATGACGCTGCCGTGACGCGCCGTGAAAGCCATCACATTCCCATCCACGCTGAGGACGCATTCCACGCGCGTGCAGCGCGTGTGGATGACCAGCCGGTTGCTGCCGTGCTGATTCCACTGATCGTAGAAGAAGACAATCGTCGTCTCCTCATCTCCAATCCACGAGTCACACTGCGCCTTGGACATCTTTTCAGTCTCTTTCGTACGCTGGTGATGAAGTCGCGGGGACCGCAAGCAAGCAAGCAAGCAAGCAAGCAAGCAAGCAAGCAAGCAAGCAAGCGGGCAACTTTGCTCGCACGCACGCACCCACGCGCGTACGCAAGACGAGGCGAGGCGAGGCCACACGCAAACCTCTTTGGAGAATTGCTCGCTGGTTCGCCCGTTCGCCCGGCCATCGAAGAGATGGAAAAGCATGTGCACAGCAAGACGAGTGGGAAAGGGTGTAAAGTAGCTAGTTCAGAACTAGTGCCCAAACTGTAGTATCCGTGCTTAGGACTGCAAGCGCGTGCAAGCAGGCGCGCTCCAAGCAAACCACTGTCCGCGCAGCCGTGGCGTCGCCGCGTGGAATCCCGTACCGTCGCGCGGAGCGAGGCTGCCGCGCCGCGCGCGAGCCCACCTCCGCGGCGGCGCTCGAGAGGCCTCGGCCGCGCAGGCTCGCGCGGGTGTCGCCGGTCGGTCGGCCGGCGCCGCCTCGCGAGGCCCGGCCGGCGCGTGGGCCCAGGCGAAAGAAATCGAAATCCCGCGCCTCATCTCTCCCCCGGCGACCCCGCTCGGCCCCGCGCAGCCCCGCCCGGGCCAGCCCGGACGCGCCCCGTCTGCGGCGGAGGAGACGCGCGGGGGCCCCCGCTCGCGCGCGGGCCGCTGCGGGTGCGGGCGCGCGGAGAGAGGTGCTCGCGGCGACTCGCCGCGTTCGCGCCCTCGGCGCTGCTGCTGCTCGATAAAAGAAGTCGAAGCAAGAAGTAACTAGCCAGGAGTCGGGCCGCGGCCGGGGAAGAAGGCGCCGCCGCTGCGGCGGCGCCATCGTCTTCGTCGTCCGTCGTCTCCGTCGTCTTCGTCGTCCGTCATTGAAGACGACGATTGCACTTGCAGGACGTACGTGCGGCGTCGCGAATCGACGAAATCATGGTAAAAACAAATCAGCTCGTCTGTGCGCCCAAGACACTTCCTCGTCGCGGAAGCTTCAAAATATCGCCAAAACTCCGCCTTCGAAGATCAACATCGAGTGCACACACCGGGGAGCGTGCAAACGTAGATCCAAAGTCGCCTCAGCAACACGTCTTCCGAAGAAAATTCTCTTTTCGCCGATCAGGCACAAGCGCATCATCCGAAAGCGTTCGTAAGGACGAGTTTTATGAAGGCGATGCGAGCAGCGATGAGGGATACATGGACTCTCCTCGATCCTCTATGCGCCAAATTGATACAAGGCCGAACGGTTCCTCGTCATCATCAAGGCCAAATGGGTCTTCGTCCTCGTCCAAATTGAATGTCTTGGGAAGCAAACTGAAGCGGAGTATTAGCAAGCGGTCAAAATCATCACAGAATGAGTCGGAAGGACCTGAGCAACGAGACAATCCCGACGACGATGTACAGGAAGAAGAAGAAGAAGAAGAAGAAGAAGAAGAGGATGTAGTAGCAGTAGAAGAAGAAGAGGACAACGACCACGAAAGAAGACGGCATGGTGATATGAAAGACAAAGAACCTTCCGCGGCCTCGACAGACGGCGTGCAAGCCCTCACACAGGCCTCAGAGTCTATTGAAGATGCTGAAAAGCGCGAAGGGGAGCGCGCCGAACAGCGCCGTAGTGCCGAGTCTTCCAAGAGACGCTCGCTTCGAGACGCCATCGACGAGACGCTCGAGTATGACCAGCTTCCCAGCGAGCTCGCCTTCGAAGAAGAAGTAAGCAATCACGCAGAGGACGGCGCGCTCGCAGTCAACGGAGAAGATGCAAACGATGGATTCGCTCGTCAACGCCGGCGTCCCTCCGATAAACGGTACCTCCGGCGGCGCAGCAGCTGCTACAAGGTTTTTAATGTTGTCGAGGCCGTCTTCTTGCACGACGATTCCTCGCTCGCGCACTGTGTAACCTCCTTTCTTTCTGTTCGCCAGCACGTGGACCTCGCTCAGGTCTCCCGCGCGCTGCTCGAAACTGTGCGCGAGGTGCCTCTTCGTCTTGATTACAGCAAACGCGTCGTGGACCCTCAACTTTTAGAAAGCGTGTTTGGTCCACGTTCCCGCAATTCGCGCGCAACGTCATGGCGTGTCGCAGGCCTTTACTCGAGCATTTCTGACTTGCGCACCCTTTTCAACGTGATTGATCCTGGCGACCTCGAGTTCATTGGTCTTGTCAACCCACGTGTGCGATCACTCGAACCAATGCGCGCATGTACGAAACTTTTGCGCTTCGAGCTTCACGGGTGCGAATCCGCGCTGAGTCTCGAACCGCTTTTGGACCTTGCTCCAACGCTTAGAGGTCTTTCTCTGCTTGCATGTCGACAGATTGAGGATGTCAGTATCGCAAAGCACCTTCCAGAGCTACGCATGCTATCAATCTTTAGGTCATCACGGATCAAGAACCTTCCCGAATTTGCACCCTCCAGCCAGCTCGACTTTCTTAGCGCCGGCGAATGCGCTGACCTCGCCACCATGGATCCAATTCGCTGTCTCAACCACCTCCGCGTCCTCGATCTATCGCACGTGCGCTCAGTCACGTCGCTCGAGCATCTTCGTAACGCCTCGCAACTCCGCGTACTCATTCTGGATCGCTGCGTCAATCTGACCTCGCTCCAAGGGCTCGAGTGCTGCAATGCACTCGAGGTTCTTCGCTTGAACTTTATCTCCGAGCTACCGTCTCTGTGCGGTCTCGAGCATTGTCGAAATCTGACCTCGCTCGAACTCACGGGCCTCCGGAACATTGAAGACCTTTCGCCGCTCGCAGCGTGTGAGAAGCTCGAGGATCTACTGTTGCTCAAGTGCTCCAAAGTAGTATCCTTGGGACCTCTCCGGAGTCTTACGCGGTCGATGCGGCGTCTGATCATCTCGGGGTGCCAGCGTCTTCAGAGCGAAGACGATGCTGGTGTTATCGAATCCTGCACGCGTCTTATTGTCTTTGAATGCGCCACGTGTCATCCTGGTCTGCTTATTAGTCTCATGAACTGCACGCGTCCCACGATTCTGGCTGCTGCAGAGCGGGAACTTCCTGTTCTATCGCAGTACGACTTTGAGACCGCAGCTCTTCCCGAGGTGAAGCGCCGCCTTTCTGCGGACGCTAATGCCAACGACAAGAGGGCGGCTCTGCGCGTTATTCAAGCGTGTAGTGCCAACAATCTCATGCTCTCTGCCATGGTGCGCGAGGATGTCGTCGAAGCGCTTGTTTCTTCTCTCTTTTTGGCGGAAGAATGCGCCGAGGTTGACGAAACGTGCTCGGAGCAATCGCAGGAAATGGATTGTGGTGGCGACGCCCATCGAGCGGCTGCATCCGTGCGGTCACGCGACTACGTTGTTGAGGCCCTGCGCGCCCTCAGCGCCCTTATCAAAGACACAGAGTCGTCGAGACGCGTCCTTGGAGTTGCGCTTTCCGTGGAGCACATTGCTGGGCTCATTTTCGTGCCGGAAGATCTCGTCGAGGCCCGCGAAGAGCTCAAGGGCGACCTTCTTGTTCCTTCGGGAACCCTTCTCGATGAGGAAAAGTGTACCGCGGAGGCCGCCCGCGTGCTGGCGCGTGTGCTTCAGCACACCCCGGCTTCGGGCCGATCGGCGCTTTCCTCGCGCATCATCGGGACAAATGCACCGCTGGTTGCCGTTGACATGATGTCAGCTTGCTCCATGGACCGCACTCGTCGTCCCCTCATCGTCTTTCTCAACACGCTCCTCGATGCAAACTGCGTCAGTTCGGCAATGCGAGAAAACCTTGCGCATGATCTGCTCGAGGTCGGTCTCGTCGACGCTCTCCTCGCGACAAGCGAATGTGCTTCCATCGAGACGCAGATGCTCACGGTGGCTCTTCTTGCATCCGTCAGCAAAGCAGGCGATGCTGGGGTCGTTTTAATCAATGCGCTTTGTGAGCGTAGTGGGTCAATTGGTCGACTCGTGGCTCTCTTGAACAGCTCGGAAGATCGCGAGGTTCTTCGATCCATTGTGCAGGTGTTGCTGCAGACGCCAGTCGAGTGTACACGCACGGTCGCTCAGACGCCCAAGCTGCTCACAAGCCTTATGGCTTGCATGCAGCGCGAGCTGCACTACGAGGATCATGCTCAGTTTTCTTCGCAAAGCGAAGCGTCGCTCCTTCTACTCACAATCCAATTCATGGGCGTCCTCGCGCGGCATCATGAGAGCGCATGTGTTATGATCTCGGAGGAGACGAGCACGAGTGCGGGCGTGCGGTCTGCTCGTTCTCGCGCAGCCCCGCCATCGCGCTGCAGCCTTCCGAGCTGCCAGATTGTGCGAGAGCTCCATGGCGTCATCCTGAATGGCCCTTATGTGACTCGCATTGCATGCGCCCGGGTTCTCGTGGACCTTGCGCGTGCTTCGCAACGTTTCAAAGTCGCTCTCGTGGATTCCTTCAGGTATAGCAAGGGGCTCAAGGATCTCTTTATGCTCGCTGCGCAAGGCGCTTCGTCGACTTCGGATGTCATGGCTGGTCTCGATCTCCTGCTCATATTGCTGGAGGAGCCAGGCGTCGCCGATCTTGGTGCGAGGTTTAGCACCGTTCAAGCAAGTGGTTTTACCCAAGGTCTCGTACGTCTCGCGCTGATGGCACGCACGCAAGACAATGTCGACGCCGTCGCGCGTGCGCTGGCCTTGATGCTCGCGTCAAGATCACAGCGTCTGATCCATGATGGGGTGATTGTCTCTTTGGTAGGCAAGGTGCAGACGATGAACATTCACATTCAAACCCATATGCCCCGGCTGTTATCGCGCAGTCGACGGCGCTCTTCTCCAAGTCGCATGAACGCCTCGGCAAGGAACAGAGGTACTGAGCGAGCTGCTGCTCTCCGCATGCTGGTGGCGCTTATCGACCTCGGCAGGGCCGAGGACGTGGTAAAAACACTCGGCAACTTGCGGGTGTTCGACCATCTGGCGGCGAGTCTGGTCGACGATGACCATGCTTGCCGTGAGCTCGCTGTTCGGCTGCTCGAAGTGACTATGCAAATCTGCGATGATCAGAGCGACTGCGCGCGCGGGCAAAGGCAATCGGCGTCAATCCAGAAGCTCTTCATCCAGAGCATTGTTCGGAATCCGCTTTTGCCTCGCTTCCCTTCCTTGGTTCTGCAGGCCTTAATCGAACTTCTTGCCTCGGGAAGCTCCAAGGCCAGAGTCTCGAGTGCTCGCGTGCTGGCCATGGCTATTTCCCGCTGTGAAGATGTATGCCATGCACTGCTCGGCACCCAGGAACACCTCTCCTTTGAACAGCAGGAGGCGCATCGAAGGAGCCGAGGAAGTGCAGGAAGCCGTGCGAGTTTGACCCTGAGCGGGCTGCGATCCCTGCACAATGCCGGACCCGAAAGTCCGGAAGATGGAAGCGACAAGGAAAGCGATGACGAGGGTCAGATTTCGTGCGATGGTAGTACTGACGATGACGACGACGATGACGACGACGACATCGCCGATCCGAGAAACTATTCTTCGAATATGCACGCATCATTGACTTCGCACAGCAGAGCGGAGAGAATGATGTCAACCGAGTTTGTGGACGAGCACCACGCGCTCCCACCTCCTCCCCCGCTGGCGCGACGTTCCTCTCGATGGAGCAGCGACTTTACCTTGGGTGGACCGGAGATGAGCTTTCTCAGGCTTCATGTTGCTGGCGCTCAAAGGCAGAGATCACGTAAACAACAAGACCACAGGCGCGAGGTGGAGGAGACGGAGGACGAAGAACAGCATTGCGGCAGCGACGGCACGGAGGCCCGCGAGGAGGACACGGAACAAGGCATGGGTGCCGTTGGGCATCGGGACCGGAAGGGGGGCATGTGCGCTGATGTGCGGCCTGCTCCTCTTGTCACAACAGACGACGTGGCCCTCGATGAAGACGGAGACAATGTATTCATTGCACTTCGGGTGCTTCTTATGGAGCCGTGCCTTCCTAGTAGACGGTCCGTCTCGATGGCAAAGGATGGCCTTGTGGAGGTTAGTGTTGCAGGTGGTTTAACCGATTCATGGGAGCACACCGTCGAAGACATGGGGCGGGGAACTACCTGGAGTTCTCTCTCTGCATGTGAAGCTGCGCCGCAGCCCCTTGCCGAGGAAGTCGAGGCTGGTTGTGAGCTTGTCGAGGCGCTCATCAAGGCTGATGCTTCGCGAGTCCGTACGTTAGTGCTTCAGCCCATCGTGGACGCGCTTTGCAAACCTGACGAGGGAGCAGACCAATCCCGTGCAGTCGAGGTACTGCTAGGTCTGAGTTCCAAGGATACGTGTGAGCCCCTGGTGGCTGCTCTCGTCGACCTCGAGGCCTTTTCGGCGTTGGCCGTTTATCTTTGCTCATCTGCGATTGCTGCAGACACACGACTTGGAGGTTATAAGGCGCTCGCTGCCTTTGTCCATGGACGAAGTGACCGGCTGCTTGTGCTGGACGAAAACGCGCCCTTGCTCAAGAGTATTGTGGAGAAGGTACTGGTGGGCAATGTTGATCTTTACGCATCATTCGTGGATTTGCTTGGGTCTCTGCGAAATCCAGACGAAGCTGACTTTATTGAACTTTGCGCAAGGTTTGCCGAAGCCGGGCTAGCAGATGGACTCAAACGGTGGCAGACGCGTCTGGCTGAAGGGGGCGCCTCGCGAGCCCGTAGCCGCGCCGAGGTGGATCTGGGCCGTGCTCTTCTCGTTCCAGCACTGCACGGTGCCACTGCCGTGCTGGATGCCGACTCTATTGCCGATCTAGAAGACTTAGTGTCAGGTCTCTTTGCTTCGGATGAGCGCCTCGAGTTGCGAATCGCATACGGTCGTCTTTTGGGAACTCTTGACCCCGGATTTCTTGATGATGCATCGGAGGTCTTTGGCGGTACCGTTGCGCAGGGCCAAACCTTCAGGGATCTCTCGATGCAGGAGCGCTTGTATGAGGCCGAACAACTCCGGTCGTACCCTGTGGTGTTCCAGAGAGTCCGCGGATTTCCGGTCGTCTTTTCGCATGAAGAGATTTTCTCTATCCGTGTGGAAGAGTGGACAACATTCGCAATTCAGTCACCGGTGGGGCGAAACCACACGCACTTAACGCTCAGCCACCGTCGCATTTACTACGAGGTGGAGCTCCTCGATGAGTTTGATCCGGAAACCCTTGTTGGCTGGGTATCGAACCTTTTTCAAAGCGGAGTTATCCTCGGCTATACAGCCGGAGGTGTGAGCGAAGATCCGGAGAGCTGGGGTCTTCGTCTCGGCGATCTCTTTAGCTCCAAGGACGTGCTTGGCGTTGCGGCCGACCTGGACGCGCAGATGCTTCTCTTTACCCGAAACGGCAAAACATTCGGACACAAAATCAAATTACCCGGTGATATTGACGCCGTCTTTCCTGCCGTGACAACGAGTGGTCTGCACGCATTCTTCAATTTCGGATCTCGCCCGTTCCGCTTTTCGGCACCGTCTCGCGGTTACCGTTCCGTTTTCCGTTCTGTCAATGTGTAAAACGTGACAAGGTGAGGTGCTAGGCTTATCCGTTTGCTAGGCTTAGCTACGGTACCAATTTTTGATCCTAAGCTTATTGTTACCTTTTTGTATTGTATTTTGTGTGCGTTTCAGGATTCGTGACGAAGCTCTTCAACTCCAGAAGAAACATATGCTGAAGCGAATTGCTGTTGCAGACAAGGGAGTCTCTTGTTCGTTCGGTCGACAAGACGCTTTCAACGAAGCGTTTTGACGAAAAGCGCAGTCTGTGGGTCGCGCTCGATGCACCCCGTGCCATCATCAGTTACAGAAAGAACTTCGCCGTTCATTGCAATGTAGACGCCTGGCTTTGTCAAGCTCCGTACGGCTCCGATTGCTGTTCCAATGTTGAACAAAGCGTCAGAGTTACGAAACTTATACGGGCGAAGTGCACCTGTGAGCACGATATAGACGTCATCAAGGCCGAGAGATGCGATCTCATCGCGCAAGAACTCGGCCGTCTCGATGAGCGTATCCGTGCCATGCGTTACAATCACCCTTTTTGCCTCAACACGCTGTATTTCATTGGCAATAGCGAGACGATCCCCTTGCGAGATGTCCTGACTGTCCTTGCGGCACACGCTCGCAATTGCATACGACAAAGCGCCAAGCGCATGGATCTCGCGCAAATCGCGCAAAATAGTATGAATCGCTGGCTCACCGATCTCGAATGCGTAGCCACCCGACAGTCGAGGATAGTCTTTGTCAATGGTGCCACCCGTGGTGACAAAGAGCACGCCCGGGTGGCGTTCGGCGTCTTCGAGTCCTGCTCGTGGTGCAAAGCTCCCTTGCGTTGTGTGCGTGAACGCGCTTCTCGCGCTTGCCAACGCTGCAGTTCGAGGCGTGCCCCAGGCGCCATCTGACACAGATGGACGCGGTGTTTTAAAGTTTTCACTCCAAACGCTGCTACTGCTGCTAGTGCCTAGGCCATCATAGGTTTGCGAACGGGATGGTGGCTTCAGCATGCCGCTTGCGCGACGTGCGGCAGTGGTCTCTAATTCCGGAGACACAAGGTTCATCACGTCGACCAAAGCAGGAAGACGGACGCAGTGTTGCGACTTGGCAAACTCGCGCACTTCTTGCACAGCATCGCTGAGCCCGATAAAGTATCGGTGGTGCACCCATAGAGCGCAGACCGCGGCCGTGCGGACTTGCCCTGATGCGCAACAAATGAGGATATTCTCGCCTGCGCGATCGGCCTCAGTCAGTGCCGTCAGGATCTCAGCGCACGCCTTTTTCTGCTGCAACGAAGGCACATGGTCCACACGCTTCACGCGCTGGTCATCGCGCAATTCGTCAAGCAGAGAGACGCCCTCTCCAACAAAACGTGCAAGTTCGCCATCCGAAAGGAGTACCAAGAAGCGCTCAATCTTGCTTTTGCCATCGACTACACCATCGATCCACTCGCGCACGCTCTTTGCGGAGACGCCTTCGATCCACGATGACCCGGGTCTCCACTCAGGCTGGCCAGCGGCCTTTCCCTTTGTCGCCAACGAGTCCACGTCGTCGTCCTCTCGCTCGGAATCCTGAATGGCCGTTGTAGTTGTCCGAGTCACGTTGCGACTCGATCGCGACGGTCCTGACGCAGGGCGTGGGCCTCCCGGAGCTGCGGCGGCCCAAACGCGGTCGTCGCGTCCGCTGGCGGGCGCAAGATTGGACGCGGCTGCTACAGCAACGTCTGCATCGTCGCAAGAGGTCGTGTCTCTCGCGCCCGCGTCGTCGCCCTGCCAGACCTCCATTTACAATCTGGGACTGTCCGTCAGGGGGTCCGGTTCATCATTGTATAACCAAATGGATTGCTTCGCTACAGATGAAAGATGGTGAGCAGCCAGGCCTGCTGGTGCATTGCTCTCAAGATTAAGAGGCATCGTTGTTTAGGATTTGGGTTTCCTGATGAGCTTCGTGATTTGAGCTCCGTGGTTGAAATTTACTGGAATAGTGAGGAGAATGCGTAGAAGCTAGGCCTGCCTTGGCCCAAGGACAAGATTGCGATCTCAACGACGACGACGATTTCGCGAATGACCAAGCTCACGTACTATATCGCAAAGAGCGATGCTTTCAAGGCTGCCCTTGGATTCAGGTAAACAAAGCTGCGCAGATGTTGACTTTTCGGGATGGATTTCTTTAATGCACGACCCCGGATATCCCGCTGCCTCCTCGGCATTCGGCCGGTCAAGAGTGAGAGAGAGAGCATTGGCCGTCCGTCTTGAGCTTGTCAAATTTCTGTGCACGTGGCATACACTCGGCTGCGACGGCCTCGCCGAGCTAGCTGGGCATGGAAAAGATTCAAGAGATAGCATAGGCCTAGCTAGGCCTATAGATGAATGTCACCGTCAGCTACAGGTGAACATGTGCGGCCCAGACCTCGATCAATCAAATAATCCATCAATCAATCAATCATCAATCACTTCGCGCCGCGATGAAGTTTGGGAAGCACTTTGAGCGCGAGCTGGTACGTCGCGGCAGGCAGACAGGCAGGCAGGCAGGCAGGCAGACGCTCGGACAGGCAGAGACGCACTCGAGCTCGGTCCGTTTCAGGCGCGTCCTCGTCGAGGCGCCCAAACGGATGCCGGCCGAGCGGGTGCTGGAGTCGTTGAGACTCAGTTGTGACTCGAGCGAGGAGACCCCGTAGCGTATGCGAGCGCATGGATGCATGCGTGCAAGCGAAGGGGTAGAGCGCTCTTCTTGCTTCGCCCTTATTGGTCTAAAAAAGAAGATTAATGCGGCTCCTCGACCAAGAATGATCGATGAGATTGACTGACGTGACTTTTTCCTATGACTTTGCAGGTCCCGCAATGGCGACAACATTACATCCAGTACAATGATCTCAAACGTTGGATCAAGAAAGCGGAAAGCTCCGGCGACGCAGACACCAAGGACTTCAACCAAGAGGTCGAGGAGCAAGTTAACCATGTCATGCGATTTTACAAGGAGCAGCGAGCGGTTCTGCAATACGATCTTGAAGCCGCCGAGCGGCAGCGCGCCCTCCTCGCCCAAAGTCGAGAGCCTCGACGAGCTCAACGTGCTCACCGCGAGTCTCTTCTGCTTGAATACCACCGCTTGGGCGAACAGTTGCTGCAAATCTTCCACTATTTGGAGCTCAATTCGACAGCACTGCGCAAAATCACCAAAAAGTTCGACAAGCGGATCAATGTCGCGAGCGCCAATCTTCTCAACAAAGTAGAAACTGAGCAGGACTCCCCATTGGCTGAAAATCTGAAGCGCATGAAAGACTTTTCGTTGCTACAGCCCTTTGTGAGCAAGATCCGCGAAGGCATCACAGATGTTCAGTCAGCCCTGCGAGCCACCATGGCGAAAGACAATCACGCAACGCCACACGGCCACGCGCCTTCGAACGCGCAGTTTGGTTCCGCATGGTCCGAGATTCCAGCGGTCCGCTTCAAGCAATACAAGAGGCACGGTCATGCCATTTTGCAGGATCTCTCTGCCCTGCGTGAAAAGCTGCAGGAGTCAACGTCGTTCCTCGACTTCTTGTCCTCGCAAGCGGCAATTCCTTTCCACCGGCACATTATGCGCAGCCAAAGCGCTATCTCGCGCGCCAAACGTCATCAGATTGCTCCACTTCTGGGAGAAGCTACCGGGGATACATCAAGTTTGTCGCTGCAAATCGACGGAAAACCGGGGGAGCAAGGCGACGTTGTCGCTGTCCCTCCCCACAAGCCCGACACGATCGAGGCCAAGGGCAGCTACAGCGATGCGGCCCTCACGGACTCTGAGGACGAGGACGAGGAGGATGACTTTCTCTCCGAATACATCAATTTGGCATCGACTTTCTTTTATCTAGCCAACTACAATGTCTGTCTGCCGACGTCCGGCGAGTACGCGGCGCACATGGGGCTTGATGCGTCCATGTCGGGAGTCATCGTGGCCATGACGCCCGTGGCTGCCATGTTGTCCGCCATTGCGTACAGTTACTGGTCGAACTACAGCTTCAAGGCGCCGCTCCTATGTAGCACATTGCTGCTTATTTGTGGCAATCTTTTGTATGGACTGGCTTGGGATGCCGACGTTACCGTGATGATTCTTCTTGGGCGCTTTGTGACGGGCCTTGGCGGCGCACGCGCAGTGAATCGAAGGTACATCGCCGACAGTATCAGTATGGAGCATCGCACGCGCGCATCTGCCGCCTTTGTAGCAGCTGGTGCCCTGGGTATGGCCTCTGGTCCATTCTTGGCAAGCATCTTCAGCGGGATGGATCTTGTCATACTTGGTCTCACCATGAACGAAATGACAGCCCCGTCATTTTTTATGGTGGCGATCTGGACTCTTTACGGGTGCCTCGTGATCTTCTTCTTTAAGGAGCCGCGCCGAGAGACAGGCAAGTCAAAGAGCCGCCCGAGCACGCCACAGAGCTCAGTCGCGGGGGATAGTTCTGCCTACGATGAATTTTTCGATGACGATGACGACGATGACTCCTTGCTGGACGTGATGGAAGCGAATGCTCTCCATGCACAGGAGTCGTCCTTTCATGGCGCGACCTTTTCTTCAACCACGTCATCCATGGATGATCCTTGGGGGCGAACTCGCAAAGGTCTTTTCAACCAATCTTCAGAGGACGAGGCCTTCAACGATGGAATTGACATTGTGCTCGACGCACCGCCGATCACGCCACCCGCAGACGGTGGACCGGTTGATGATGATGATGAGGATGCGGCGCTCTTGGAGGATGCTGGAGCTTCGTCCCCACTTACTCGAGATCGGGCCCACGATCGCCAGTCTCGAGGAAGCTACGGTTCGTTCGTGAATGGAAACAGTGTGACGCTGTCGCAGCAACAGCTTCGAAGCCCCGTCGAGTACAAACCGCTACTTTCGAAGGAACATTTGCGTGCGCGCCGGCGCAAGTTGCGCACCCGCCTCACCATTCTTTGTCTTTGGATCATTTTTTGGGTCAAGCTCGTTCAAGAAGCTCTGCTTACAGCGTTACCGCTCACGCTTCCATACTTTTTGTCCTGGGGACCCGGGCGGGTGGGAATCCTCATGGCTTGTCTCGGGCTGTCTGTGGTACCTTTCAACGTCGTCGTGGTTCAGTTGTCTGGCCGCTTTGACTTGAGCGACAGCTTCTGGGTTCGCGGCCTTCAGATACCTCTCATCGTGGGTGCAACTCTGCTTGCGTGGGACGCGGCCCGTGATGAAGCCCTTCTCTTCGTTGGCTTCTTTATTGTGTTCATTTCGAGTCAGGTCATGGAGGCCGTGGTCATGGCGTTATTCAGCAAGGTAATTGACGCAAAGCTTGCGGCTGGTACGTTCAACAGCGGACTTCTCGCGACTGAATCAGGGACATTGGGGCGCGCGGTTGGCAATGCAATCATCACATTGCTTCACAATGGTACGCCCTTAGGGTTGCATCGAAACCTGTATGGACTCGACGCAATCGTCACGATCCCAACTTTGCTCGTGTCTCTCTGGCTTTGCAAGTAGACACCGACCAAGCTCGCAGGCGCACTTCGCTCGCTTTAATGAAAAGTTCCGGTCGGTTATGATTGCCGATTCAAGTACCTACGTCTTACTGGTCTGCCTTTTCTTCTTTCATTTACTTTTAGATTTTCTTTTTATACTGTACAATGAGAAGGCACAAACAAATATCATGTCATGTCATGTCATGTCATGTTCAATTCGAGCTGCCAAAGTCTGACATCTCCCACAACTGTGAGGTCTCGTCATCTGTGAACTCGCAAGTTTCGTACATGAAGCAGCGCTTGTCCTTGACATCGAGAACAGCAAAATTGCAGTTTGATTTGCGAGCGCAGGTGCTCAAGCACTTGCGAGCGTTGGTCGTCTTGAATGTACCCACGCGATCTCCCGTGCAGCCAAGCGCATTCTCAGCAAACGAGTCAAGAATGTCGTCCTTCTCGTAGAGCTCATGTCCTGCATTTCCAGTGGCCGTTTCACATTGGTTCTTCTTGTACAGCGTGCACGTTTCGTTGGCGATATCAATGAGCGAGGTGCGGCAGCCGGCTTTGGTGAGGCAGGCCCAGAAGCACTCTTTGGCACTGATGGTGTCAATCGTCTTGAAGCTCGTTGTATCTGCATTTGCACACTGTGTGCCGACTGTGGCGGCCTGGACCAGCTCGTCCTGACTTCTCTCTGTGGGAGCGTTCGTAGGTGCGTTTGTTGGTGCTGGGGTCGGCGCTGGTGTGGAGACGACCATTTTCGGGGATTCTAGGGTTGTGCCAATGACGCCCTCGATCCACGACAGGTATTGTGAGTTTCGCATGTAAACGCCAAAGTAGCCGAAGTCAGCACATCCTTTGCCATAAGTGACAATTCCAACTTGGGTGATTTTACCGTCCGAGTCTTTGTAGAAAAGAGGTCCACCCGAATCGCCCGTGCATGCGTCTTGGTTGTATGTGTCCGAGTACCCCGCGCAAATGTGGTCGTCTGTAATAAAGTCGTACGGAACGGAACAGTTCTCATTGCTGACAATGGGTACCTCTGTCTCCATGAGCTGATCGGTGAAGACTCCGCTCCCGGCTTCTTCAAAACCCCAACCGATGACATTGACTACCTGGCCAACCGCTTCGAAAGGCGCGGTGAAGGGAAACTGGTTCAAGACAATGGGTTCAATGTCCTTGACAGGTTTGTTCAGTTTGAGCAAAGCAAGGTCATTGTCTTTATCGTCAACCCAGTCGGGATGCCGAACGACCTGCTTGACCTTGCGAATGACGCCAGCATTTACATCTGAAATGTCATACGCGCCAATCTGAATGCGATTCGGCGCCACATACGGGACGCAGTGTGCGGCAGTGAGCACCCATCGCTTGTGAATCAACGTACCCCCGCAATTGGGCTGATACCCTGTTGGGGACGCCTTTCGTTTGAACTGCAACGACGCCATCCAGCCGTAGTCGCTGTCTTCTGATACTTCCCATCCGCCGACAATTCTTGTGGACATGAGTTTCCGTCCTGCTGGTTTCTTACTCGTGAGCCGGCGCAAGCCTCCTTCGCGGGCGACGACATCGTTCACACTCGAGAGCGCAACGAGCAAAGCCAAAGCAATCGTTGCAGCGCAACTCGACCGCATTTTCCTTCCTCGTGCAATCTGCTCTTCTTCTTCTTCTTCTCCTCCTTCGTCTGATTCTTGTTGTTAGGTGTCCCAGGCTCACGCACACACGCACGCACGCAAGGGCGCGAAGACCTCTTCAAATTCCCTGGTCGCACTTTCCTGGGCCGTAATCCCAGGCGTCGTTACGGCTTTGACGCAATCCTGGTTTGATCTGCTGGCTGGCTGGCTGGCTGGCGCTTGTCCTTTGTATGATGTCTTCTCTTCTTCCCGATCGCTTGATGCGCGACTCCTCCAGAATTCGCGCGGCTTTCCCTGCCCCCTTCCCGCCTCCCACCTCTCCCCCAAAAACGCTGCAGCTGCGCGGAGTACACGAACACGGCCGGGACCGCGCCGAGGTCCGCGCTCGGCTCAGTACACACCTCTCTTATACGTTTCGAGTAGCTACACTCTAGGGCACTGACCCTCTGTGGCGCGAGATGGGTCCGCGCCTGCTGATCCGCGCCGGGCGATTTCGGGGGGGACGCTCGTGCTTGATGCGAGGCGCGCGAGGCGCGCGAGGCGCGCGAGGCGCGCTTTCTCTCTCACTCTCTGTCGCTCTTGATTCGATCACGCGCTGCGCTCAGACTTTCTGGACTGCAAGACTGTTGAATTGTGATTTCTGGAGGATCGGTCACCCAAGGTCGGAGACTGACCGACTGCTGCGAAGTATTGAGAAGCAAGACTGACCCTCCGACCTCGAAGAGAAAAGGTCTGGTCATGGCATGGTGGGTTGGAGGACTTCTTGCATTCACTGTCAAGGGAGGGAAAATGGGGCGCAATCTAGCTGCCAAGCTAGATTGTTGTAGTAGTAGTTGTTCTTGTTGATTCCTTTCGCTCATTCTGACCACGCACTCATGGCAGGGTAGGCATCCTTTGAAGTTTTAAAATGTATTGTGAAGATCGGGGCTTGTGTTTGCATGATTGACAGTGAATATCCCTGGCAAGTCGGCTGCTTCGGGCCTATTCTTACGCTTGCAATGCAATGGTCTTGACCTTGGGCAAGGCGGACATATTGCACTCCACTACGTGCGCCATACGAGGTCAATGTGCAGAGTCTCCAGTTGTCTTGTCAATGGACCCTGTGAAGCTACATGTCTCCATTTTTGCAAAGAACTCAAGCCAGGAGAAGACGGCGATGCTGATTCTCGAGTTGAGCATTCCTCTCGCTTGCTCACTTTTTACTGTTTGGCTCCGTGCTACAACATCATGGGACTTGAAGGCATCTCCATAATCTTTATCGCTACGAGCTGCAGAAACAAAGCAAACCGTGACTTTTCGCGAACCTCCATGCTTTGTTCATTTGTCTCCCGCTGCAAGCTCTCACGTCGCATCGACCTGGCCTTCAGCCTGCCTGGGACCCGTCTGCGACTAGGCTAGAGCATACCTAACGATGACGACAGGGCCTAGCCGGTGCCTAGGGAGGCCTATGCGTCGTCGCCCTCGTCTTTTGCGCGGTGGGTGGTGGTGGTTGGTGGCCGCCAGATCGAAAAGGTCAACGGCGCCAGTCCCTGGCGGCGCGGCGGCAGGCGTGCGTACGTACGTGCGGGCAGGCAGGCAGGCAGGCGGGGACTTGAGGCGACGGCACGCGCGACGCGGAAAGCGGGCCCAGACAGCCGGTCGGTCGGTCTGTCTTTCTGTTTGCGGCCGTGGCGGCGCAGCGGCAGTCTGTCTTGGCGCACTCTTTTTCTTTTCTTCTCCATTGCAGACCATACCCTTCGATTCCGGACGAGACAACATGTCGCAACGTAAGGATGCTCACCTCCGAGCGAACTCGCCCATTAACCTCCGCGCCGAGACGCGTTTCATTTTCGTGACGGGTGGCGTCGTGTCCGGCTTGGGCAAGGGAATTACCATCTCGTCCATCGGCAGGCTGCTCAAGGCCAGCGGCGTCTCGGTGACGAGCATCAAGGTGGACCCGTACCTCAACGTGGACGCCGGTACGATGGCGCCCCAGGAGCACGGAGAGACCTTTGTGCTTGATGATGGCGGCGAGACCGACCTCGATCTCGGAAACTATGAGCGCTTCTTGGATGTCATGCTCACCCGCGACCACAACATTACCACGGGCAAGGTGTACCAGTCAGTCATCGAGCGCGAGCGCAAGGGCGACTTTCTGGGTAAGACGGTGCAGGTGGTGCCGCACATCACAAACGAGATCCAGGACTGGATTGCACGTGTTGCCCAGATCCCCGTCGACGGCACGACGAACCCGCCCGATGTGTGCCTCGTGGAGGTTGGCGGCACCGTCGGTGACATTGAGTCGATGGTCTTTTTGGAGGCCATTCGCCAATTCCAGTTCCGCGTGGGTCGCGAGCGCTGCTGCCTGGTGCACGTGTCTCTGATTCCCGTTCTCGGTTCCGTTGGCGAGCAAAAGACCAAGCCCACCCAGCACGGCATCAAGGAGCTCATGTCTCTGGGCCTCAGCCCGGACCTCATCGTCTGCCGCTCGTCCGAGGTCGTCGAGGAGTCGACGCGGAAAAAGATTAGCCAGTTCTGCCACGTGGCGCCTTCGTGTGTGATTAGTGTGCACGATGTGAGCAACATCTACCACGTCCCCCTCATCCTCGAGCAGCAAGGTCTCCACACGATCATTCGCGAGTCGCTGGGCCTGGAGAAGATGTCTGAGAAGCTTGACCTCGACACCTGGCGCAAACTGGCGCAAACTGTCGACGAGGCCAAGGACGAGGTCGTCATTGCCGTCTGCGGCAAGTACACTAGCCTGCACGACTCGTACCTGAGTGTGCTCAAGGCGCTCAAACACTCGGCCATTGCTGAGAACAAGGTCCTCATTACGTCTTGGATTGAATCTTCTGACCTTGAGGAGGAGACCAAGGCCGCTGACCCTTCGACCTACGCCGCTGCCTGGGAGAAGCTGCGCCAGGCCGACGGTATTCTCATTCCTGGCGGTTTTGGCTCGCGCGGTGTAGAGGGCAAGGTCGCCGCCGCCAAGTACGCTCGCGAGGGCTGCGTGCCTCTTTTGGGTGTCTGCCTGGGCATGCAGGTCATGGTCATTGAGTACGCTCGCAACGTGCTCGGCTGGACCGACGCTGCATCTGCCGAGGGCGACGAGAACACCTCGCACAAGGTTATTATCAAGATGCTGGAGCACCACCAGGGCCAGATGGGAGGCACCATGCGCCTTGGCAGCCGGCGCACGAATCTGCACCCTCTTCCAGACTCGTGCGAGCAGGCTAAGTCCGTTGCCAGCGCCATTTACGAGGGCGCGTCGCACGTTCTCGAACGTCACCGCCACAGATACGAGGTCAACCCCTCATACATTGCGGACCTCGAGAAGGGCGGTCTGTACTTTACCGGCAAGGACGAGGCCAACGAGCGCATGGAAATGACTGAGCTTCCGCGCAAGGTGCATCCCTTTTACTTTGGTGTGCAGTTTCACCCGGAGCTCAAGTCTCGGCCGCTCCGCCCCTCTCCCCCTTTCCATGGCTTTCTCTTGGCTGCCTGCAAGTCTTTCACATCGCACTATGGTGTTCCCGAGTCGACGGCCACTCCTATTGTGGCGCCGCTTCCCACGCCGCGCAGCGTCAAGCGCAAGGACTCTGTCAGCGAGTTCCGCGATACCTCTGGGGCGCCAGGCGTTGCTAAGATGAAGCGTCCTCGTGTCATTTCTGACAGCAACTAGGTTTACTCCTGGGCCAATTGATCGGCGCACGTATCTTGCTTGCTTGCTTGCTTGCTTGCTTACCAAATTGCTCAAGTGCCGGAAAATAATCACACCTAATACAACAAACCATACATAGCCCTGGCTAAATTTCGTTCGGTCTAACCGAACGAAATTTTCGGCGAAATAGTTTCCCCGATCCGGCGGCAGGCTGGGTCAGTGAGACCGAACGAAATCTCTGGCAAACACGCGAGGCATTGCATTAAATACTTCTATTCAATTTTAAATCTTGCCGATTGGCCAGATCGTTCCCACGATGCCCCCGCACCCCTCTGCAAGTTTGCAGGCAAATTCCCCCGGTGGAAGGGTTGTTGTTCTTCTGCAAAGTTGGGTACCGTGAGGGCGAACTTGACCATGACCTAACGACCGCGCTTCATCAAGCGCTACAGCGGCTACAGCGAGCAGAAAAGCTTGGCAGCGTCGCGAGTCACGCTCTGCGATCGTACCCCTGGAATGATCGCGTCCAATCTGTTTGCATAGCGGCCCGTTGCGCGAGTTTGAAGCTGGCAACTGCCTCAAGCGATGGCGAGGCCCATGTCGAGAGCTGGTCGAGACGCTGCAGCTCAACGTCAGCCCAAGCACGGAGGAGGAGGAGGAGGAGCGTGCACATGAGCTCGATGAGGGCGCTCGAGATGATATTGACTGGGATCATGCCGATCTGCAAGACGAGCAAGATGATTCTTTTGGAGAATCGATCAAGCTGCCAGGACGCGGTTCCTGGAGCTTTGAGTCCTTTTCACGGCGTGGCGCCGCGTATCACGGCGACCNCGTGGCGCCGCGTATCAAGGTGACCTCGCGGGGGCAGTACGCCCTCTTGACTCGGTTGAGTTGAAATTCAATCCGTACGGAAGTTTGGCTCTCGAGAAGCTCAAACGGGAGGCAGATGTGGTCGTGAAGCGTCTCCGCGAGCAAGCGAACAAAAGTGATGACGATGAGGGCATGCAACCCGCCGAGATCTTTCACATGATCATGCCGCCAAACTTTATTAACATCTTCGAAACATGGCTCAATGAATGTGCAACGATTTATAACGAAAGGCTCGCTCGAGGAAAGCGATGCGGACAGTCTCGAAGGAACCATGCCGGAGCGCAACCAGTTGGAGAAATATGTGTTCGCTCTGAAAATTAAGACCGCGACAGTGCGGTCTTCGGAGACGGCTCTCGATGAGCGGGTTTCTCGACAAGGTCTGTTTCGAGAATGCGACGCGGGTACACAGGACTTCAAAGATCTTGTGCCAAATGCATCCTATTGTGCACAATGTGCACACCATGCAGCTGTTTTGGATGCACCATGCACATTTCTAGTGTACGCAGATACGGTCGATATCCGGCAAATTGTGATCGTCAGATTTTCATCGTCACAGCGCCAGGCCTGGGGGCTCTACTTTTCATCCCTCGCCAAAGAGTACCTTGGCTTCATTTACTCTGATGCTCAGGAGCCCGTTCCAGACATTGCCGAGGACTACAGCGAGCACCTCGGTTTTGCACAAGACCATCACACCGTAGAGATATACCTGCAGCTCTGGCGCAAGTACAGTATCGACATCATTTCCAATGGGACTCCACCGCCGGCCCGGAAACTTATCCCTATCACAGGTTCTTTCTGGAACCACATGATGGGAGGAGTGGACACTGTGCGAAAGACGTTATCAGGTCGCGCGCGGCGGACTGCGCGTTTGACTCCAAATGCGATCATGTTCTCAACATGGTTTGAATGTGCGCTCTACAATTGCTTTCGTGCCTACCAGCTGACAGAAAATAGGGACTTTATACGCACGTGCAACTCTTGGGAGTCATGGATGCCGCGCAAGAAAGGTATCTCGTTTGAGAAATTCCTGGAGAAGCTACGCATCAGCTTAAACGAGCTGGAATCGGCGCTAAATGTGATGTTTAAAGGAACCAGAGCGGATGCGAACGAGCTCGAAGATCCGCCTGAAGAGGTTATGAATCCGAGAGCACCTGGATATCGAGCCAGGCGTCTCCCTGAGATTTTGTCAAACCGAGCACAGGACAAGCACATGCAATTGCTGCAAGATAAAGCTCGTGCGTGCACTATATGCTGCACTAAGTGCGAAAAGGGTCAAAGCCCTGACGAACACGCTAGACAAGCTCGTAGGACGCAAAAATGGTGCTTGGCATGTGACACCGCCATCTGCAAGCACTGTTGGGCGCGCTTCCACGCCTCGGATGGTGCTGTCCAGGTAGCTCATGCGAATCTATGAAGCTCCTATACCTTTTCGACTATCTTGTCACGATACGTCACTCAGCAGCACCTCCTGGCATGCTCATTCGCTCATTTAAGCAATCGTGCTCTCATTTGGAGCCCGGCAAATCTTGATCACCCGAGCGCAACGCAATTTAAAATTTGGCTAGGCGAAACTCACCTAACACAGTCTTAGTCATATTACTCCTAATTAATTTCGTTCGGTCTCACTGTATCGGTCTATTCTGGCCAAATAGGCCACTTCTCCGCCGCCTTCCCCCAAATCTAGTTTTCCCTACCCCTTGACCAAAACTGGTTCCCAAGCCTTTAAAATTTGGCACAGCAATCTACGGGCAGAGATCCTTCCCTGTGCTTAATTTCAAGGCGCGCGAGTTAATTTTGAGCGCGCTGGAAGAGATCAGGCAAATGAAATTTCGTTCGGTTTTTCGTTCGGTTTCATGTGGCTAGCCAGGGATAGGATCGACTTCGTTGCATTTCTTGACCTCGTCTTATTTTTCTTTTTTTTGTATTTCTTCAGATAGCATTGTGAAGGTGACCATGCTCGGTCGCTCTGTCCAGCGACCCCCGGGCCACGAGCGCATTTCGCCCTCATCTTCGACCGTGAGTCTCTTGCTGGCACCAAATAAACTCCAACCAACCAAGCGTTTCCTCCGTAGAATCGAGCGACTCGGCCTCGGTTCATGCTTTCCCTTTGGCAACGGAAAGACGACAATGTCCTGCGACGCTGCCGACGACTCGGTGCGAAGCTTTAGCCCTTGAGCTTATGTCGCCTACTCCAGCACAGGTATGATACTACCCTGAATCGGGTTGTCCTCTTCTAGGCCCCCTCCTAGTCTTTCTCCTAATAGCAACTAGGGACCTCGTCTGCTGATCGATCGATCGCCTGCCTGCTCCGCCTTCAACGGCGAGCATATCCCGAGCGAGGACGAGCGCGCGATCGATCGCGAGCGTGCGGGCGTGCGAGCGAGCGAGCGAGCGGCCAGGCGCGCGCGGAGAGTCTGACTGTCTGCCCGCCGGCTTGGCGCGGCCTCGGGCGCGGCGGCTCGGCTCGGCTCGGCTTGGCTTGGCGCGGCGAGGCTTGCTCGATCCAGGGCGGCCGGCCTTCGCTGGAGTTCGTCGGGAACAGAGACTCGGGGAGCGCTTGCTTGTGCGGGTTCGCGCGGGCGGCGCGCGCGCGCGCGGAGGAGCGGGAAGATGGTGTCGGCGGAGCAGGAGCGCAATGAGGTGCTCGACGAGTACCGGCGCGTGCTGATGAGCCACCGCGAGATGGAGTCGCGCGTGAAGGCGATGCGCGCCAAGATGAAGGAGCTCTCCAAGGACTACGAGAAGACCGAGGACGACCTCAAGGCGCTGCAGAGCGTGGGGCAGATCATCGGCGAGGTTCTCAAGGAGCTCGGCGAGGAGCGCTACATCGTCAAGGCCTCGAGCGGGCCTCGCTACGTCGTGGGCGTGCGCAAGAAGGTGGACAAGGCCAAGCTGGTCTCCGGCACCCGCGTCTCCCTGGACATGACGACCTTGACGATCATGCGGGCTCTGCCGCGTGAGGTTGACCCCGGCGTGTACACAATGATCGCAGACGAGCCAGGGTCCATTTCGTACACCGAGGTGGGTGGGCTCAACGAGGAGATCCGCAAGATGCGCGAGACCATCGAGCTGCCGCTGACGAACCCGGAGCTCTTTTTCCGCGTTGGCATCAAGCCGCCAAAAGGTGTTCTCCTCTACGGACCTCCCGGCACTGGCAAGACGCTGCTGGCACGTGCGCTCGCCTGCAACTTGCAAGCTACTTTCATTTCGTGCGTGGCCAGTGGCGTTGTTGACAAGTACATTGGCGAGAGTGCGCGTCTGATCCGCGAAATGTTCAACTACGCGCGTGATCACGAGCCTAGCGTCATGTTTTTTGACGAGATTGATGCCATTGGGGGCCGCCGCTTCTCCGAGGGTACCTCGGCTGATCGCGAGATTCAACGGACGCTCATGGAGCTCCTCAACCAGCTCGATGGCTTTGATTCCCTCGGCAAGGTCAAGGTCGTCATGGCGACCAACCGTCCGGACATTCTCGATCCTGCATTACTGCGCCCTGGCCGCCTTGATCGCAAGATTGAGATCCCTCTCCCCAACGAGGCCTCGCGCATTGAGATCCTCAAGATCCACTCAAGCAAGGTCGCCAAGCGCGGCGAGATCGACTACGAGTCTGTCGTCAAGATCGCCGACGGTTTCAACGGCGCCGATCTGCGCAACGTCGTCACCGAGGCCGGCCTTTTCGCCATTCGCGACGACCGCTCCTACATCATTGAGACGGACTTCATGAAGGCCGTGCGCAAGATGGCCGAGCTCAAGAAGCTCGAGACCAAGCTCGACTATAGCAAAGTATAAAACGATGAAATCAGAACAAACAAACAAACAAACAAACAAGCAAACAAATAAACAAACAAACAAGCAAACAAACAAAGCAACAAAGACAACCTCGCCCAGTCAGCCTTCCCCCCCCACCCCCCACCCACCCCAATTCAGCCCCCCATTCAGGCCCCTAACATTTCCTCTCTGTTTGCTCCCTTGCTCGCTCGCTTGCTTGCTTGCTTCGGGTGCTCGCCCCATCTATGCTATGCTATGCTCTCCTAGTTCAACTATACCGCCGGGAAAAACCCTGCCTCTCATTCCCTGTCACTGCCAGTCTCAAGTCGGCGTCGCCAGTAGGCCTAACTCGTAGGCCTCCCACTACGACCACCTCGACCTACATAACCACGCCATCTTTGCGTTGCGCTCGTTCATTCATTCCTGCATTCTCGCCCTCGCGCCCTCGCGCACTCGCGCACGCGCGCACTCGCGCACTCGCGCACGCCCGCCTGCCCGCCCGCC